>JASTWF010000029.1:1135491-1446856 GCA_030390025.1 Squalus acanthias | reverse complement strand
TTTGTCACTGTGGAACACTGGGGTACAGTGCTGGTGGGTACAGGTTTGTCACTATATAACACTGGGGTACAGTACTGGTGGGTACAGGTCTGTCACTGTATAACACTGGGGTACAGTACTGGTTGGTACAGCTCTGTCAATGTACAACACTGGGATACAGTACTGGTGGGTACAGGTCTGTCACTGTATAACACTGGGGTACAGTACTGGTGGGTACAGGTCTGTCACTGTATAACACTGGGGTACAGTACTGGTGGGTACAGGTCTGTCACTGTATAACACTGAGGTACAGTTCTGGTGGGTACAGGTCTGACACTGTATAACACTGGGGTACAGTACTGGTGGGTACAGGTCTGTCACTGTATAACACTGGGGTACAGTACTGGTGGGTATAGGTCTGTCACTGTATAACATTGAGATACATTACTGGTGGGTACAGGTCTGACACTGTATAACACTGGGGTACAGTACAGGTGGGTACAGGTCTGTCACTGTATAACATTGAGATACATTACTGGTGGGTACAGGTCTGTCACTGTATAACACTGGGATACACTACTAGTGGGTACAGGTCTGTCACTGTATAACACTGCGGTACAGTACTGGTGGGTACAGGTCTGTCACTGTATAACACTTGGGTACAGTTTTGGTGGGTACAGGTCTATCACTGTAGAACACTGGGGTACAGTACTGGTGGGTACAGGTCTGTCATTGTATAACATTGAGATACATTACTGGTGGGTACAGGTCTGTCACTGTATAACACTGGGATACAGTACTGGTGGGTACAGGTTTGTCACTGTGGAACACTGGGGTACAGTGCTGGTGGGTACAGTTCTGTCACTGTGTAACACTGGGGTACAGTACTGGTGGGAACAAGTCTGTCGCTGTATAACATTGGAGTACATTACTGGTGGGTACAGGTCTGTCATTGTACAAAACTGGGGTACAGTACAGGTGGGTACAGGTCTGTCACTGTATAACACTGGGGTACAGTACTGGTGGGTACAGGTCTGTCACTGTATAACACTGGGGTAGAGTACTGGTGGGTACAAGTCTGTCGCTGTATAACATTGGAGTACACTACTGGTGGGTACAGGTCTGTCGCTGTATAACACTGGGGTACAGTACTGGTGGGTACAGGTCTGTCACTGTATAACACTGGGGTAGAGTACTGGTGGGTACAAGTCTGTCGCTGTATTACATTGGAGTACACTACTGGTGGGTACAGGTCTGTCGCTGTATAACACTGGGGTACAGTACTGGTGGGTACAGGTCTGACACTGTATAACACTGGGGTACAGTACAGGTGGGTACAGGTCTGTCACTGTATAAAACTGGGGCACATTGCTGGTGGGTACAGGCCTGTCACTGTATAACACAGGGGTACCGTACTGGTGGGTACAGGCCTGTCACTGTATAACACTGGTTTACAGTACTGGTGGGAACATGTCTGTCACTGTATAACACTGGAGTACAGTACTGGTGGCTGCAGGTCTGCCACTGTATAACACTGGGGTACACTGCTGGTGGGTACAGGTCTATCACTGTTGAACACTGGAGTACAGTACTGGTGGGTACAGGTCTGTCACTGTATAACACTGGGGTACAGTACTGGTGGGTACAGGTTTGTCACTGTGGAACACTGGGGTGCAGTACTGGTGGGTACAGTTCTGTCACTGTATAACAATGAGATACATTACTGGTGGGTACAGGTCTGTCACTGTATAACACTGGGATACAGTACTGGTGGGTACAGGTTTGTCACTGTGGAACACTGGGGTACAGTGCTGGTGGGTACAGGTTTGTCACTCTATAACACTGGGTACAGTACTGGTGGGTACAGGGCTGTCACTGTATAACACTGGGGTACAGTACTGGTGGGTACAGGTCTGTCACTGTATAACACTGAGGTACAGTTCTGGTAGGTATAGGTCTGACACTGTATAACACTGGGGTACAGTACTGGTGGGTACAGGTCTGTCACTGTATAACACTGGGGTACAGTACTGGTGGGTACAGGTCTGTCAATGTACAACACTGGGATACAGTACTGGTGGGTACAGGTCTGTCACTGTATAACACTGGGGTACAGTACTGGTGGGTACAGGTCTGTCACTGTATAACACTGAGGTACAGTTCTGGTAGGTATAGGTCTGACACTGTATAACACTGGGGTACAGTACTGGTGGGTACAGGTCTGTCACTGTATAACACTGGGGTACAGTACTGGTGGGTACAGGTCTGTCACTGTATAACATTGAGATACATTACTGGTGGGTACAGGTCTGACACTGTATAACACTGGGGTACAGTACTGGTGGGTACAGGTCTGTCACTGTATAACATTGAGATACATTACTGGTGGGTACAGGTCTGTCACTGTATAACACTGGGATACAGTACTGGTGGGTACAGGTCTGTCACTGTACAACACTGGGGTACAGTACTGTTTGGTACAGCTCTGTCAATGTACAACACTGGGAGACAGTACTGGTGGGTACAGGTCTGTCACTGTATAACACTGGGGTACACTACTAGTGGGTACATGTCTGTCACTATATAACACTGGGATACAGTACTGGTGGGTACAGGTCTGTCACTGTATAACACTGGGGTACAGTTCTGGTGGGTACAGGTCTGACACTGTATAACACTGGGGCACATTGCTGGTGGGTACAGGCCTGTCACTGTATAACACTGGGGTACAGTACTGGTGGGTACAGTTCTGTCACTGTGTAACACTGGGGTACTGTACTGGTGGGAACATGTCTGTCACAGTATAACACTGGGGTACAGTACTGGTAGGTACAGGGCTGTCACTGTATAACACTGGAGTGCAGTACTGGTGGGTACAGGTTTGTCACTGTATAACACTTGGGTACATTACTGGTGGGTACAGTTCTGCCACTGTATAACACTGGGGTACACTACTAGTGGGTACAGCTCTATCACTGTAGAACACTGGGGTACAGTACTGGTGGGTACAGGTTTGTCACTGTGTAACACTGGGGTACAGTACTGGTGGGATCAAGTCTGTCGCTGTATAACATTGGAGTACATTACTGGTTGGTACAGGTCTGTCATTGTACAAAACTGGGGTACAGTACAGGTGGGTACAGGTCTGTCACTGTATAACACTGGGGTAGAGTACTGGTGGGTACAAGTCTGTCGCTGTATAACATTGGAGTACACTACTGGTGGGTACAGGTCTGTCGCTGTATAACACTGGGGTACAGTACTGGTGCGTACAGGTCTGTCACTGTATAACACTGGGGTAGAGTACTGGTGGGTACAAGTCTGTCGCTGTATAACATTGGAGTACACTACTGGTGGGTACAGGTCTGTCGCTGTATAACACTGGGATACAGTACAGGTGGGTACAGGTCTGTCACTGTATAAAACTGGGGCACATTGCTGGTGGGTACAGGCCTGTCACTGTATAACACAGGGTTACAGTACTGGTGGGTACAGTTCTGTCACTGTGTAACACGGGTTTACAGTACTGGTGGGAACATGTCTGTCACAGTATAACACTGGGGTACAGTACTGGTAGGTACAGAGCTGTCACTGTTGAAAACTGGAGTACAGTACTGGTGGGTACAGGTCTGTCACTGTATAACACTAGGGTACATTACTGGTGGGTACAGGTCTGCCACTGTATAACACTGGGGTACACTGCTAGTGGGTACAGGTCTATCACTGTAGAACACTGGGGTACAGTACTGGTGGGTACAGGTCTGTCACTGTATAACATTGAGATACATTACTGGTGGGTACAGGTCTGTCACAGTATAACACTGGGATACAGTACTGGTGGGTACAGGTTTGTCACTGTGGAACACTGGGGTACAGTGCTGGTGGGTACAGGTTTGTCACTATATAACACTGGGGTACAGTACCGGTGGGTACAGGTCTGTCACTGTATAACACAGGGGTACAGTACTGGTTGGTACAGCTCTGTCAATGTACAACACTGGGATACAGTACTGGTGGGTACAGGTCTGTCACTGTATAACACTGGGGTACAGTTCTGGTGGGTACAGGTCTGTCACTGTATAACACTGGGGTGCAGTACTGGTGGGTACAGGTCTGTCACTGTATAACACTGAGGTACAGTTCTGGTGGGTGCAGGTCTGACACTGTATAACACTGGGGTACAGTACTGGTGGGTACAGGTCTGTCACTGTATAACACTGGGGTACAATACTGGTGGGTACAGGTCTGTCACTGTATAACATTGAGATACATTACTGGTGGGTACAGGTCTGACACTGTATAACACTGGGGTACAGTACTGGTGGGTACAGGTCTGTCACTGTATCACATTGAGATACATTATTGGTGGGTACAGGTCTGTCACTGTATAACACTGGGATACAGTACTGGTGGGTACAGGTTTGTCACTGTGGAACACTGTGGTACAGTGCTGGTGGGTACAGTTCTGTCACTGTGTAACACTGGGGTACAGTACTGGTGGGAACAAGTCTGTCGCTGTTTCACATTGGAGTACATTACTGGTGGGTACAGGTCTGTCATTGTACAAATCTGGGGTACAGTACAGGTGGGTACAGGTCTGTCACTGTATAACACTGGGGTACAGTACTGGTGGGTACAGGTCTGTCACTGTATAACACTGGGGTAGAGTACTGGTGGGTACAAGTCTGTCGCTGTATAACATTGGAGTACAGTACTGGTGGGTACAGTTCTGTCACTGTATAACACTAGGGTACATTACTGGTGGGTACAGGTCTGCCACTGTATAACACTGGGGTACACTACTAGTGGGTACAGGTCTATCACTGTAGAACACTGGGGTACAGTGCTGGTGGGTACAGGTCTGTCACTGTATAACACTGGGATACAGTACTGGTGGGTACAGGTTTGTCACTGTGGAACACTGGGGTACAGTGCTGGTGGGTACAGGTTTGTCACTATATAACACTGGGGTACAGTACTGGTGTGTACAGGTCTGTCACTGTATAAAACTGGGGTACAGTACTGGTGGGTACAGGTCTGTCACTGTATAAAACTGGGGCACATTGCTGGTCGGTACAGGCCTGTCACTGTATAACACAGGGGTACAGTACTGGTGGGTACAGTTCTGTCACTGGTAACACTGGTTTACAGTACTGGTGGGAACATGTCTGTCACAGTATAACACTGGGGTACAGTACTGGTAGGTACAGAGCTGTCACTGTATAACACTGGGGTACAGTGCTGGTGGGTACAGGTCTGTCACTGTATAACACTGGAGTACAGTACTGGTGGGTGCAGGTCTGTCACTGTATAACACTGGGGTACACTGCTGGTGGGTACAGGTCTATCACTGTTGAACACTGGAGTACAGTACTGGTGGGTACAGGTTTGTCACTGTATAACACTAGGGTACATTACTGGTGGGTACAGGTCTGCCACTGTATAACACTGGGGTACACTACTAGTGGGTACAGGTCTATCACTGTAGAACACTGGGGTACAGTACTGGTGGGTACAGGTTTGTCACTGTATAACATTGAGATACATTACTGGTGGGTACAGGTCTGTCACTGTATAACACTGGGATACAGTACTGGTGGGTACAGGTTTGTCACTGTGGAACACTGGGGTACAGTGCTGGTGGGTACAGGTTTGTCACTATATAACACTGGGGGACAGTACTGGTGGGTACAGGTCTGTCACTGTATAACACTGTGGTACAGTACTGGTTGGTACAGCTCTGTCAATGTACAACACTGGGATACAGTACTGGTGGGTACAGGTTTGTCACTGTGGAACACTGGGGTACAGTGCTGGTGGGTACAGGTTTGTCACTATATAACACTGGGGTACAGTACTGGTGGGTACAGGTCTGACACTGTATAACACTGGGGTACAGTACTGGTGGGTACAGGTCTGTCACTGTATAACACTGGAGTACAGTACTGGTGGGTACAGGTCTGTCACTGTATAACACTCGGGTACAGTACTGGTGGGTACAGGTCTGTCACTGTATAACACTGGAGTACAGTACTGGTGGGTACAGGTCTGTCACTGTATAACACTGGAGTACAGTACTGGTGGGTGCAGGTCTGTCACTGTATAACACTGCGGCACATTGCTGGTGGGTACAGGCCTGTCACTGTATAACACAGGGGTACAGTACTGGTGGGTAGAGTTCTGTCACTGTGTAACACTGGTTTACAGTACTGGTGGGAACATGTCTGTCACTGTATAACACTGGGGTACAGTACTGGTAGGTACAGAGCTGTCACTGTATAAAACTGGGGTACAGTGCTGGTGGGTACAGGTCTGTCACTGTATAACACTGGAGTACAGTACTGGTGGGTGCAGGTCTGCCACTGTTTAACACTGGGGTACACTGCTGGTGGGTACAGGTCTATCACTGTTGAACACTGGAGTACAGTACTGGTGGGTACAGGTCTGTCACTGTATAATACGAGGGTACACTACTGGTGGGTACAGGTCTGCCACTGTATAACACTGGGGTACACTACTAGTGGGTACAGGTCTATCACTGTAGAACACTGGGGTACAGTACTGGTGGGTACAGGTCTGTCACTGTATAACAATGAGATACATTACTGGTGGGTACAGGTCTGTCACTGTATAACACTGGGATACAGTACTGGTGGGTAAAGGTTTGTCACTGTGGAACACTGGGGTACAGTGCTGGTGGGTACAGGTTTGTCACTATATAACACTGGGGTACAGTACTGGTGGGTACAGGTCTGTCACTGTATAACACTGGGGTACAGTACTAGTGGGTACAGGTCTATCACTGTAGAACACTGGGGTACAGTACTGGTGGGTACAGGTTTGTCACTGTATAACATTGAGATACATTACTGGTGGGTACAGGTCTGTCACTGTATAACACTGGGATACAGTACTGGTGGGTACAGGTTTGTCACTGTGGAACACTGGGGTACAGTGCTGGTGGGTACAGGTTTGTCACTGTATAACACTGGGGTACAGTACTGGTGGGTACAGGTCTGTCACTGTATAACACTGTGGTACAGTACTGGTTGGTACAGCTCTGTCAATGTACAACACTGGGATACAGTACTGGTGGGTACAGGTTTGTCACTGTGGAACACTGGGGTACAGTGCTGGTGGGTACAGGTTTGTCACTATATAACACTGGGGTACAGTACTGGTGGGTACAGGTCTGACACTGTATAACACTGGGGTACAGTACTGGTGGGTACAGGTCTGTCACTGTATAACACTGGAGTACAGTACTGGTGGGTACAGGTCTGTCACTGTATAACACTGGGGTACAGTACTGGTGGGTACAGTTCTGTCACTGTATAACACTGGAGTACAGTACTGGTGGGTACAGGTCTGTCACTGTATAACACTGGAGTACAGTACTGGTGGGTGCAGGTCTGTCACTGTATAACACTGGGGCACATTGCTGGTGGGTACAGGCCTGTCACTGTATAACACAGGGGTACAGTACTGGTGGGTATAGTTCTGTCACTGTGTAACACTGGTTTACAGTACTGGTGGGAACATGTCTGTCACTGTATAACACTGGGGTACAGTACTGGTAGGTACAGAGCTGTCACTGTGTAAAACTGGGGTACAGTGCTGGTGGGTACAGGTCTGTCACTGTATAACACTGGAGTACAGTACTGGTGGGTGCAGGTCTGCCACTGTATAACACTGGGGTACACTGCTGGTGGGTACAGGTCTATCACTGTTGAACACTGGAGTACAGTACTGGTGGGTACAGGTCTGTCACTGTATAATACGAGGGTACACTACTGGTGGGTACAGGTCTGCCACTGTATAACACTGGGGTACACTACTAGTGGGTACAGGTCTATCACTGTAGAACACTGGGGTACAGTACTGGTGGGTACAGGTCTGTCACTGTATAACAATGAGATACATTACTGGTGGGTACAGGTCTGTCACTGTATAACACTGGGATACAGTACTGGTGGGTAAAGGTTTGTCACTGTGGAACACTGGGGTACAGTGCTGGTGGGTACAGGTTTGTCACTATATAACACTGGGGTACAGTACTGGTGGGTACAGGTCTGTCACTGTATAACACTGGGGTACAGTACTGGTTGGTACAGCTCTGTCAATGTACAACACTGGGATACAGTACTGGTGGGTACAGGTCTGTCACTGTATAACACTGGGGTACAGTACTGGTGGGTACAGGTCTGTCACTGTATAACACTGGGGTACAGTACTGGTGGGTACAGGTCTGTCACTGTATAACACTGAGGTACAGTTCTGGTGGGTACAGGTCTGACACTGTATAACACTGGGGTACAGTACTGGTGGGTACAGGTCTGTCACTGTATAACACTGGGGTACAGTACTGGTGGGTACAGGTCTGTCACTGTATAACATTGAGATACATTACTGGTGGGTACAGGTCTGACACTGTATAACACTGGAGTACAGTTCAGGTGGGTACAGGTCTGTCACTGTATAACATTGAGATACATTACTGGTGGGTACAGGTCTGTCACTGTATAACACTGGGATACACTACTAGTGGGTACAGGTCTGTCACTGTATAACACTGCAGTACAGTACTGGTGGGTACAGGTCTGTCACTGTATAACACTGGGGTACAGTTCTGGTGGGTACAGGTCTATCACTGTAGAACACTGGGGTACAGTACAGGTGGGTACAGGTCTGTCACTGTAATACATTGAGATACATTACTGGTGGGTACAGGTCTGTCACTGTATAACACTGGGATACACTACTAGTGGGTACAGGTCTGTCACTGTATAACACTGCAGTACAGTACTGGTGGGTACAGGTCTGTCACTGTATAACACAGGGGTACAGTTCTGGTGGGTACAGGTCTATCACTGTAGAACACTGGGGTACAGTACTGGTGGGTACAGGTCTGTCATTGTATAACATTGAGATACATTACTGGTGGGTACAGGTCTGTCACTGTATAACACTGGGATACAGTACTGGTGGGTACAGGTTTGTCACTGTGGAACACTGGGGTACAGTGCTGGTGGGTACAGTTCTGTCACTGTGTAACACTGGGGTACAGTACTGGTGGGAACAAGTCTGTCGCTGCATAACATTGGAGTACATTACTGGTGGGTACAGGTCTGTCATTGTACAAAACTGGGGTACAGTACAGGTGGGTACAGGTCTGTCACTGTATAACACTGGGGTACAGTACTGGTGGGTACAGGTCTGTCACTGTATAACACTGGGGTAGAGTACTGGTGGGTACAAGTCTGTCGCTGTATAACATTGGAGTACACTACTGGTGGGTACAGGTCTGTCGCTGTATAACACTGGGGTACAGTACTGGTGGGTACAGGTCTGACACTGTATAACACTGGGGTACAGTACAGGTCGGTACAGGTCTGTCACTGTATAAAACTGGGGCACATTGCTGGTGGGTACAGGCCTGTCACTGTATAACACAGGGGTACAGTACTGGTGGGTACAGGCCTGTCACTGTATAACACTGGTTTACAGTACTGGTGGGAACATGTCTGTCACTGTATAACACTGGGGTACAGTACTGGTAGGTACAGAGCTGTCACTGTATAACACTGGGGTACAGTGCTGGTGGGTACAGGTCTGTCACTGTATAACACTGGAGTACAGTACTGGTGGCTGCAGGTCTGCCACTGTATAACACTGGGGTACACTGCTGGTGGGTACAGGTCTATCACTGTTGAACACTGGAGTACAGTACTGGTGGGTACAGGTCTGTCACTGTATAACACTGGGGTACATTACTGGTGGGTACAGGTCTGACACTGTATAACACTGGGATACAGTACTGGTGGGTACAGGTTTGTCACTGTGGAACACTGGGGTACAGTACTGGTGGGTACAGGTCTGTCACTGTATAACAATGAGATACATTACTGGTGGGTACAGGTCTGTCACTGTGTAACACTGGGATACAGTACTGGTGGGTACAGGTTTGTCACTGTGGAACACTGGGGTACAGTGCTGGTGGGTACAGGTTTGTCACTATATAACACTGGGTACAGTACTGGTGGGTACAGGGCTGTCACTGTATAACACTGGGGTACAGTACTGGTTGGTACAGCTCTGTCAATGTACAACACTGGGATACAGTACTGGTGGGTACAGGTCTGTCACTGTATAACACTGAGGTACAGTTCTGGTAGGTATAGGTCTGACACTGTATAACACTGGGGTACAGTACTGGTGGGTACAGGTCTGTCACTGTATAACACTGGGGTACAGTACTGGTGGGTACAGGTCTGTCACTGTATAACATTGAGATACATTACTGGTGGGTACAGGTCTGACACTGTATAACACTGGGGTACAGTACTGGTGGGTACAGGTCTGTCACTGTATTACATTGAGATACATTACTGGTGGGTACAGGTCTGTCACTGTATAACACTGGGATACAGTACTGGTGGGTACAGGTCTGTCACTGTATAACACTGGGGTACAGTACTGTTTGGTACAGCTCTGTCAATGTACAACACTGGGAGACAGTACTGGTGGGTACAGGTCTGTCACTGTATAACACTGGGGTACACTACTAGTGGGTACAGGTCTGTCACTGTATAACACTGGGATACAGTACTGGTGGGTACAGGTCTGTCACTGTATAACACTGGGGTACAGTTCTGGTGGGTACAGGTCTGACACTGTATAACACTGGGGCACATTGCTGGTGGGTACAGGCCTGTCACTGTATAACACTGGGGTACAGTACTGGTGGGTACAGTTCTGTCACTGTGTAACACTGGGGTACTGTACTGGTGGGAACATGTCTGTCACAGTATAACACTGGGGTACAGTACTGGTAGGTACAGGGCTGTCACTGTATAACACTGGAGTGCAGTACTGGTGGGTACAGGTTTGTCACTGTATAACACTAGGGTACATTACTGGTGGGTACAGGTCTGCCACTGTATAACACTGGGGTACACTACTAGTGGGTACAGCTCTATCACTGTAGAACACTGGGGTACAGTACTGGTGGGTACAGGTTTGTCACTGTGTAACACTGGGGTACAGTACTGGTGGGATCAAGTCTGTCGCTGTATAACATTGGAGTACATTACTGGTTGGTACAGGTCTGTCATTGTACAAAACTGGGGTACAGTACAGGTGGGTACAGGTCTGTCACTGTATAACACTGGGGTAGAGTACTGGTGGGTACAAGTCTGTCGCTGTATAACATTGGAGTACACTACTGGTGGGTACAGGTCTGTCGCTGTATAACACTGGGGTACAGTACTGGTGCGTACAGGTCTGTCACTGTATAACACTGGGGTAGAGTACTGGTGGGTACAAGTCTGTCGCTGTATAACATTGGAGTACACTACTGGTGGGTACAGGTCTGTCGCTGTATAACACTGGGATACAGTACAGGTGGGTACAGGTCTGTCACTGTATAAAACTGGGGCACATTGCTGGTGGGTACAGGCCTGTCACTGTATAACACAGGGTTACAGTACTGGTGGGTACAGTTCTGTCACTGTGTAACACTGGTTTACAGTACTGGTAGGAACATGTCTGTCACAGTATAACACTGGGGTACAGTACTGGTAGGTACAGAGCTGTCACTGTTGAAAACTGGAGTACAGTACTGGTGGGTACAGGTCTGTCACTGTGTAACACTAGGGTACATTACTGGTGGGTACAGGTCTGCCACTGTATAACACTGGGGTACACTGCTAGTGGGTACAGGTCTATCACTGTAGAACACTGGGGTACAGTACTGGTGGGTACAGGTCTGTCACTGTATAACATTGAGATACATTACTGGTGGGTACAGGTCTGTCACAGTATAACACTGGGATACAGTACTGGTGGGTACAGGTTTGTCACTGTGGAACACTGGGGTACAGTGCTGGTGGGTACAGGTTTGTCACTATATAACACTGGGGTACAGTACCGGTGGGTACAGGTCTGTCACTGTATAACACTGGGGTACAGTACTAGTTGGTACAGCTCTGTCAATGTACAACACTGGGATACAGTACTGGTGGGTACAGGTCTGTCACTGTATAACACTGGGGTACAGTTCTGGTGGGTACAGGTCTGTCACTGTATAACACTGGGGTGCAGTACTGGTGGGTACAGGTCTGTCACTGTATAACACTGAGGTACAGTTCTGGTGGGTGCAGGTCTGACACTGTATAACACTGGGGTACAGTACTGGTGGGTACAGGTCTGTCACTGTATAACACTGGGGTACAATACTGGTGGGTACAGGTCTGTCACTGTATAACATTGAGATACATTACTGGTGGGTACAGGTCTGACACTGTATAACACTGGGGTACAGTACTGGTGGGTACAGGTCTGTCACTGTATAACATTGAGATACATTATTGGTGGGTACAGGTCTGTCACTGTATAACACTGGGATACAGTACTGGTGGGTACAGGTTTGTCACTGTGGAACACTGTGGTACAGTGCTGGTGGGTACAGTTCTGTCACTGTGTAACACTGGGGTACAGTACTGGTGGGAACAAGTCTGTCGCTGTTTCACATTGGAGTACATTACTGGTGGGTACAGGTCTGTCATTGTACAAATCTGGGGTACAGTACAGGTGGGTACAGGTCTGTCACTGTATAACACTGGGGTACAGTGCTGGTGGGTACAGGTCTGTCACTGTATAACACTGGGGTAGAGTACTGGTGGGTACAAGTCTGTCGCTGTATAACATTGGAGTACACTACTGGTGGGTACAGGTCTGTCGCTGTATAACACTGGGGTACAGTACTGGTGGGTACAGGTCTGACACTGTATAACACTGGGGTACAGTACAGGTGGGTACAGGTCTGTCACTGTATAAAACTGGGGCACATTGCTGGTGGGTACAGGCCTGTCACTGTATAACACTGGGGTACAGTACTGGTGGGTACAGTTCTGTCACTGTTGAACACTGGAGTACAGTACTGGTGGGTACAGTTCTGTCACTGTATAACACTAGGGTACATTACTGGTGGGTACAGGTCTGCCACTGTATAACACTGGGGTACACTACTGGTGGGTACAGGTTTGTCACTGTGGAACACTGGGGTACAGTGCTGGTGGGTACAGGTTTGTCACTATATAACACTGGAGTACAGTACTGGTGGGCACAGGTCTGTCACTGTATAACACTGGGGTACAGTACTGGTGTGTACAGGTCTGTCACTGTATAAAACTGGGGCACATTGCTGGTCGGTACAGGCCTGTCACTGTATAACACAGGGGTACAGTACTGGTGGGTACAGTTCTGTCACTGGTAACACTGGTTTACAGTACTGGTGGGAACATGTCTGTCACAGTATAACACTGGGGTACAGTACTGGTAGGTACAGAGCTGTCACTGTATAACACTGGGGTACAGTGCTGGTGGGTACAGGTCTGTCACTGTATAACACTGGGGTACAGTACTGGTGGGTGCAGGTCTGTCACTGTATAACACTTGGGTACACTGCTGGTGGGTACAGGTCTATCACTGTTGAACACTGGAGTACAGTACTGGTGGGTACAGGTTTGTCACTGTATAACGCTAGGGTACATTACTGGTGGGTACAGGTCTGCCACTGTATAACACTGGGGTACACTACTAGTGGGTACAGGTCTATCACTGTAGAACACTGGGGTACAGTACTGGTGGGTACAGGTTTGTCACTGTATAACATTGAGATACATTACTGGTGGGTACAGGTCTGTCACTGTATAACACTGGGATACAGTACTGGTGGGTACAGGTTTGTCACTGTGGAACACTGGGGTACAGTGCTGGTGGGTACAGGTTTGTCACTATATTACACTGGGGTACAGTACTGGTGGGTACAGGTCTGTCACTGTATAACACTGTGGTACAGTACTGGTTGGTACAGCTCTGTCAATGTACAACACTGGGATACAGTACTGGTGGGTACAGGTTTGTCACTGTGGAACACTGGGGTACAGTGCTGGTGGGTACAGGTTTGTCACTATATAACACTGGGGTACAGTACTGGTGGGTACAGGTCTGACACTGTATAACACTGGGGTACAGTACTGGTGGGTACAGGTCTGTCACTGTATAACACTGGAGTACAGTACTGGTGGGTACAGGTCTGTCACTGTATAACACTGGGGTACAGTACTGGTGGGTACAGGTCTGTCACTGTATAACACTGGAGTACAGTACTGGTGGGTACAGGTCTGTCACTGTATAACACTGGAGTACAGTACTGGTGGGTGCAGGTCTGTCACTGTATAACACTGGGGTACACTGCTGTAGAATTCGCAATATATCGCGATTTTGTTAATAAGGAGAAAACACAAAGTTTCGTTCAAACAGCTTTTATTTCAGCAGAATGCTGGCAGGTTTAAAGTGGACACAAGCAGCCTGTAAAATGGCCGCCGCACCTCGTGACAGAACATTCTCGACTTTTCAACAGGCAGACAAGATGGCGTTCCAATAAACATTTGTGCAAGATCGATTAAGATTCAGCACAGTGAAGATAATACACGAGACATTTTGGGTTTGCAGTATAAACATAGATACTGGAATCGGTCTCCCAGGTACAAAGGAAAGCCATTGTACCGAGTAATCAAGGGCCCATCCAAAAGACATTAATATGTAAAATCCCAACGACTCTACGATGAGAGAGCCGTTAGCAGGTAGTTATACAGGACACTTGGAAGCCCCAAACCCCTCCAGGGAGAACACCGACCGATTTAACAATGGGAGAAATATTAACAGGTACTCAGACATTTACGAGTAGCCCCGAAACCCATTAAGAACGGAGATCACCCATACAAGACATTTGGGCGCCAAACCCTAAACAAAAGAATGGACATTATAGTTGGGCGGGAAACGGAAGATTTTGCACTATAATTGCAGGCTCCAAACCGTCCATTCTCTCTCTTGCTCTTGCTCTCTTGCTCCTGTGCTTTTATCCGGTCGATTCGTAACCTCGTGGCTGCTCCTGTGTACTCGTAGTTGGGCTTCTGCTTGCCTGTTGCCTCTTCTGAAAAGACTGTTGCATTTTCTGATCCGTTCGGATCTACCTCGTGTCGCGTAACGAAGACCTATGTTGGTAACTGGCAGCGGAACCGAAGGCCCAAGATGAGATGAGATGAGATGAGATGAGATGAGAAGAGAGGAAGACCATATCCATCGCCACGGTCAGTAAATCCCGACCGCGCCTGTAGGTCGATTAGCCAAGTTTTCCTCGCCAGGAAGACTTCTTTGAACTTGCAACGAAACATATTGCATCGATGATAACTGGACTGTGCCCAAAGTAACTGGAACGTGAAAACATATCGTAGCGACGATATCGATAACTGTGCTCCAAGAGTACCTGTTAAGACAACCAACACAGGTCTTCATCACAGCAGACGGTCCAGCCTGCTAGCCGGAGCAGCAGAAGCAAGTAAACAAGTGGGACCAGGAGATCTCCTGACCGACACGTGGGTGCTGCGGTGAAAAACATCCGATCAGCTATTCGGAATTTCTCCGAGTTATCACGAGTGGTGAGCATGAGTCTCGAGATCCTACGAATCTAGTTTAAGATAGATATTGATAGGGGAGGGTTTAAGGATTAAGGATATTTGTAATGTGTGCCCCTATTTACTTTGTGCCGTTCGTTCCTCGTTTCCCTAAGATTGACTATATAACTGTTTGTAAGATTGTACTGTCATTAATCTGTGCTTATGACATGTATTTCATAATTTTAAGTATCATGCAATAAAGATTTTCCATTTCGTACCAGTCAAACCAAGCCTACATGAGTTTTATCTCCATTACTGCTCTCGCATCTAAGTCCAGTGTCTAGAACCGTAAGGGAGAGTGATTCGAACCACTCACAGGTGTGTCTAGTGTTCCCAGACTGGCTGGAGACCAGAACAGGCAACAAGGCCTAGACCCGCACTGACATACAGGCTGCACAGAGCCGCGTGAACCTCACAGGCCGCGAGACACGCAGGGTCAGAATCCCTTACAGAAAATGGCGACCGCGGCAGGACACTGGCAGCGAGAGGGTAGTGTGTTAGATTTTGGAATGACTGTACGAAATGTTATGCAGGAAAAGATAGCGGATTATGTGTTTGGAAAGGTTAATCTAACTAAGAAATGGATAAGTGAATTGTTAGCGGATAAGAGCCCATTAGAGGCAGCGGAAAGGTGGACAGATAGTAAAGAACATAGAAAGACACTTGAGAAAGCAGTCTGGCTTATGTGTTACAAAAGGCAGGTTCAGATTTCAAACCAGACCATTACAGCGCTAGTAGCTCGAATCAGTCATTTAGAGGGAGAAATGGAGGAGAAGGTTTCTGGAGGGGAGGTGCTCATTAAGAATTTAAATGAGTTACACCAAGAAAGCCAGGAAGTCTCCAGTCACCTTAAAACAAGGATAGATTATCTCGAGTGCCAGGTCACTGAGGCAAAATTGAATGAGAGCAGGTTAAAGGAAAGATGTAACCGCCAAGCTGCCCAGATAAGAACTCAAGAAGAGAGCTTAATGGGGGTTAGGGCGGCATATAAGTTGGCCCTTGAGGATAAGTTTCAGGGAGCCGATCATAGCGCCTGCCAAAGGGAGATAGAGCACCTCAAAAAGGCCGTGAACAATGCGAACGGCATGGTGTGCCTTATCAATCCGTCGGCGCACCAGCCGCTAGTAAATGAGAGATTTAGAAAATCCCCACCAAGTAAAGCAGAAGAAGTAGTAGCCACTGCGCCCTCCGCGCCACCCAGCTATTCAGAAACCTGGGTTAGGGAGGAAGCAATGGAAGAAACAAAAGAGCCCATTGAAAAGGAAGTAGAAAAGGGATCGTTGTATCCAGTAACGGGTATTAAAAGGGGCCCAAGCAGAAACGGTGGGGAAGAACCGGGGGATCTCCTCGGACAGCTGGTGTTGCCTCACAGTTCACATCAGCTGAGAGCTATGATAAATCACGTACGGAAGCTGACCGAGGCAGACGACCCTTCCGTACATTTCAGAGAAGTTGAGCAAGCCGCAGCCATTAACGGCTGCGATGATGGGGAGACAGCAAAAATGCTGCTGTTCTCATTAGACAGCTCGGTCCTTCAGTGTCTCTCAGGCGAGAGCAAGAGGGGAACCAAGAGTTATGAGGAATTAAAGAATGAGGTCCTGGAAGTGTTGGGGGCGAACGACGAAGGTCCGTTTGCTAGAGTGGGACAGACAGTGCAGATGGAGGGAGAACCCCCGAAGGTTTTTGCCGACAGGCTGTGGCCAGTATATGAGCGCAGCTGTCTAGGTGCGCCCGAGCGCGAAGATGTGGAAGGTTTAGCTTTAACTCATTGGCTTAGGTGCATAATAGCCAACAGTTTACCAGCCGTTAGAGAGCAGGCAAAAGCATGGTTTGATCCCAATGACCCCAACATTACGGAAGAGTCGGTCTTGAATCGACTCACGTTAGGTTATCGCAATATAAGGGGTATGGCAACACGTCCCCTTAAGGGAAGAGTACATGAGGTACGACCCGCAGCCCCGTATCAAAGAGAGTGGCATCAGGAGGGTAATCGCGCCCCACAGGCAAGTAATGCTTGTTACGGGTGTGGGAAGACAGGGCACTGGCGCAAGCATTGCAGGAACCCTTGGAAGGATTCCAAGGATAAAAATCCCGCGGTCCGAGCCCAGGCGCCTGTCCCGGCTAAGGAAGCCAAGGCACCCACCCCTCCCGACGACCTCGAAGCAGTGTTAGGAGCCATGCGCAAGCTGGTCTTGAATGCGCGTGGACAGGTGGCGGTCGCAACCGGCCCCGTAGGTGCCGCAGGACCGTCTAATAGTACCCAATGACTAGAGCCCACGCAGCCTGCCTACCTGTGTCCTTTTAAAAGACACGCACAGGAGGGGGTCTGCGGTGAGGAGGCCAGGTTAAAAGAGCAGGCCTTGCGGGAGGAGAACGCCCGCTTAATAGGGAAAATAGATGGGCTGGAAGGGCAGCTTAGAGAGCAGGCCCTGCGGGAGGAGAATGCCCGAGCAATGGGAAAGTTAGACGTGCTCAGGCTAGAAGGGCAGCTTAGAGAGATAAAAACAGCCTACAGGGTAGCCAGGAGCAGGGAGTATGAGGATTTAAAACAGGATAGAAATCTGCAGCCTCCAGCAGGTGAGATTTCACAGAAACAAGCAGGGGCGGTGGCCTGTCTTAAGGGAGGGGCCAGACCTGCGAGTGGGGAAGCACAGCCCCAGGTAGGACCACAAGGCACACAGGCAGGCATAGCAGCTTGCATCAGGGGAAGGGACATCCCGGACGATCATGCAGCGTTTTTCTGGAATTGGGGGTTAGATGAGGAAGAACTCAGGGTACCCTGGTCAGATGAGGATAGTGCAGATGAGCATAGTGATGATGACGGGTGGTTCCTGAGGAACGGTCTGGAGGGAATGGGGGCTGTAGGTAGAGATCCACACAGGGTGGACACACAAGCTGCAGGTCCCGAGGACAGGAGGGAGGAGCTAGAGGAGGCAGGGCCAGCCGCTATAGGAGCACAGAGAGTACCGGTGTGGCTCCCAGAGATGTGGCCGCCCGCTTTGAACGTCCAGTCCTCAGGGGAGGCAGAGATCACGAGTGAAGGGCCGCCTGCTGGGCCGAGCAGGGCGGAGCCACGAACTGCCAGCCCCGAGGTTAGGGAGGCGGAGTCAGCGGAGGCGGAGCCGGCGACTGTGATGGAACCCCAGGTCATCCCGATGGAGGTCTCGGAACCCGGTCCGTCCGTCACGGAACCCCCGCCCATAGCAACTCCCCGTAGGTCAAGCAGAGAACCCCAGCCCAGGAGGATGTGGTCATGTCCCCAGACTGCCCCAAGGCGAAAATTTCAGGTTAAGATAACCCAGGTACAGACCGGCCACATCGCAGCAGTAACAGGCTGCGGCAGATCAGAGGGAAGGGTCAGTGCCCTCCCACCGTCGGGAAGAGCTCGCAGCAGCCTTCTCAGAATTTAAAGGGGCCGCCCTGAGAACGGGCGGCACTGTAAAGTTATAAGTTTTAAGTTTTAAGTTTATAGTTCAAGGTTAAGTTTATAGTTTTAATAAGGTTAAGTTTGTAGTGTTTTTAACAGGAAACGATAAAATGATGGGAGTTTTAAAGATAGGTTTAGTTGAAGTTTATTCAGCGAACGTTGAAGTTTACGTGAGGCGAGGTCAGGGGACCCGCTCACCCTTCACAAAAGCCAGAGACTCTTGCGAGGCTGGCTACCTCATTCTATCTGATCACAGGAACCAAGGAAGGATGGAACGAATTCTAGTATTGCTCGTGGCAATCGGATGTGGATTGGCCTATCGAGGCCGCACCAAGGATGTCGTGGTGTTTGGATGTTCCGGGGACACGGCCCCCATCGCGGTGGATGGGACCGGAAGACGGGAGGCAGAGGAGACCAGCACCTATTTCCACAAGGGAAGGTGGCCAGGATGGCTGGGAACGAACTCAACGGAGTATTCCAGCACGTCGGGGTTTGCCTACAAAGAGACTTCTTTACTGTGCCCCAAAGTAAGGATCATCGCACCCAGGATCAGCGTCACCGTCGGCAAACGGATTTGTTTGACTTGTAGTGGGAAGGTCCCATTGAGCCGATGGTGGTGGCTGCGAAAGCTGAGCAACACTATGAGGAACTCCTCGGTCGAGTGGGAACGACTGGGTAATAATACCCATCGGACAATTACGGGGACAGACGGACAAGTGAAAGTCTGTTGGGACAAATGGTGGGAACCGGATGAGGGAATTTATGTATGTATGTGGGGGTCAAAGTACGTTTGCCCCAAAGGCATCTCCATATTTTTTATTAATCAATGGCAGGATAACGGACAGGGGATGAGGTGGGATGCGAGCACCAGGGGGTGCGGAGCCCCATTCTCCCCAATCCCAGTAAATGCCACTGAACTCATTACGCGCCCACGCAAAGCCCCGCCCACGATTCCGGTGGTTCTAGCTGAGGAAGAAGGGTGCCCTAAAACTAGTAAGGGACCCGGGAATGGTTTGGTACTGGTCCCCACAGACCAGATACTATTTCAGGGGGTACATTACGCGGTGGCCTCGGTGATTTTAAATCTCACTGAGGTGCGGTTACCAGAGTGGTGCCCCAAAAAGACGGAACAGTTGTACCAGGTCCTGTTGACCAAGATGTTCAGACAATTTTACGAATTCGATTTCGCGGAAATTGATAAAACAAGTTTGTACACCGCGCCACAGGAAGTTTTGGATCAAGTAGGGAGGCAAAGAAGGGGTTTGGTGAACGATGCGTTCACTGCTTTTAACACAGGTACATCTGTGGTCAACGCTCTAGACAGTGTGGAGCTGCAGACCCAGATTAATGGTTTAAAGACACAATTAAAGGACATTCTAACAGATGAGAATAAAGTGGTAGGGTCGGGTTTACACGAGGACCAAGCCATGACCCTCCATTTAAAGGAAATTATAGCAGAGTTGGAGAAACATGCAAAGACGGTAAATGCCCTGATTAGGGAAGATCGGAATGCATCCGATCAAGCTGCGCAGAACGAGGTGTGCGTGCTTTACGGGGCGTGGTTACTGGGCGAGGGCCGCAGTAATTTGGAGGATTTAAAACAAGGTTTGGTTCCGTCCTGGATAAGTAACAAACACCTGCGGGCGCTCCACCCTTTTCAGAACGCATTAAGTCCATGCCAGCTCAGGCTAGCTTCAGAAGCTTACCCAGTCCCCGTGGACTGCGGACGATCAAACCATACCATTATGGGTATAGTTTTACGTATGCCGGTTTTGGGCGACACAGCAAAGCCCGCCCCGGTATATCGGGTAGAGAACATCGGTGTCATTCAGGGGGGAGCCCACATTCGTTATGCAGCGGTTCCACCTTACGTCATCCGCTGGGAGCAAACGATGACAGGTACAGATCTCTCTGGTTGTCGTGGCAGGGGAGCACACATAATACTGTGCCCCCAGCACTTGAATGCCTTTTTAACACCACAGTGCGGGTTCAGAACGGCTGGCGCCAAGTCCATGAATTGCACCATGGAGGCAATGGCACAAGATCATGTGCCTCCGCAGGTAGCATACATCGGGGGTGGAACATATTGTGTTACCACTGCAGCGCAACACTACCAGCATGGAAACCGTAGCCGGTGTCCGGTGAGTGACAGCAGTTTCTGTTTTAAACCCAGGGCGGAAGTTCAAGTAGCACAACAGCGAATTATCCCAATCCCTGAACCATCCACTGTTCATCTCACAGTAAAAGAGAATTTCACCGACTTGCAGCGATTCGTCGCGCATTTTGGATACCTCATTCCCCCTCTCCCTGAACACCTCACCAAGCTTTTAAAAGCCGTCGCGGTGTCACAGAAACACTTTTACACATTAGAGCAGAAAACTGTCGAAATAGGAACAGACATTCTGGATATAGTAGTTCCACCGTGGTGGAATCTGTTCACTAATATTGAAGTGCCTTCATGGATCAGAATAGCCTCCCACATTTTAGTCGTATGCCAAGTGTTTATTGTAGTGTACCTATTGGTCGTACATTGTAAAAGAGACAAACGCCTCACCAAGCATGAAAACACGGGAGAGTGGCGAGAACGTTACGTGCGCGTGCACGATGAAAGCACCGTGTAATCGGAAAATGGCGTCACTCCCGCTCGCCGCGTGCGCCGCGGAAGTTTGTACTCATATAAGATTTTCAGAGATTGTAAATACGTTGGGAACTCGACATGTTTTAAGAGTTGGTGTTGATCTATTTTGGTGATGGTGTTATAGTTAAAAATGATTGTTTGGTTTTGGGTTTTGTTTTTCCTTTCCCTGAATAAAAGATGAATATACAGGTGATACGAGAGGCATCGGCCTGGTTACGCCGGGAAAGAAAACAAGTGGTGTAAGTTTAAGGGCAAATAATGCCTACGGTGATATAAAATGTAATTTTCTTGGGAAATAAGGACGACACAGAGACCCTAGCTAAGTTAAAATTATGGGATTAATTTACTGGATTCGGAGAGAAATCGAGATAACATTGCTCACCACTATGATTTTTGATACGATAAGCGGAGTTATTCGCATCAACAGGAGGGACTGTAGAATTCGCAATATATCGCGATTTTGTTAATAAGGAGAAAACACAAAGTTTCGTTCAAACAGCTTTTATTTCAGCAGAATGCTGGCAGGTTTAAAGTGGACACAAGCAGCCTGTAAAATGGCCGCCGCACCTCGTGACAGAACATTCTAGACTTTTCAACAGGCAGACAAGATGGCGTTCCAATAAACATTTGTGCAAGATCGATTAAGATTCAGCACAGTGAAGATAATACACGAGACATTATGGGTTTGCAGTATAAACATAGATACTGGAATCGGTCTCCCAGGTACAAAGGAAAGCCATTGTACCGAGTAATCAAGGGCCCATCCAAAAGACATTAATATGTAAAATCCCAACGACTCTACGATGAGAGAGCCGTTAGCAGGTAGTTATACAGGACACTTGGAAGCCCCAAACCCCTCCAGGGAGAACACCGACCGATTTAACAATGGGAGAAATATTAACAGGTACTCAGACATTTACGAGTAGCCCCGAAACCCATTAAGAACGGAGATCACCCATACAAGACATTTGGGCGCCAAACCCTAAACAAAAGAATGGACATTATAGTTGGGCGGGAAACGGAAGATTTTTGCACTATAATTGCAGGCTCCAAACCGTCCATTCTCTCTCTTGCTCTTGCTCTCTTGCTCCTGTGCTTTTATCCGGTCGATTCGTAACCTCGTGGCTGCTCCTGTGTACTCGTAGTTGGGCTTCTGCTTGCCTGTTGCCTCTTCTGAAAAGACTGTTGCATTTTCTGATCCGTTCGGATCTACCTCGTGTCGCGTAACGAAGACCTATGTTGGTAACTGGCAGCGGAACCGAAGGCCCGAGATGAGATGAGATGAGATGAGATGAGATGAGAAGAGAGGAAGACCATATCCATCGCCACGGTCAGTAAATCCCGACCGCGCCTGTAGGTCGATTAGCCAAGTTTTCCTCGCCAGGAAGACTTCTTTGAACTTGCAACGAAACATATTGCATCGATGATAACTGGACTGTGCCCAAAGTAACTGGAACGTGAAAACATATCGTAGCGACGATATCGATAACTGTGCTCCAAGAGTACCTGTTAAGCCAACCAACACAGGTCTTCATCACAGCAGACGGTCCAGCCTGCTAGCCGGAGCAGCAGAAGCAAGTAAACAAGTGGGACCAGGAGATCTCCTGACCGACACGTGGGTGCTGCGGTGAAAAACATCCGATCAGCTATTCGGAATTTCTCCGAGTTATCACGAGTGGTGAGCATGAGTCTCGAGATCCTACGAATCTAGTTTAGGATAGATATTGATAGGGGAGGGTTTAAGGATTAAGGATATTTGTAATGTGTGCCCCTATTTACTTTGTGCCGTTCGTTCCTCGTTTCCCTAAGATCGACTATATAACTGTTTGTAAGATTGTACTGTCATTAATCTGTGCTTATGACATGTATTTCATAATTTTAAGTATCATGCAATAAAGATTTTCCATTTCGTACCAGTCAAACCAAGCCTACATGAGTTTTATCTCCATTACTGCTCTCGCATCTAAGTCCAGTGTCTAGAACCGTAAGGGAGAGTGATTCGAACCACTCACAGGTGTGTCTAGTGTTCCCAGACTGGCTGGAGACCAGAACAGGCAACAAGGCCTAGACCCGCACTGACATACAGGCTGCACAGAGCCGCGTGAACCTCACAGGCCGCGAGACACGCAGGGTCAGAATCCCTTACAGAAAATGGCGACCGCGGCAGGACACTGGCAGCGAGAGGGTAGTGTGTTAGATTTTGGAATGACTGTACGAAATGTTATGCAGGAAAAGATAGCGGATTATGTGTTTGGAAAGGTTAATCTAACTAAGAAATGGATAAGTGAATTGTTAGCGGATAAGAGCCCATTAGAGGCAGCGGAAAGGTGGACAGATAGTAAAGAACATAGAAAGACACTTGAGAAAGCAGTCTGGCTTATGTGTTACAAAAGGCAGGTTCAGATTTCAAACCAGACCATTACAGCGCTAGTAGCTCGAATCAGTCATTTAGAGGGAGAAATGGAGGAGAAGGTTTCTGGAGGGGAGGTGCTCATTAAGAATTTAAATGAGTTACACCAAGAAAGCCAGGAAGTCTCCAGTCACCTTAAAACAAGGATAGATTATCTCGAGTGCCAGGTCACTGAGGCAAAATTGAATGAGAGCAGGTTAAAGGAAAGATGTAACCGCCAAGCTGCCCAGATAAGAACTCAAGAAGAGAGCTTAATGGGGGTTAGGGCGGCATATAAGTTGGCCCTTGAGGATAAGTTTCAGGGAGCCGATCATAGCGCCTGCCAAAGGGAGATAGAGCACCTCAAAAAGGCCGTGAACAATGCGAACGGCATGGTGTGCCTTATCAATCCGTCGGCGCACCAGCCGCTAGTAAATGAGAGATTTAGAAAATCCCCACCAAGTAAAGCAGAAGAAGTAGTAGCCACTGCGCCCTCCGCGCCACCCAGCTATTCAGAAACCTGGGTTAGGGAGGAAGCAATGGAAGAAACAAAAGAGCCCATTGAAAAGGAAGTAGAAAAGGGATCGTTGTATCCAGTAACGGGTATTAAAAGGGGCCCAAGCAGAAACGGTGGGGAAGAACCGGGGGATCTCCTCGGACAGCTGGTGTTGCCTCACAGTTCACATCAGCTGAGAGCTATGATAAATCACGTACGGAAGCTGACCGAGGCAGACGACCCTTCCGTACATTTCAGAGAAGTTGAGCAAGCCGCAGCCATTAACGGCTGCGATGATGGGGAGACAGCAAAAATGCTGCTGTTCTCATTAGACAGCTCGGTCCTTCAGTGTCTCTCAGGCGAGAGCAAGAGGGGAACCAAGAGTTATGAGGAATTAAAGAATGAGGTCCTGGAAGTGTTGGGGGCGAACGACGAAGGTCCGTTTGCTAGAGTGGGACAGACAGTGCAGATGGAGGGAGAACCCCCGAAGGTTTTTGCCGACAGGCTGTGGCCAGTATATGAGCGCAGCTGTCTAGGTGCGCCCGAGCGCGAAGATGTGGAAGGTTTAGCTTTAACTCATTGGCTTAGGTGCATAATAGCCAACAGTTTACCAGCCGTTAGAGAGCAGGCAAAAGCATGGTTTGATCCCAATGACCCCAACATTACGGAAGAGTCGGTCTTGAATCGACTCACGTTAGGTTATCGCAATATAAGGGGTATGGCAACACGTCCCCTTAAGGGAAGAGTACATGAGGTACGACCCGCAGCCCCGTATCAAAGAGAGTGGCATCAGGAGGGTAATCGCGCCCCACAGGCAAGTAATGCTTGTTACGGGTGTGGGAAGACAGGGCACTGGCGCAAGCATTGCAGGAACCCTTGGAAGGATTCCAAGGATAAAAATCCCGCGGTCCGAGCCCAGGCGCCTGTCCCGGCTAAGGAAGCCAAGGCACCCACCCCTCCCGACGACCTCGAAGCAGTGTTAGGAGCCATGCGCAAGCTGGTCTTGAATGCGCGTGGACAGGTGGCGGTCGCAACCGGCCCCGTAGGTGCCGCAGGACCGTCTAATAGTACCCAATGACTAGAGCCCACGCAGCCTGCCTACCTGTGTCCTTTTAAAAGACACGCACAGGAGGGGGTCTGCGGTGAGGAGGCCAGGTTAAAAGAGCAGGCCTTGCGGGAGGAGAACGCCCGCTTAATAGGGAAAATAGATGGGCTGGAAGGGCAGCTTAGAGAGCAGGCCCTGCGGGAGGAGAATGCCCGAGCAATGGGAAAGTTAGACGTGCTCAGGCTAGAAGGGCAGCTTAGAGAGATAAAAACAGCCTACAGGGTAGCCAGGAGCAGGGAGTATGAGGATTTAAAACAGGATAGAAATCTGCAGCCTCCAGCAGGTGAGATTTCACAGAAACAAGCAGGGGCGGTGGCCTGTCTTAAGGGAGGGGCCAGACCTGCGAGTGGGGAAGCACAGCCCCAGGTAGGACCACAAGGCACACAGGCAGGCATAGCAGCTTGCATCAGGGGAAGGGACATCCCGGACGATCATGCAGCGTTTTTCTGGAATTGGGGGTTAGATGAGGAAGAACTCAGGGTACCCTGGTCAGATGAGGATAGTGCAGATGAGCATAGTGATGATGACGGGTGGTTCCTGAGGAACGGTCTGGAGGGAATGGGGGCTGTAGGTAGAGATCCACACAGGGTGGACACACAAGCTGCAGGTCCCGAAGACAGGAGGGAGGAGCTAGAGGAGGCAGGGCCAGCCGCTATAGGAGCACAGAGAGTACCGGTGTGGCTCCCAGAGATGTGGCCGCCCGCTTTGAACGTCCAGTCCTCAGGGGAGGCAGAGATCACGAGTGAAGGGCCGCCTGCTGGGCCGAGCAGGGCGGAGCCACGAACTGCCAGCCCCGAGGTTAGGGAGGCGGAGTCAGCGGAGGCGGAGCCGGCGACTGTGATGGAACCCCAGGTCATCCCGATGGAGGTCTCGGAACCCGGTCCGTCCGTCACGGAACCCCCGCCCATAGCAACTCCCCGTAGGTCAAGCAGAGAACCCCAGCCCAGGAGGATGTGGTCATGTCCCCAGACTGCCCCAAGGCGAAAATTTCAGGTTAAGATAACCCAGGTACAGACCGGCCACATCGCAGCAGTAACAGGCTGCGGCAGATCAGAGGGAAGGGTCAGTGCCCTCCCACCGTCGGGAAGAGCTCGCAGCAGCCTTCTCAGAATTTAAAGGGGCCGCCCTGAGAACGGGCGGCACTGTAAAGTTATAAGTTTTAAGTTTTAAGTTTATAGTTCAAGGTTAAGTTTATAGTTTTAATAAGGTTAAGTTTGTAGTGTTTTTAACAGGAAACGATAAAATGATGGGAGTTTTAAAGATAGGTTTAGTTGAAGTTTATTCAGCGAACGTTGAAGTTTACGTGAGGCGAGGTCAGGGGACCCGCTCACCCTTCACAAAAGCCAGAGACTCTTGCGAGGCTGGCTACCTCATTCTATCTGATCACAGGAACCAAGGAAGGATGGAACGAATTCTAGTATTGCTCGTGGCAATCGGATGTGGATTGGCCTATCGAGGTCGCACCAAGGATGTCGTGGTGTTTGGATGTTCCGGGGACACGGCCCCCATCGCGGTGGATGGGACCGGAAGACGGGAGGCAGAGGAGACCAGCACCTATTTCCACAAGGGAAGGTGGCCAGGATGGCTGGGAACGAACTCAACGGAGTATTCCAGCACGTCGGGGTTTGCCTACAAAGAGACTTCTTTACTGTGCCCCAAAGTAAGGATCATCGCACCCAGGATCAGCGTCACCGTCGGCAAACGGATTTGTTTGTCTTGTAGTGGGAAGGTCCCATTGAGCCGATGGTGGTGGCTGCGAAAGCTGAGCAACACTATGAGGAACTCCTCGGTCGAGTGGGAACGACTGGGTAATAATACCCATCGGACAATTACGGGGACAGACGGACAAGTGAAAGTCTGTTGGGACAAATGGTGGGAACCGGATGAGGGAATTTATGTATGTATGTGGGGGTCAAAGTACGTTTGCCCCAAAGGCATCTCCATATTTTTTATTAATCAATGGCAGGATAACGGACAGGGGATGAGGTGGGATGCGAGCACCAGGGGTACAGGTCTGTCACTGTATAACACTGGGGTACAGTACTGGTGGGTACAGGTCTGTCACTGTATAACACTGGGGTACAGTCCTGGTTGGTACAGGTCTGTCACTGTATAACACTGGGGTACAGTACTGGTGGGTACAGGTCTGTCACTGTATAACACTGGGGTACAGTACTGGTGGGTACAGGTCTTTCACTATAACACTGGGGTGCAGTACTGGTGGGTACAGTTCTGTCACTGTATAACACTGGGGTACAGTTCTGGTGGTTACAGGTCTGTCACTGTATAACACTGGGGTACAGTAGTGGTTGGTACAGGTCTGTCACTGTATAACACTGTTTTACGTTACTGGTGGGTACAGGTCTGTCACTGTATAACACTGGGGTACTGTACTGGTGGGTACAGGTCTGTCACTGTATAACACTGGGGTACAGTACTGGTGGGTACAGGTCTGTCACTGTATAACACTGGGGTACAGTTCTGGTGGGTACAGATCTGTCACTGTATAACACTGGGGTACAGTACTGGTGGGTACAGGTCTTTCACTATAACACTGGGGTACAGTACTGGTGGGTACAGTTCTGTCACTGTATAACACTGGGGTACAGTTCTGGTGGGTACAGGTCTGTCACTCTATAACACTGGAGTACAGTACTGGTGGGTGCAGGTCTGTCACTGTATAACACTGGGGTACAGTACTGATGGGTACAGGTCTGTCACTGTATAACACTGGGGTACAGTACTGGTGGGTACAGGTCTGTCACTGTATAACACTGGGGTACAGTACTGCTTGTTACCACCTACCATCCTCCCTCAGCTGATGAATCCGTACTCCGCCAGGTTGAACACCACTTAGACGAAGCACTGAGAGTAGCAAGGGCACAGAATGTACTCTGGTTGGGGGCTTCAATGTCCATCACCAAGTGTGGCTCAGTAGCTCCACTACTGACCGAGCTGGTCGAGTCATGAATGACATTACTGCCAGTCTGGGCCTGCGACAGGTGCTGAGAGAACCAACACGAGGGAAAAACCTACTAGACCTCGTCCTCACCAATCTACCTGTCGCAGATGCATCTGTCCATGACAGTATTGGTAGCAGTGACCACCGCACAGTCATTGTGGAGACGAAGTCCCGTCTTCACACTGAGGACACCCTCCATCGTGTTGTGTGGCAGTACCACCATGCTAAATGGGATAGATTCAGAACAGATCTAGCAGCTCAAAACTGGGCATCCATTACGCGGTGTGGGCCATCAGCAGCAGCAGAATTGTATTCAACCACAATCTGTAACCTCATGGCCTGGCATATCCCTCACTCTACCATTACCATCAAGCCAGGGGACCAACCCTGGTTCAATAAGGAGTGTCGAAGAGCATGCCAGGTGCAGCACCAGGCGTACCTAAAAATGAGGTGCCAACCTGGGGAAGCTGCATCACAGGGCTACATGCATGCTTAAAAAGTGGAAGCAGCATGCTATAGACAGGGCTAAGCGATCCCACAATGAACGGATCAGATCAAAGCTCTGCAGTCCTGCCACATCCAGTCGTGAATGGTGGTGGACCATTAAACAACTGAAGGGAGGAGGCTCCATGAATATCCCCATCCTCAATGATGGTGGAGCCCAGCACGTGAATGGAAAAGACAAGGCTGAAGCGTTTGCAACCATCTTCAGCCAGACGTGCCGAGTGGATGATCCATATCGGCCTCTTCCTGAGAGTCCCACCATCATAGAAGCCAGTCTTCAGCCAATTCGATTCACTCCATGTGATATCAAGAAACGGCTGAGCGCATTGGATACAGCAAAGGCTATGGGCCCTGACAACATCCCGGCTATCGTGCTGAAGACTTGTGCTCCAGAAATGGCCGCGCCTCTAGCCAAGCTGTTCCAGTACAGCTACAACACTGGCATCTATCCGACAATGTGGAAAACTGCCCAGGTGTGCCCTGTCCACAAAAAGCAGGACAAATCCAACCCGGCCAATTACCCCCCCCATCAGTCTAGTCTCAATCATCAGTAAAGTGATGGAAGGGGTCATCGACGGTGCTAGCAAGCGGCACTTACTCACCAATAACCTGCTCACTGATGCCCAGTTTGGGTTCTGCCAGGATCACTCAGCTCCAGACCTCATTACAGCCTTGGTCCAAACATGGACAAAGGAGCTGAATTCCAGAGGTGAGCTGAGAGTGACTGCCCTTGACATCAAGGCAGCATTTGGCCGAGTGTGGCATCAAGGAGCCCGAGTAAAACTGAAGTAAATGGGAATTGGGGAAAAAACTCTCCACTGGCTGGAGTCATACCTAGCACAAAGGAAGAAAGTTGTGATGGTTGAAGGTCAATCATCTCAGCCCCAGGACATCGCTGCAGGAGTTCCTCAGGGCAGTGTCCTAGGCCCAACCATCTTCAGCTGCTTCATCAATGACCTTCCCTCCAATATAAGGTCAGAAATAGGGATGTTCGCTGATGTTCGCACAGTGTTCAGTGCCATTCACAACTCCTCAGATAATGAAGCAGTCCATGCCCGCATGCAACAAGACCTGGACGACGTTCAGGCTTGGGCTGATAATTGGCAGGTAACATTCGCGCCACAGAAGTGCCAGGCAATGATTATCTCCAACAAGTGAGAGTCTAACCACCTCCCCTTGACATTCAATGGCATTACCATCGTCGAATCCCCCACTATCAACATCCTGGAGGTCACCATTGACCAGAAACTTAACTGGACCAGCCACATAAATATTGTGGTAACAAGAGCAGGTCAGAGGCTGGGTATTCTACCGCGAGTTTCTCACCTCCTGACTCCCCAAAGCCTTTTCACCATCTACAAGGCACAAGTAAGGAGTGTGATGGAATACTCTCCACTTGCCTGGATGAGTGCAGCTCCAACAACACTCAAGAAGCTCGACACCATCCAGGACAAAGCAGCCCGCTTGATTGGCACCTCATCCACCACCTTAAACATTCACTCCCTCCACCACCGGCATACCGTGGCTGCAGTGTGTACCATCTACAAGATACACTGCAGCAACTCATCAAGGCTTCTTGGCAGCACCTCCCAAACCCCCAACCTCTTCCACCTAGAAGGACAAGGGCAGCAGACGCATGGGAACACCACCACCTCCAAATTCCCCTCCAAGTCACACATCATCCTGACTTGGAAGTATATCGCCAATCCTTCATCGTTGCTGGGTCAAAATCCTGGAACTCCCTCCCTAACAGCACTGTGGGAGTACCATCACCACACGGACTGCAGTGGTTCAAGAAGGTGGCTCACCACCACCTTCTCAAGGGTAATTAGGGATGGGCAATAAATGCTGGCCTTGCCAGTGACGCCCACATCCCATAAAAATAAATAATAAAAAATAAATTCTCCTGGGTACAGGTCTGTTACTGTATAACACTGGGTACAGTACTGGTGGGTACAGGTCTGTCACTGCATAACACTAGGGTACAGTACTGGTGGGGACAGGTCTGTCACTATTTAATACTGGGGTACAGTACTGATGGGTGCAGGTCTGTCACGGTATAAAACTGGGGTACAGTACTGGTGGTTACAGGTCTGTCGCTGTATAACGCAGGGGTACAGTATTGGTGGGTGCAGGTCTGTCACTGTATAACACTGGGGTACAGTACTGGTGGGTACATGTCTGTCACTGTATAACACGGGTACAGTACTGGTGGGTACAGGCCTGTCACTGTGTAACACTGGGGTACAGTACTGGTGGGTACAGGTCTGTCACTGTATAACACTGGGGTACAGTACCGGTGGGTACAGGTCTGTCACTGTATAACACTGTTTTACATTACTGGTGTGTACAGGTCTGTCACTGTATAACAATGGGGTACAGTACTGCTGATTACCACCTACCGCCTTCCCTCAGCTGATTAATCAGTACTCCGCCAGGTTGAACACCACTTAGAAGAAGCACTGAGAGTAGCAAGGGCACAGAATGTACTCTGGATGGGGGACTTCAGTGTCCATCACCAAGTGTGGCTTGGTAGCTCCACTACTGACCGAGCTGGTCGAGTCCTGAATGACATAACTGCCAGTCTGGGCCTGCGACAGGTAGTGAGAGAACCAACACGAGGGAAAAACCTACTTGACCTCGTCCTCACTAATCTACCTGTCGCAGATGCAACTGTCCATGACAGTATTGGTAGCAGTAACCACCGCACAGTCATTGTGGAGACGAAGTCCCGTCTTCACACTGAGGACACCCTCCATCGTGTTGTGTGGCACTACCACCTTGTTAAATGGGATAGATTCAGAACAGATCTAGCAGCTCAAAACTGGGCATCCATGAGGCGCTGTGGGCCATCAGCAGCAGCAGAATTGTATTCCACCAGATTCTGTAACCTCATGACCCGGCATATCCCTCACTCTACCATTACCATCAAGCCAGGGGACCAACCCTGGTTAAATGAGGAGTGTAGAAGAGCATGCCAGGAGCAGCACCAGGTGCCAACCTGGGGAAGCTGCAACACAGGACGACATGCATGCTAAACAGCGAAAGCAGCATGCTATAGACAGAGCTAAGCGATCCCACAATGAATGGATCAGATCAAAGCTCTGCAGTCCTGCCACATCCAGTCGTGAATGGTGGTGGACCATTAAACAACTAACGGGAGGAGGAGGCTCCATGAAGATCCCCATCCTCAGTGATGGTGGAGCCCAGCACATGAGTGCAAAAGACAAGGCTGAAGCGTTTGCAACCATCTTCAGCCAGAAGTGCCGAGTGAATGATCTATATCGGCCTCCTCCTGAGGTCCCCACCATCACAGAAACCAGTCTTCAGCCAATTCGATTCACTCCACGTGATATCAAGAAACGGCTGAGCGCACTGGATACAGCAAAGGCTATGGGCCCCGACAACATCCCAGCTATCGTGCTGAAGACTTGTGCTCCAGAACTAGCCGTGCCTCTATCCAAGCTGTTCCAATACAGCTACAACACTGGCATCTATCCGACAATGTGGAAAACTGCCCAGGTGTGCCCTGTCCACAAAAATCAGGACATATCCAATCCGGCCAATTACCGCCCCACCAGTCTACTCTCGGTCATCAGCAAAGTGATGGAAGGTGTCATTGACGGTGCTATCAAGCGGCACTTACTCAGCAATAACCTGCTCACTGATGCCCAGTTTGGGTTCCGCCAGGACCACTCTGCTCCAGACCTCATTACAGCCTTGGTCCAAACATGGACAAAGGAGCTGAATTCCAGAGGTGAGGTGAGAGTGACTGCCCTTGACATCAAGGCAGCATTTGACCGAGTGTGGCATCAAGGAGCCCAAGTAAAACTGAAGTCAATGGGAATTGGGGGGAAAACTCTTCACTGGCTGGTGTCATACCTAACACAAAGGAAGATGGTTGTGGTGATTGAAGGTCAATCATCGCAGCCCCAGGACAGCGCTGCAGGAGTTCCTCAGGCCCAAACATCTTCAGCTGCTTCATCAATGACCTTCCCTCCAACATAAGATCAGAGATGGGGATGTTCGCTGATGACTGCACAGTGTTCAGTGCCAGTCACAACTCCTCAGATATTGAAGCAGTCCATGCCCGCATGCAACAAGACCTGGACGACGTTCAGGCTTGGGCTGATAAGTGGCAGGTAACATTCGCGCCACAGCAGTGCCAGGCAATGACTATCTCCAACAAGCGAGAGTCATAACACCACCCCTTGACATTCAATGGCATTACCATCGCCGAATCCCCCACCATCAACATCCTGGGGGTAACCATTGACCAGAAACTTAACTGGACCAGCCACATAAATACTGTGGCAACAAGAGCAGGTCAGAGGCTGAGTATTCTGTGGCGAGTGTCTCACCTCCTGACTCCCCAAAGCCTTTCCACCATCTACAAGGCACAAGTAAGGAGTGTGATGGAATACTCTCCACTTGCCTGGATGAGTGCAGCTCCAACAACACTCAAGAAGCTCGACACCATCGAGGACAAAGCAGCCACTTGATTGGCACCCCATCCACCACCTTAAACATTTACTCCCTCCACCACCGGCGTACCTTAGCTGCAGTGTGTACCATCTACAAGATGCACTGCAGCAACTCGCCAAGGCTTCTTCGGCAGCACCTCCCCAACCTCTTCCACCTAGAAGGACAAGGGCAGCAGATGCATGGGAACACCACCACCTCCAAGTTCCCCTCCAAGTCACACACCATCCTGACTTAGAAATATATCGGTCGATTCTTCATCGTCACTGGGTCAAAATCCTGGAACTCCCTCCCTAACAGCACTGTGGGAGCACCATCACCACACGGACTGCAGCGGTTCAAGAAGGCAGCTCACCACCACCTTCTCAAAGGCAACTAGGGATGGGCAATAAATGCTGGCCTTGCCAGCGACGCCCACATCCCATAAAAAAAAATGAATTTATAAAAAATGCAGTGCTCCAGATGGGGTCTAACCAGAGCTTGATATAACTGTAACACAACACCCACCCTTTGTATTCCCGCCCCCTTCAGACAACTGGCAATATTCCATTAGTCTGCACTTTCAGTTCACGACAAGTTAGCGATGGAAGGAGAGGACAACCTGCCATTGACAGGCACAGCAGGGAGCGAGAGTGCGTCCACAGAGAATTCTGCCCTAGACTTGACTATTCCAACGCTCTCCTGGCCAGACTCCCACCTTCCACCCTCCATAAACTCAGGCACATCCAAAACTCTGCTGCCCCCGTGCCCTAACTCGCACCAAGTCCCGTTCACCCATCACCCCCTGTGCTCGCTGACCTACATTGGCTCCCGGTCCGGCAACACCTCGATTTTAAAATTCTCATCCTTGTTTTCAAATCCCTCCACGGTCTCACCCCCCTCCCTATCTCTGTGACCTCCTCCAGCCCTACAACCCTCCCAGATCTCTGCGCTCCTCCAATTCTTGCACATTCCCGATTTTAATCGCTCCACCGTTGGCGGCCGTGCCTTCAGCTGCCTGGGCCCTGAACTCTGGAATTCCCTCCCTAAACCTCACCGCCTCTCTCTCCTCCTTTAAGACGCTCCTTAAAACCGACCTCGTTCACCAAGCTTTTGGTCACCTGTCCTAATATCTCCTTATCTGTCAATTTTTGTTTGATAATCGCTCCTGTGAAGCGCCTTGGGATGTTTTACCAGGTTAAAGGCGCTATATAAATGCAAGTTGTTGTTGTTGTCCTTCCCATGCTCCCAGATTAAACTCCGGAAATGAAACAGGGAAGATACAGCAGGCAAAACCTAAAGGAGAGAGATGGTTCATTACTTGGGGAACGCAACTGGACCGTTCACACCCATGACAGCAACTTGTGTTTGTGCAGTGCCTCTAACTTAGAAAAACGTCCCATGGTGCCTCACAGGAGCAATTATCAGACGCAGAAATTGACACTGAGCCACATAAGGAGACATTAGGACAGGCGACCAAAGGCTTGTTCAGGGAGATAGGCTTTAAGGGACGTCTTAAAGGAGGAGAGGGTGATTGCATTGGAGAGGGTGCAGAGGAGATTCACCAGGATGTTACCTGGGCTGGAGCGCTTCAGCTATGAAGAGAGACTGGACAGGCTGGGGTTGTTTTCCTTCGAGCAGAGAAAGCTGAGGGGGGACCTGATTGAGGTGTACAAAATTATGAGGGGCATAGATAGGGTAGATAGAAAGGAACTTTTCCCCTTAGTTGAGGGGTCATAACCAGGGGGCATAGTTTCAGGGTGAGGGGCAGGAGGTTTAGTGGGCATTTGAGGAAAAACTTTTTCACCCAGAGGGTGGTTGGAATCTGGAACTCACTGCCTGAAAGGGTGGTAGAGGCAGGAACCCTCACAACATTCAAGAAGCATTTAGATGAGCACTTGAAACGCCATAGCATACAAGGCTATGGACCAAGTGCTGGAAAATGGGATTAGAATAGACAGGGCTTGATGGCCGGCGCGGACACGATGGACCGAAGGGCCTCTTTCTGTGCTGTATAACTCTGTGACTGTATGACTCTATGAGAGAGAGGTAGAGGGGCGGAGAGGTTTAGGGAGGGAATTCCAGAGCTTAGGGCCCAGGCAGCTGAAGGCACGGCCGCCAGTGGTGGAGCAAAGGAAGAGGGGGGATGCGCGAGAGGCCAGACTTGGAGGAACGCGGAGATCTCGGGAGGTTGTAGGGCTGGAGGTGGTTTTAACTCACATGGTGGGTGATATCGTGGCGTTGGAAAAGGTCCAGAAGAGAACTACAAGATTGATTCTACAAGAGTTTAGAAGAATGAGAGGTGATCTTATTGAAACATATAAGATTCTGAGGGGGTTAGGACAGGGTAGATGTAGGGAGGATGTTTCCCCTCATGGGGGAATCTAGAACTAGGGGGCATAGTCTCAGGATAAGGGGTCGCCCATTTAAGACGGAGATGAGGAGGAATTTCTTCTCTCAGAGGGTGGTGAATCTTTGGAATTCTCTTCCCCAGAGAGCTGTGGAGGCTGGGTCATTGAATATATTTAAGGTGGAGATGGACAGATTTTTGAACGATAAGGGAGTGAAGGGTTATGGGGAACGGGCAGGGAAGTGGAGTTGAGGCCAAGATCAGATCAGCCATGATCTGATTGAATGGCGGAGCAGGCTCGAGGGGCCGAATGGCCGACTCCTGCTCCTATTTCTTATGTTCTGATTCCCAGCTGAAAGAACTTCAGCTACTCGGATAGGCTCAGGGGCCTCGGTCTATTTACAGTAGAGCAGCGTAGACTTAGAGGCGACCTGATAGAGGACTAGAAACTAATGAAAGGGCTGGATAGCGACCCTATTGAGAGATTACTCCAGTTTGACTGATTTGGGAGGACCTGGGGACGTGAGTTTAAACTGTGTGAGGGTAGGAATAGACTGGGATGTTGGGCAGTTCTTCTTTTCCCAGAGCGTGGGGAGCCTCTGGAATGTGTTGCCGGCTGGTATGATGGACGCGGACTCATTGTGCGCCTTCAGGAGGGAGCTGGACCGGTTCCTGACTGGGGCAGAGATCGCACCATAGAGAAGGTCTGTATCTTTATAGCTAACAGTGTCAGCTGTGGCTCGGTGGGTAGCACACTCGCCTCTGAGTCAGAAGGTCATGGGTTTAAGTCCCACTCCAGGGGTCTTGAGCACATAGAGCTAGGCTGACACTCCAGTGCTGTGCTGCACTGTCGGAGGTGCCGTCTTTCGGATGAGATGTTAAACCGAGGCCCGGTCTGCTCTCTCAGGTGGATGTAAAAGATCCCATGGCACTATTTTGAAGAAGAGCAGGGGGGTTCTCCCCGGTGTCCTGGCCAATATTTATCCCTCAACCAACATTAAAAAAAAACCAGATTATCTGGCCATTAGCACATTGCTGTTTGTGGGAGCTTGCTGTGCGCAAATTGGCTGCAGCGTTTCCCACATTACAACAGTGACTGCACTTCAAAAGTTCTTCATTGGCTGTAAAGCACTTTGAGACGTCCGGTGGTCATGAAAGGCGCTATATAAATGCAAGTCTTTCTTTTCTTTAGAACACTCTGTCCATGTGATCTCCTGGACTGGCTTTGATCGCCTGAGGGAGGTCAGAGAGGAATTTTCCAGAGGTTTTTTTCCCTTATTGGCCCTGGTCAGAAGGTCGTGGGTTTGAGTCCCCGCTCCGGAGAATTGAGCCCATAATCCAGGCCGACACTCCCAGTGCAGTGCTGAGGGAGTGCCGCACTGTCGGAGGTGCTGTCTTTCGAATGAGACGTTAAACCGAGGCCCCGTCTGCTCTCTCAGGTGGACGTCGAAGATCCCACAGCATTATTTCGAAGAAGAGCAGGGGGGAGTTCTCCCCAGGGTTCTGGGCCAATATTTATCCCTCAATCAACATCACTAAAAAAGTAGATGATCTGGTCATTATCACATTGCTCTTTGTGGGAGCTTGCTGTGCGCAAATTGGCTGCCCCGTTTCCTACATTACAACAGCGACTACACTTCAAAAAGTACTTCATTGGCTGTAAAGCGCTTTGGGACGTCCTGAGATTGTGAAAGGCGCTGTATAATAAGTGTCTAAAAGGGATAGAGTAGCATAGGGATATAGGAGTACAAATTCACAAATCATTAAAAGTAGCGACGCAGGTTAATAAGGCCATAAAATGTACAAACAAAGCACTGGGGTTTATTTCTAGAGGGATAGAATTGAAAAACAGCAGATATGTTTAAAACTTGTGTCGAACCTTGGTTAGACCACACTTGGGAGTACTGCGTACAGTTCTGGTCGCCATGTTATAAAAAGGATATAGAGGCATTGGAGAGAGTGCAAAAAAGATTTTCGAGGATGAGACCAGAAGTGAGAGGTTAGCCCTATCAGGAAATATTGAACAGGCTGGCGTGCTTTCCTCTAGAAGAGAGAAGGCTGAGGGGGGGTGACTTGATAGAGGTCTTTAAAATTATGAAGGGGTTCGATAGGGTAGACGTGGAGAAGAAGTTTCCACTTGCAGGTGAGACCAGAACTAGATGACATCAATATACAATAGTCACTAATAAATCCAGTAAGTAATTCAGGAGGAACTTCTTTACCCAGAGAGTGGTGAGAATGTGGAACTCTCTACTCGAGGCGAATAGCAGAGATGTTAAAAGCTAGATATCCAAGTCTGCTGATGATACAAAGCTGGGTGGGAATGCAGGTTGTGAGGAGGATGCAAAGAGGCTTCAAAGGGATATAGACAGGCTAAGTGAGTGGGCAAGAACATGGCAGCTGGAATATAATGTGGAGAAATGTGAAGTTATCTACTTTGGTAGGAAAAATAGAAAAGCAGAGTTTTTTTCAATGGTGAGAGATTGGGAAATGTTGGTGTTCAGAGGGACCTGGGCGTCCTTGTGCATGAATCACTGAAAGTTAACATGCAGGTACAGCAAGCAATTAGGGAAGCAATTGGTATGTTCACCATTATTACAAAATGATTTGAGTATAAGAGTAAAGACGTCTTACTGCAATTATATAGGGCTTTGGTGAAAACCACACCTGGAGTATTGTGTATAGTTCTGATCTCCTTACCTAAGGAAGGATATACTTGCTATAGAGGGAGTGCAACGAAGGTTCACCAGACTGGTTCCTGGGATGGGGGGGTTGTCCTATGAGGACAGATTGAGTAGACTAGGTCTATATTCCCTAGGGTTTAGAAGAATGAGAGGTGATCTCATTGAAACGTATAAAATTCTTACAGGGCTTGACAGGGTAGATGCAGGGAGGACGTTTCCCCTGGCTGGGGAGTCTAGAACCAGGGGTCGCAGTCTCAGAATAAGGGGTCGGCCATTTAAGACTGAGATGAGGAGAAATTTCTTCACTCAGAGGGTGGTGAGGCTCAGTCATTGAGTATATTCAAGACAGAGATCGATAGATTTTTGGATACTAAGGAAATCAAGGAATATGGAAATAGGGTGGGAAAGTGGAGATGAGGTAGAAGTTCAACCATGATCTTATTGAATGGTGGAGCAGGCTCGAAGGGCCGTATGGCTGACTCCAGCTCCTATTTCTTATGTTCTTGAACACATGAGGGAGAAAGGAAGAGAAGGATATGCTGATAAAAAGAAAGACTTGTGGCGGATCGCCACCTAAACGGGCGCAATCCACTTTTCCGTCCGTGGACAATAAATCGGGCACCTTGCCTTTAAGGTGCATGCTGCATTAAAGGAATGAAAAAATGAGTGGGCATCGTCCTCAACCAGTAGGGTTTTGCAGAGAGAAGTTGTAGCAGCCATTTTGCCAAGGAGTATGTAATTAAAAGCCATGTGCTCCACATATTGACTCGGCCTCAATTCGTGCTTCGCCGCAGCCACAACAGACTTGCATTTCTATAGCGCCTTTCAGGACCACCAGACATCTCAAAGCGCTTTACAGCCAATGAAGTTTTGGAGTGTAGTCACTGTTGTATTGTAGGAAACGCGGCAGCCAATTTGCACACAGCAAGCTCCCACAAACAGCAATGTGATAATGACCAGATCATCTGGTTTTGTTATGTTGATTGAGGGATAAATATGAGCCAGGACGCCTCCCCTGCTCTTCTTCAAAATAGTGGCCGTGGGATCTTTTACGTCCACCTGAGGGAGCAGACGGGGCCTCGGTTTAACGTCTCATCCGAAAGACGGCACCTCCGACAGTGCGGCGCTGCCTCAGTACTGGCATCAGGAGTGTCACAGCCTAGACTTTTGTGCTCAAGTCCCTGGAGCGGGACTCTGAACCCACAGCCTTCTGACTCGGAGGCGAGAATGATACCCGCTGAGACACGGCTGACACTGCTCGGGTGCGATGAAGAAGGGAGAGAAGAGGAAGAGGCTGGCGTGGAGCCTCAGCACCGGCACCGACTAGTTGGGCAGGGCGGCCTGTTTCCGTGATGAAAAATTCCGTGTAAATGTAAGCTCTTTCTTATCCCAGCATTGAATGGAGACTGTTTAAAGAGATTGGCATTATGGTGTTCCGACACAGGGTGGAAGTACAGTACTGCAGTTAGAACTATCTCCAGCTGATGAGGGGCCGCAGTGGAGCAGCCAACAGAGGGCACCAGACACCAGGTTCAAAATGGTTCTTGTGACGGAGGAGTGCCACAGCAACAACAACCTGCATTTATGTGGTGCCTTTAAGGTTACGAAACAGCCCAAGGGTTCCGTGTGCACAGATCACTAAAATGTAGTAGTCAGCTCCAGTGCACGCTGTCCTCGAGGACAAAAATGAGAAGTCGCACAACAACAGGTTATAGTCCAACAGATTTATTTAAAATTACAAGCTTTCGGAGCTGTCGCCCCTTCCTCAGGTAGAGTTACTGTGAGACAATCTACCAGAATTCACAGAATATAAACACAGAGAAAATGCAGAGATTCAATCTAGCCCTACATCAAAGACATACTAAGAGCACAGCCAAGACAATGAGATGTGTCCCAGGGGGTCCAACGTGTCAAAACACCTGCTGGCTGCATATCCTCTCCATTTGGGTTTGTTTCTTGTGTTTGTTTCTTGTGTTTGTTTTTCTAAAAAGCTGGAAAGACCGGCAACGATGTCAAGTCACGTTCTGTAACGTGACATGAACCCGATATCCCTATTGAGGCCGTCCTCATGAGTGCTGAACTTGGCTATCAGTTTCTGCTCGATGATTTTGCGTTGTCGTGTATCCCGAAGGCCGCCTTGGAGAACGCTAACCCGCAGATCCGAGGCTGAATGTCCTTGACTGCTGAAGTGTTCCCCGACTGGGAGGCAACCCTCCTGCCTGGCGATTGTTGCGCGGTGTCCGTTCATACGTTGTCTCAGTGTCTGCATGGTCTCGCCGATGTACCATGCTCTGGGGCATCCTTTACTGCAACGTATCAGGTAGACAATGTTGGCCAAGTCACATGAGTATGTACCATGGGTAGTGTCCTCACGTGTGATGACGGTATCTGTGTCCATGATCTGGCATGTCTTGCAGAGGTTGCCGTGGCAGGGTTGTGTGGTGTCGTGGTCGCTGTTCTCCTGAAAGCTGGGTAATTTGCTGCAAACGATGGTACTTTTGAGGTTAGGCGGCTGCTTGAAGGCGAGTAGTGGAGGCGTGGGGATGGCCTTAGCAAGGTGTTCGTCGTCATCGATGACATGTTGAAGGCTGCGAAGAACATGGCGTAGTTTCTCCGCTCCGGGGAAGTACTGGACGACGTAGGGTACTCTGTTGGTTGTGTCCCGTGTTCATCTTCTCAGGAGGTCTATGCGGTTTTTCGCTGTGGCCCATCGGAACTGTCGATCGACGAGTCGAGCGTCATATCCCGTTCTTACGAGGGCGTCTTTCAGTGTCCGTAGGTGTCCATCGCGTTCCTCCTCGTCTGAGCAGATCCTGTGTATTCGCAGGGCTTGTCCATAGGGGATGGCTTCTTTAACGTGGTTAGGGTGGGAGCTGGAGAAGTGGAGCATCGTGAGGTTGTCCGTGGGCTTGCGGTAGAGTGAAGTGCTGAGGCGTCCGTCTTTGATGGAGATTCGTGTGTCCAAGAATGAAACCGATTCTGAGGAGTAGTCCATGGTGAGTTTGATGGTGGGATGGAACCTGTTGATGCTATCGTGTAGTCCTTTCAGTGATCCTTCGCCGTGGGTCCAAAGGAAGAAGATGTCGTCGATGTATCTGGTGTACAGCGTTGGTTGGAGGTCTTGTGCAGCGAAGAAGTCTTGCTCGAACTTGTGCATGAAGATGTTGGCATATTGGGGTGCGAATTTGGTCCCCATGGCTGTTCCGTGTGTTTGGGTAAAAAACTGGTTGTCGAAGGTGAAGACATTGTGGTCAAGGATCGAGGATCGAGCAGAAACTGATAGCCAAGTTCCGCACTCATGAGGACGGCCTCAATCGGGATATCGGGTTCATGTCACGTTACAGAACGTGACTTGACATCGTTGCCGGTCTTTCCAGCTTTTTAAAAAAACAAACACAAGCAACAAACACAAGAAACAAACCCAAATGGAGAGGATATGCAGCCAGCAGGTGTTTTGACACGTTGGACCCCTTGGGACACATCTCATTGTCTTGGCTGTGCTCTTAGTATGTCTTTGATGTAGGGATAGATTGAATCTCTGCATTTTCTCTGTGTTTATATTCTGTGAATTCTGGTAGATTGTCTCACAGTAACTCTACCTGAGGAAGGGGCGACAGCTCCGAAAGCTTGTAATTTTAAATAAATCTGTTGGACTATAACCTGGTGTTGTGCGACTTCTCATTTTTGTCCACCCCAGTCCAACGCCGGCATCTCCACATCATGTCCTCGAGGAGGCTGCGCTTGGGACGAGACCCTCGTCCATCTCCTTCTGGAACGTGCCTTTGCAAAGAAGGTCTGGAAAGAGATGCAGTGGTCTTTGTCGAGGTTCACCCCAAGCAGCTCCGTAACACAGGACGATGCGCTCTGCGGGCTGTTCCCAGGGACGCACACCAAGACAAACGTCGACTGCTGCTGGGAGGCCATCAACTCGGTGAAAGGCGGCCTTTGGTCTGCCCGAAACCTGCTGGTCTTCCAGAGGAAGTTGTCCGCGACCGAGTCATAGAGTCATAGAGTTATACAGCACAGAAAGAGGCCCTTCGGCCCATTGTGTCCGCGCCGGCCATCAAGCCCTGTCTGTTCTAATCCCATTTTCCAGCACTTGGTCTGTAGCCTTGTATGCTATGGCGTTTCAAGTGCTCATCTAAATGCTTCTTGAATGTTGTGAGGGTTCCTGCCTCTACCACCCTTTCAGGCAGTGAGTTCCAGATTCCAACCACCCTCTGGGTGAAAAAGTTTTTCCTCAAATCCCCTCTAAACCTCCTGCCCCTTACCTTGAAACTATGCCCCCTGGTTATTGACCCCTCTACTAAGGGGAAAAGTTCCTTTCTATCTACCCTATCTATGTCCCTCATAATTTTGTACACCTCAATCAGGTCCCCCCTCAGCCTTCTCTGCTCTAAGGAAAACAACCCCAGCCTGTCCAGTCTCTCTTCATAGCTGAAGCGCTCCAGCCCAGGTAACATCCTGGTGAATCTCCTCTGCACCCTCTCCAATGCAATCACATCCCTCCTATAGTGTGTTGACCAGAACTGCACACAGTATTCCAGCTGTGGCCTAACTAGCGTTTTGTACAGCTCCATCATAACCTCCCTGCTCTTATATTCTATGCCTCGGCTAAGGAAGGCAAGTATCCCATATGCCTTTTTAACCATCTTATCTACCTGTCCTGCTACCTTCAGGGATCTATGTACATGCACACCAAGGTCCCTCTGATCCTCTGTCCTTCCTAGGGTCCTACCATTCATTGTGTATTCCCTTGCCTTGTTAGTCCTCCCAAAATGCATCACCTCACACTTTTCAGGGTTAAATTCCATTTGCCACTGTTCTGCCCATCTAACCATCCCGTCTATATCGTCCTGTAGCCTGAGGCTTTCCTCCTCACTATTTACCACTCCACCAATTTTCATGTCATCTGCGAACTTACTGATCATACCTCCTACATTCATATCTAAATCATTAATGTACACTACAAACAGCAAAGGACCCAGCACCGATCCCTGCGGTACACCACTGGACACAGGCTTCCAGTCACAAAAACAACCTTCGACCATCACCCTCTGCCTCCTGCCACGAAGCCAATTTTGGATCCAATGTGCCAAATTGCTCTGGATCCCATGGGCTTTTACCTTCTTGACCAGTCTCCCATGCGGGACTTTGTCAAAAGCCTTACTGAAGTCCATGTGGACCACATTAACTGCACTACCCTCATCCACACACCTAGTCACCCCCTCGAAAAATTCAATAAAATTGGTCAGACATGATCAGTGTTGCAGACTGGCACAGTCCAAGGCCCAGGAGTACGTGCTGAGGGACGCACTAAAGGTTGGCGCCGATGCCGCAAATCCATGGTGGGGAAGGGCCACAGTTTAAGGCCCTCTCGCCACTGTACACCGAGGGGCTGGAACCAGCATTAAACCCCCCCCTCAGGCCGTATGTATCGAATTGTCTGAATGTAAATGTACGTCACATCTGAAATGTAACTGTCATGAAACAAACAAAACTGCCTTGTAATGCATTGAACCTGGACTGTACCATATAAAATATGATCTGTATGTAATTGATATGGATTGTACTGTAATGTATTTGAACACATTTTTTATGAATATTTTTGAAACAAAAATAAATGTAGTAGTCAGGAACAAAAACAATAATCAACAAGGCTAATGGAACGTTAACCTTTATAACTGGAGGATTAGAATATCAAGGGGAGGAGGTTTTGCCACAGCTATACAAAGCCCTGGTTAGATCACATTTGGAGCACTGTGTACAGTTCTGGGCACCGCTCCTTAGAAAGGATATACTGGCCTTGGAAGGAATGCAGCACAGATTCACCAGAATCTGTAACATCACCCGTCTCCGTCCCTGCCTCAGCTCATCCACTGCTGAAACCCTCATCCATGCCTTTATTACCTCTAGACTTGACTATTCCGACGCTCTCCTGGCCAGCCTCCCACATTCCACCCTACGTAAACTGGAGGTCATCCAAAACTCGGCTGCCCGTGTCCTTACTCGCACCAAGTCCCATTCGCCCATCGCCCCCTGTGCTCACTGACCTACATTGGCTCCCGGTTAAGCAGCACCTCGATTTAAAAATTCTCATCCTTGCTTTCAAATCCCTCCATGGTCTCGTCCCCTCCCTATCTCTGTAATCTCCTGCAGCTCCACAACCACCCCACCCCCCCCGAGATATCTGCGCTCCTCCAATTCTGGCCTCTTGAGCATCCCTGATTATAAATCGCTCAACCTTTGGCGGCCGTGCCTTCTGTTGCCTGGGCCCTAAGCTCTGGAATTCCCTGCCTAAACCTCTCCGCTTCTCTACCTCTCTTTCCTCCTTTAAGACACTCCTTAAAACCTACCTCTTTGACCAAGCTTTTGGTCACCTGCCCTAATTTATCCTTGTGTGGCTCGGTGTCAAATTTTTTGTCTTAAAAAACTCCTGTGCAGCGCCTTGGGACGTTTCACTACGTTAAAGGCGCTATATAAATACAAGTTGTTGTTGTTGTTGTTGATACCGGGCCTCCAAGGGTTAAATTATGAGGAGAGATTATGTAAACTAGGCTTGTAGTCTCTGGAATATAGAAGGTTAAGGGGTGATTTGATTGAGGTTTTTAGGAATTTGAAAGGAATTGATCGGGTAGATGGAGAGAAACTTTTTCCGCTGGTGAGGGAGTCTTGGACAAGGGGACACAACCTTGAAATCAGAGCCAGGCCATTCAGGAGAGAAGTTAGGAAACACTTCTTCACACAGATTGAGTAGATTGGGCCTCATTTGCCCTGGAGTTTAGAAGAATGAGAGGTGATCTCACTGAAACATAAGATTCTGAAGGGGATTGACAGGGTAGATGCTGAGAGGCTGATTCCCCCTGGCTGGGGAGTCTAGAACTACGGGGGCACAGTCTCAGGATAAGGGGTTGGCCATTTAGGACTGAGATGAGGAGGAATTTCTTCACTCAGAGGGTTGTGAATCTTTGGAATTCTCTACCCCAGAGGGCTCTGGAGGCTCAGTCGCTGAGTATATTCAAGGCTGAGATCGATAGATTTTTGGGCACTAAGTGAATCAAGGGATATGGGGATAGTGCAGGAAAGTGGAGATGAGGTAGAAGATCAGCCATGATCTTATTGAATGGCGGAGCAGGCTTGAGGGGCCGTATGGCCTAATCCTGCTCCTATTTCTTATATTCTTATGTTCAGAGAAGTGTGCAACTCTCTCCACAAAAAGCAGTAATTAATCATTTTAAATCTGAGATCGATAGATATTTGCTAGACAAGGGTATAAAAGGATATGGAGCCAAGGTGGGTAAATGGAGTTAAGATACAGATCAGCCATAATCTCATTGAATGGTGGAACAGGCTCCAGGGGCTGAATGACCTCCTCCTATTCCTATGCTCCACAGGTGCGATTATCAAACAAAATTTGACACCGAGCCACATAAGGAGATATTAGGACAGGTGACCAAAAGCTTGGTCAAAGAGGTAGGTTTTAAGGAGCGTCTTAAAGGAGGAGAGTGAGGTGGAGAGGTTTAGGGAGGGAATTCCAGAGCTCGGGGCCCAGGTAGATGAAGGCACGGCCGCCAATGGTGGAGCGATGGAAATCGGGGATGTGCAAGATGCCAGAATTGGAGGAGCGCAGAGATCTGGGAGGGTTGTAGAGTAATAACAGGGCAATGAAGGAGTGATCTTCAATATTGGCTGGCCAAATCCATCGGTATATGTTGCCAAACCAACAGAACAAGCAGATGTGTCTCCAACCTTGCTAATGTGGGACACAACTCTTAAACAATGTTATAAAATGACTCAAAATGGAGGACAAGCCTTATCAGCTGATTCTGCTGCCTCAGGTGTCTTTCGTTAGCCTGTGTCAGCTGTGGCTCAGTTGGTAGCACCCTCGCCTCTGAGTCAGAAAATTGTGGGTTCAGAGTCCCACTCCAGAGACTTGAGCACATAAAGCTAGGCTGACACTCCCAGTGCCAGTACTGAGGGAGTGCTGCACTGTCGGAGGTGCCGTCTTTCGGATGAGAAGTTAAACTGAGACCACGTCTGCTCTCTCAGGTGGACGTAAAAGATACCAAGGCATTGTTTCGAAGAAGAGCAGGGGGAGTTCTCCCCGATGTCCTGGGGCCAATATTTATCCCCCAGCCAACACCTAAAAACAGATGATCTGGTCATTATCACATTGCTGCTTGTGGGAGCTTGCTGTGCGCAAATTGGCTGCTGCGTTTCCCTACATTACAACAGTGACCGCAGTTCAAAAAGTACTTCATTGGCTGTGAAGCGCTTTGGGACGTCCGGTGGTCGTGAAAGGCGCTGTAGAAATGCAGGTCTTATTTGAAGCATTGACACCTCAATAAGGCGAACTGACCCTCAACGTATGAGGCCAATCGCTGCTGCGGAGAGAGACCCGTGAATTAGGGTTCCCAACCCTCCAGGATTGGCCTGGAGTCTCCAGGATTTGAAGATTAAACTCCAGGACAATGCTGTGAGCAACACCAGGGAGAAAAATTATTGGGATATTAAACGTAATTGTGTGTTCTTTTCATCATCTTTAAACACATTGGGGGCTAAATTCGGTTGATTTGCGCCACCCCTAAGAGGGTGCTAACGGGGCGCAAATCAACGAGCACCTGGGCGCGGCGCCGCTAACGCCTCCTGCGAAATTTAACGGGAGGTCAGCGGCAGCGCTAACCGAAAGCGCCGCGCTGTGCCGCAAGCGATGACGTCATCACCGTGCGCAGCGCCCCGGCTGTAATATTGGATGGCGCTCCCCCGACTTACCGCCGGACGCTATGTCCGCCAGGGTCAGGGGGGCCTACCTGCGGCCAGGATGGCGCTAGTTAAAGGGGAGGTGGCGGGCGGCCATTTTTGTTGCTGGCCGCCTGCCAGCACCTGCCCCCGTTGCTGTCCCCGGCCCCCGTGAAGCCCCCCACCCCTCTTGAGTGCCGGCCTCATTTGCCCCAAAGGGGGCGCCACCCAATTTTTACCCCTTTTAGATTACGAAAAATATTGGAGATTGAGGGCTGTTTGACCAGATGAGACGGTTGAAGGCGGGCGGATAAAACCACATAGAAACTAAGCGCTAAATAGGTTGACATCACTCAAGGTTAACAAGTCACCCGATCCAGATGGGATGCAAAATAGGTTGCAGAGGGAAGCTAGGGTGGAGATAGCAGAAGCGCTGACCACAATCTTACAATCTTCCATGGATATGAGAAGTCGCACAACACCAGGTTATAGTCCAACAGCTTTATTTGAAATCACAAGCTTTCGGAGCGCTGCTCCTTCGTCAGGTGAAGTGAAGAGATGCATATAGGCACAGCATATATAGTCAGAGAACACAGCCAGGTGATTACAGTTAATCTTTCTAACTGCCCTTTATCACACCTCGGCAGAGAGATAATCACGGCAATCAAAGGTGTGGATGGTGTCCAAACAGGTCAGTCAGGAAAACATTACATCAGAGACAATGAGGTGGGGTCACAGGGGGTCAAATGTGGCAGATGCTGGTGTCTGTATGGAAAACAAAAAACTGTTTTTTGCTGGAAATCACAGCAGGTCCGGCCGCATCTGTGTAGAGAGAACAAGCCAACGACGACTCGAGTCTGGATGACTCTACGTCAGGTGGGGTTACATGTAGCGTGACATGAACCCAAGATCCCGGTTGAGGCCGTCCTCATGGGTGCAGAACTTGGCTATCAGTTTCTGCTCGATGATTTTGCGTTGTCGTGTGTCTCGAAGGCCGCCTTGGAGAACGCTTACCCGAAGATCGGAGGCTATGGGATATGGGAGTGGTGCCAGAGGACTGGAGGATTGCAAATGTTACACCCCTGTTCAAAAAAAGGGAGAGGGATAAACCCAGTAACTACAGGGCATTCAGTCTAACGTCAATGGTGGGAAAACTACTCGAGACCATTGTCAAGGACAAAATTAATTCTCACTTGGAGAAGCATGGGTTAATAAGGGGCAGTCAGCACGGATTTGTTAAAGGCAAATCGTGTCTGACTAACCTGATTGAGTTCTTCGATGAAGGAACAGAGAGGGTTGATGAGGGTAGTGCAGTAGATGTTGTACATATGGACTTTCAAAAGACATTTGTTAAAGTACCCCACAGACAGATTTATTCGGGAAATAGAAATACAGGGGGAAAAATTTGTTTGCTTTGCGGCTCCCGTTAGCGTCCTAAGAGGGCGCTAATGGGGCGCAAAGCAACTAGCGCCCCGGACCGGATATTGAGTGGCGCCCCCTGACTTTCCGCCTGCCGCTAGCAATGACAGGTAGAGGGGTACGTATTTTTACACCACGCATTATGAGAGAGAGAGAGAGACTTCTGGAGTTTTGGGTACTGAGCAGCACTTTGCAGGTTCATTTTGATTTGACCTTCCTTGCATCGATTTAGAAGAGACTGTGGGGGCTGAACTCTGAGCTCTTTCCTAGGCCTCGCCATTGTTCTTTCCAGCAGAATTGATGTACAGGTCTTTCCAGGCTGAGATTCAAGGCTGCAATGAGCAGGATGTGGATGGAGAGCAAGATCGATCCTTCCCTTTAAGAACTGGCCGGCGCCAGTGTGTCTGTGTTCGTTGCTAACTGACATCACATGAGCTTCGCCAGCGCTCTGAGGTAGCGCCTCGCTCCTCGGCATTTGCGCCTTAAGAGAGGTGTGTAGTGCCTGATTTAGCGCTCCAATCACCTCCAGGGGCGATAGAAGCCAAGTTTGCAGTCGGAGGCGATAATTAGCGCCAGGCGCTAAACTTTGCGCCCGGCCGATAATTGCGCCCCAAACAGGGCGATACCGAATTTCTCCCCCACAGAAACTTAACTGGACCAGCCACATAAATACTGTGGCAACAAGAACAGGTCAGAGGCTGAGTATTCTGCGGCGAGTGTCTCACCTCCTGACTCCCCAAAGACTTTCCATCATCTACAAGGCACAAGTCAGGAGTGCGATGGAATACTCTCCACTTGCCTGGATGAGTGCAGCTCCAACAACACTCAAGAAGCTCGACACCATCCAGGACAAAGCAGCCCGCTTGATTGGCACCCCATCCACCACCTTAAACATTCACTCCCTCCACCACCGGCGCACCGTGGCTGCAGTGTGTACCATCTACAAGATGCACTGCAGCAACTCGCCAAGGCTTTTTCGGAAGCACCTCTCAAACCCGCGACCTCTTCCACCTAGAAGGACAAGGGCAGCAGGCGCATGGGAACACCACCAGCTCCAAGTTCCCCTCCAAGTCACACACCATCCTGACTTGGAAATATATCGCTGATCCTTCATCGTCGCTGGGTCAAAATCCTGGAACTCCCTCCCTAACAGCACTGATGGAGTACCTTCACTACACGGACTGCAGCAGTTCAAGAAGGCGGCTCACCACCACCTTCTCAAGGGGCAACTAGGGATGGGCAATAAATGCTGGCCTTGCCAGCGACGCCCACATCCCAGGAACGAATAAAGAAAAACATGGTATTGAAGGGATGGTGTTAACTTAGGTATGTAATTGGCTAAGGGATTGGAGGCAGAGAGCAGTGGTGAGCGGATCTTTTTCTGACTGGAGTGAAGTATGCAGTCGGGTCCACCAGGGGTCAGTATTGGGACCATTGCTTTTCTTGTTATATATAAATTCTTCTTCTTCTTAGGCAGTCCCTTGGAACCGAGGATGACTTGCTTCCACATTAAAAATGAGTTCTCAGGTGACTGATGAGTCCAATGCGGGACCTACAGTCTCTGTCACAGGTGGGGCAGACGGTGGTTGAAGGGGCGGGTGGGTGTGGGGTGCTTGGGTTGACGTGCGCTCCTTCCACTGTTTGTGCGCTTGGCTTCCGCTTGCTCCCAGCGAAGAGACTCGAGGTGTTCGGCACCTTCCCGGATGCTTCTCCTCCACTTTGTGCGGTCTTGGGCCAGGGATTCCCAGGTGTCGGTGGGGATGTTGCACTTTTTCAAGGAGGCTTTGAGGGTGTCCTTGAAACGTTTCCTCTGCCCACCTGGGGCTCTCTTGCCGTGTCGGAGCTCTGAGTAGAGCGCTTGTTTTGGGAGTCTTGTGTCGGGCATGCGGACGATTTGGCCCGTCCATCGGAGCTGATCGAGCTTGGTCAAAGCTTCGATGTTGGCCTGAGCGAGAACACTGACATTGGTGCGCCTGTCCTGCCAATGGATTTGCAGGATCTTGCAGAGGCAGGTTTGGTGCTACCTCTCCAAATGACCTGGACTTGGGTATACAGAGTACAAATTCGAAGTTTGCGGGTGATACAAAACTTGGCAACGTAGTAAATTGCGATCAGGATAGTAGCAGACTTCAGGAGGACATAGGCAGACTGGTGAAGTGGGCAGGCAGATGGCAGGTGCAGTTTAATGGGGATAAGTGTGAAGTGATGCACCTTGGGAGGAAGAACACGCAGAGGCCGTATAATCTCAATGGTGCTATTTTGAGTGGTGTGCAAGAGCAGAGAGACCTGGGAGTGCATATTCGCAAATCTTTGAAGGTGGCGGGGCAAGCTGATAAAGTGATTAAGAAAGCATGTGGGATACGTGGCTTTGTAAACAGGGGCATTGAATACAAAAAGAAGGAAGTCACGCGAAACCTTTACAAATCACCGCTCAGGCCGCACAGCTGGAATATTGCGTCCAATTCTGGGCGCCACACTTTAGGAAGGATGTCAAGGCCTTGGAGAGGGTGCGGAGGAGGTTTACCAGGATGATACCAGGAATGAGGGACTTCGGTTATGCGGAGAGATTGACGAAGCTGGGATTGTTCTCCTTGGAGTCGAGAGGGTTAAGGGGAGACCGAACGGAGGTGTTCAAAATGATGAGGGGTTTTGAAAGGGCATGTAAGGAGAATCTGTTTCTTCTGGCAAGTGGGTTAGTAACCAAAGGTCATAGATTGAAAATAATTGGCAAGAGGACCAGAGGTGAAATGAGGAGGATTTTTCTCATACCGAGGGTTGTGTGTAATTTATCTCCGTAACCTCCTCCAGCCCTACTGCAACCCTCTTTGAAGGAGCTCTCCAATTTAGCACCACAGCCCAGCGATTTCCCCCATAGCCCTGCAAATTAGTTCTCTTCTAGCGCAGGTCCAATTGCCCTTTTGAAAGTTCCTGTGAAATCTGATTCCAGCACCCTTTCGGGTATAACAACAGAAAACGCTGGAAACACTCAGCAGGCCAGGCAGCATCCGTGGAGAGAGAAACAGAGTTAACGTTTCAGTTCGAAGAGCCTTCGTCAGAACTGAGAAAAAAGCAGGAAATGAAATAGATTTAAAGCAAGGATAAAGCTGGGGAAAGGGGGAGGGGATGAAAGAACAAAAGGAGAGATTAAGAGACATTGCCTTGACATCAGAAAGGAAGAAAAAAAGTTTTTTGTTGAAGCGTCGGATGAGTCGAAGGATGAAATGGAACTGTGGACCCGGACAGCTTTGAGATAGAGTGCGTCGGTGCTGCTGAGAGAGAGGTCGAGAGTGTTCACGTGGCGCCACATGGCGTTGAGCGTGGATCTCAAGATGCGGAGAGAGCAGTAGTTGGAGGAACGATTAATATCTTGGAGATATTTTAGTGCGTTCCAGATCATAAAAACAACACCTTGCATTTATATAGCGCCTTTAACGTAGTAAAACATCCCAAGGTGCTTCACAGGAGCGATTATCAGACAATATTTGACACTGAGCCACATATGGAGATATTAGGACAGGTGACCAAAAGCTTGGTCAAAGAGGTAGGTTTTAAGGAGCGTCTTAAAGGAGGAGAGAGAGAGACAGCGATGGTTTAAGGAGGGAATTCCAGAGCTTGGGGCCCAGGCGGCTGAAGGCACGGCCACCAATGGTGGAGCGATGGAAATCGGGGAGGCGCAAGAGGCCAGAGTTAGAGGATTGCAGAGATCTCGGAGGGTTGTAGGGTTGGAGGAGGTTACAGAGATAGGGAGGGGGGAGAGGCCATGGAGGGGTTTGAACACAAGGATGAGAATTTTAAAATCGGGGCGTTGGCAGATCGAGAAGGACCGAGGCTCGAACCCCAGTCTGTGCTGGGGCTGAGGTTGGGGCATTGGAGTTGGCCTCAGCACCAGAGGTTAAGAACATAAGAACATAAGAAATAGGAGCAGGAATAGGCCACTTGGCCCCTCGAGCCTGCTCCGCCATTCAATAAGATCATGGCTGATCTTGGGCTCAAAGCCACTTCCCTGCCTGCTCCCCATAACCCTTCACTCCCTTATCTTGCAAAAATCTGTCTATCTCCACCTTAAATGTATTTAATGACCCAGCCTCCACGGCTCTCTGGGGCAGAGAATTCCACAGATTTACGACCCTCTGAGAGAAGAAATTCCTCCTCATCTCAGTTCTAAAAGGGCGACCCTTTATTCTGAAACTATGCCCCCGAGTTCTAGATTTCCCCACGAGGGGAAACATCCTCTCTGCATCTACCTTGTCGTGCCCCCTCAGTATCGTATATGTTTCAATAAGATCACCTCTCATTCTTCTAAATTCCAATGAGTATAGGCCCAGCCTGCTCAAACTTTCTTCATAAGTCAAACCCCCTCATCTCTGGAATTAACCTAGTGAATCGTCTCTGAACTGCCTCCAATGCAAGTATATCCTTCCTTAAATAAGGAGACCAAAACTGTACGCAGTACTCAAGGTGTGGTCTCACCAATACCCTGTACAGTTGTAGCAGGACTTCCTGCATTTATAATCCAACCCCTTTGAAATAAAGGCCAACATTCAATTTGCCTTTTTGATTACTTGCTGTACCTGCATGCTAACTTTTTGTGTTTCATGCACAAGGATCCCCAGGTCCTTCTGAACTGTAGCATTTTGTAATCTCTCTCCATTTAAATAATAATTTGCTTTTTTATTTTTCCTGCCAAAGTGTATAACCTCACACTTTCCCACATTATACTCCATCTGCCAAATGTTTGCCCACTCACTTAGCCTGTCTATATCCCTTTGCAGATTCTTTGAGTCCTCTGCACAACTTGCTTTCCCACCCATCTTTGTATCATCCGCAAACTTGGCTACATTACACTCGGTCCCTTCATCCAAGTCATTAATGTAGACTGTAAATAGTTGAGGCCCGAGCACCGATCCCTGTGGCACCCCACTAGTTACCGTTTGCCAACTGGAAAATGACCCATTTATCCCGACTCTCTGCTTTCTGTTAGTTAGCCAATTCTCTATCCATGCTAATATATTACCCCCAATTCAGTGAACTCTTATCTTATGCAGTAACCTTTTATGTGGCACCTTATCGAATGCCTTCTGGAAATCCAAATACACCACATCCACTGGCTCACCTTTGTCCACCCTACTCGTTACCTCCTCAAAGAACTCCAGCAAATTTGTTAAACATGATTTCCCTTTCCTAAAACCATGCTGACTCTGCTTGACTGCATTATGATTTTCCAAATGCCCTGCTACTGCTTCCTTAATGAAGGACTCCAGCATTTCCCAACGACAGATGTTAGGCTAACTGGTCTATAGTTTCCTGCTTTCTGTGGGCCTCCTTTCTTAAATAGGGCTGAATGGTGTTGAGCTTCTTGAGTGTTGCTGGAGCTGAACTGATCCAGGCAAGTGGAGAGTATTCCATCACACTCCAGGCCATCCTGGTAGTCCCATGATACAATGATAATGGAGTCGTTGACTGATCCTAGCAATCAATCTCTTTCAATTAGTCTACAACAGACCCAGACATGAGGAGAGGAAACTCCCACTGGTGGGAACCAGAGGCCCAAAGCTACCTGTATCTCAAAATGCTATTTTCCGCCTCAATCGCAGAGCAGAACCCCTACCCTTAGTAACATTTCTTTTGCATTTCCTCATGAATCTAGAACTAGGGGGCATAATTTCAGAATAAGGGGGCGCCCATTTAAAACGGAAATGAGGAGGAATTTCTTCTTTCAGAGGGTCGTGAATCTTTGGAATTCTCTTCCCCAGAGAGCTGTGGAGGCTGGATCATTGAATATATTTAAGGTGGAGATAGACAGATTTTTGAACGATAAGGGAGTCAAGGGTTATGGGGCGCGGGCAGGGAAGTGGAGTTGAGGCCAAGATCAGATCAGCCATGATCTTATTGAATGGCGGAGCAGGCTCGAGGGGCCAAATGACCTACTCCTGCTCCTACATCTTATGTTCTTATGAACCCTTTTGGCCTGAGTCAGATTAGCAACTTAAAATTGGCGGTGAATTAAGAGCTGGATGAATGTAGCCGCAATGGCCCCGATCTTTACTGGCAGGATTGCCAAGCCGGGGGTGGGTTGAGGCGGGGTGGGCAGGCTGGCGGTGGTGGAGGAGCAGCTCTGCTCCGGAAGTCCGAGAGAGATCGGGGGCAGAGATGGGGTGTCGCGCGGGGGGGGGGAGGGGTGGTGATTGTGGGGAGGGGGTCGGTGATCGCGGTGGGAGTGGTCGGTGATCGCGGGCGGGTTGTCCGATTGTAGGGGGAGTGTACGATCGCGGAGGGGGGGAGTTTCGATCGCGGGGACGGTGGGGTCCAATCCTGGGGAAGGGAAGCAGCTAAGCTTGGGGGGCGGGGGGGCCAGGGGGGTAGCACTCCTGTTCCTCCTGGATCACAAACAGTGCTGGGAAAACACTTACCTCTTCCACACAGCAGTCCTTGCCTCCCTTTACCTGCCAGGTTTCACGAGGCTTGGCCAGGATTAAATTTAAAATGGATAGCAAATCTGAGGCATGCAGCCTCATTATAATATTTCAATACTGGGAGCGGATCGGTTGCCCGCAGCTCCTGTCCCACCTCAGTTAAAGCCGGAAGTTCGAGACGGGTTGGGTTTGGGTTTGAGATTTTTTTTAACATTTTAACCTCCCACCTGACCCCAAGCCGCCCATTTCTGGGGCTTAAAATTCCTCTCAATGACTTGGGGTAAAAGGCTGCCCCAACCTGCATTGTACAGGGCCGTCAAACTCCCAATCCCTTCGTCTCACCGGATCAGAACCTCGATCCTCCAAACCAGTGAGGACCATCACCGCCGGGCCCTCCCCGGGGGGCAGAGGGCCATTGGCTGCTCCCTCATCAGCTGGGAGAGACCCTCCCCACATTACAACAGTGAGCCCGACTCAACATCACTTCACTGGCTGCACAGCACTCTGGGACGGCCTGAGGTTGTGAAAGGCACCAAGAGAAATGCAAGTTCCTCTGTCCTTCATTCTTTTCTTACTTTCTTTTCTGTCTTTCTTTCCTTCTTTCTTACTTTCTTTTCTTTCTTTCTTTCTGTCCTTCTGTCTTTCTTTTCTTTCTTTCTTTCTGTCCTTCTTTCTTTTCTTTCTTTTTCTTTCTTTCTGTCCTTCCTTTTTTATTTCTTTCTTTCTGTTTTTCTTTCTTTCATTCTTTCATTCTTTCTTTCTGGTAATGAACAAAAGGTGCTTCCCAGAGACATCAAGGTGAAAGACAGTGAGCCACAGTAGAGGAGATGAGGTAGAGGGAGGGGGTGCTGGGGAGACAATGCAGGATTCTAAGAGCTGCGGAACAGACAAAAGAAGCAACTATCCCGAAGCAATGGAATGAAAACGGGTACTGTCTCTTTAAATCTGTTCATTGAGAAGTAATTGCATTCAGCAGTGGAGCAGGAGCCAGTCACACGCATTAGCAGCTCGGAACAGTGTCTGTCGCAAGCTGGGCACAGTAACATCTGTGGCGTGTGGAGTCTGAGGCGATTCTCCTCTCCTCTGTCCAGGTGGATAGTGAGATCTGGACGGAACGCGACAACGCAGACAGCAAGGTGCCTGGCGAAAGGCTTCAGAGGGGGGTCCCAGGCTGGATCAAAGCAACTTGAACATTTAAACTTTGTCGCAGTGGAGTGGCTCGAATCTGGACAATGACTGGATTGTCTGAGGAGGTAAGGACTGCGCTCGTGGGTGATTCCAAAGTCAGATTTCTGCTGAAATGTTATCCTTTAGAGGAAAGGCCAATGATATATTTCCAGCTTTGAGCTAAATCGAACTTCAATGATTTACAGAGAATGACATGGAATTTAACAGCACAGAAACAGGCCATTTGACCCAACTGGTCCATGCCGATGTTTCTGCTCCACACCAGCCTCCTCCCCACCCCTCTTCATCTCACCCTATCAGCATACCCTTCTATTCCTTTCTCCCTCATGTGTTTATCCAGCTTCCCCTTAAATGCATCGACGCTGTTCACCTCAACCATTCCCTGTGGTAGCAAGTTCCACATTCTCACCACTCTCTGGGTCAAGAAGTTTCTCCTGAATTCCTTGTTGGATTGAACCGGAATTGAGCTCAAATGAATGTTTGGAGACCAGGAGAATTTCTTTATCCATATCAAGTTCTTGTGATCTGGAAAGGGTGGTGGAACCAGATTCAACAGGAACTTTCAGAGTGGGATTGGATATATACCTGGAGAGGAAAAATTTGCAGGGCTACGGGGAAAGAGCAAGGGAACGGGGTTTAATTGGAGCGCTCTTTCAAAGAGATGGCACAGCCCGAAGGGCCGAATGGCCTCCCTCTGTCCGGGCCGGCCTCACACCTTCTGCCCTCAATAACCTTGAGCTCATCCAACACTCTGCTGCCCCGTGTCCTAACTCGCACCCAATCCCGTTCACCCATCACCCCCTGTGCTCGCTGACCTACATTGGCTCCCGGTCCGGCAACACCTCGATTTTAAAATTCTAATCCTTGTGTTCAAATCCCTGCAACCCTCTTTGAAAGGGTGGATTTTGCCGGCCACTGGTGTAGAGGGAGATTTACTCTATCTAACCCGTGCTGTACCTGCCCTGGGAGTGCTTGATGGGACAGTGTAGTGGGCCCTTTACTCTGTACCTAACCCATGCTGTATCTGCCCTGGGAGTGTTTGATAGGACAGTGTAGAGGGAGCTTTACTCTGTATCTAACCTGTGCTGTACCTGCTCTGGGAGTGTTTAATGAGACAGTGAGGGAGCTTTACTCTATATCTAACCCGTGCTGTACCTGCCCTGGGAGTGTTTGATGGGAACAGTGTAGAGGGAGAACTACTCTGTATCTAACCCGTGCTGTACCTGCCCTGGCAGTGTTTGATGGGACAGTGCAGAGGGAGCTTTACTCTGTATCTAACCCGTGCTGTACCTGCCCTGGGAGTGTTTGATGGGACAGTGTAGAGGGAGCTTTACTCTGTATCTAACCCGTGCTGTACCTGCCCTGGGAGTGTTTGATGGGACAGTGTCGAGGGAGCTTTACTCTGTATCTAACCCGTGCTGTACCTGCTCTGGGATGAGATACAGTGATGTTTGTGGCTACTGCGAGCGGCTGTCGTGGAGCAGAATTAGCGAGCCTGATCTGTCACCCCGCCCGGGTCATTTTGCACGATTAATTCTTGAGCTGATGGCTAATTCTGTATTTAAACTTCTGTGTAGAGGAGTTCAAGCAGACCAGACTCTCCAGGAATCTACAAACCATTGAAGGCAGCAATCTATCTAAACATTGTGTGGCAATTCAAAAGACTGAAAGGAATATTTCAAAAAGTCCCTCCCCCATTAAAGACAGGAACGGACCCATACAGACCCTCCTGTCCCATTACAGACAGGAAGTGACTCATACAGACCCTCCTGTCCCATTACAGACAGGAAGTGACTCATACAGACCCTCCTGTCCCATTACAGACAGGAAGTGACTCATACAGACACTCCTGTCCCATTACAGACAGGAAGTGACTCATACAGACCCTCCTGTCCCATTACAGACAGGAAGTGACTCATACAGACCCTCCTGTCCCATTACAGACAGGAAGTGACTCATACAGACCCTCCTGTCCCATTACAGACAGGAAGTGACTCATACAGACACTCCTGTCCCATTACAGACAGGAAGTGACTCATACAGACCCTCCTGTCCCATTACAGACAGGAAGTGACTCATACAGACCCTCCTGTCCCATTACAGACAGGAAGTGACTCATACAGACCCTCCTGTCCCATTACAGACAGGAAGTGACTCATACAGACCCTCCTGTCCCATTACAGACAGGAGGTACCCCATACAGACCCTCCTGTCCCATTACAGACAGGAGGTACCCCATACAGACCCTCCTGTCCCATTACAGACAGGAGGTACCCCATACAGACCCTCCTGTCCCATTACAGACAGGTAGTGACTCATACAGACCCTCCTGTCCCATTACAGACAGGAACTGATCCATACAGACCCTCCTGTCCCATTACAGACCGGAACTGACTCATACAGACCCTCCTGTCCCATTACAGACCGGAACTGACTCATACAGACCCTCCTGTCCCATTACAGACCGGAACTGACCCATACAGACCCTCCTGCCCCATTACAGACAGAAACTGACTCATACAGACGCTCCTGTCCCATTACAGACCGGAACTGACTCATACAGACCCTCCTGTCCCATTACAGACAGGAACTGACTCATACAGACCCTCCTGTTCCATTACAGACCGGAACTGACCCATACAGACCCTCCTGTCCCATTACAGACAGAAACTGACTCATACAGACCCTCCTGACACATTACAGACAGAAACTGACCCATACAGACCCTCCTGACCCATTACAGACTGGAACTGACTCATACAGACCCTCCTGACCCATTACAGACAGGAACTGACTCATACAGACCCTCCTCCCCCATTACAAACAGGAGCTGACTCATACAGACCCTCCTGACCCATTACAGACAGAAACTGACTCATACAGATCCCCTGACCCATTACAGACAGGAACTGACTCATACAGACCCTCCTGTCCCATTACAGACCGGAACTGACTCATACAGACCCTCCTCCCCCATTACAGACAGAAACTGACTCATACAGACCCTCCTCCCCCATTACAGACAGGAGCTGACTCATACAGACCCTCCTGTCCCATTACAGACCGGAACTGACTCATACAGACCCTCCTGACCCATTACAGACCGGAACTGACTCATACAGACCCTCCTGTCCCATTACAGACTGGAACTAACCCTTTGGGCTGGAATTTTACTTGGAGGTGGGTGGGGAGCGGGGGTTGGAGCTGGATTGCGGTCAGGAAGCCCGGGAGAACGGGTTTCCTTCAGGCGCTGCTAAATTTAACGGCAGGGCCTGATTAACATTTTTTTTCTCCATTTCTGAGTGTACCAGGCCGCAGCCAGGGAGCAGGGAAGAGGGAGGGCGGGATCGGAGGTCGGAGATCGTGGGTCGGAAATCGGAAGGCCGAAGGGGATCAGAAGGCCGGAGGAGGGGTCGGAGGTCGGAGGCAGGGGGTGGGTGGTCGGAGATCGTGGGTCGGAAATCGGAAGGCCGAAGGGGATCAGAAGGCCGGAGGAGGGGTCGGAGGCCGGAGGAGGGGTCGGAGGCAGGGGGCGGGGGTGTGGTCAGAAGGCCAGAGGGGGGTATCGGTGATTGGAGGCCTCGGGGGTGAGTTCGGGGGGGTGGGGGGGCGATCGGTAGGGTTTGGGAGTGTGTCGTGGGGGGATCGGTGAGGCAGGTACACTGGATCCAGCAGTCCTCACCTCCCTAAGGCCTGGGAAACCCGGGCGGCCAGAGTTGAATTGAAAATGGTGCTTCCAAATGAGGCACCCAGCCTCATTATCATATTTAAAGTGCTAACCCCGACTCCTGGGAGTGGGTTGGCTGCCCGCCCCCAGTCCTGCCTCCATTAAACCCGGACGCTGGTGGGTTGGAGGCGGGTTGGGGGGTTGGGATTGAAATTTCTACCACTTTAACCTCCCACCCGACCCCAACCCACCCTTTCTTTGGGGTAAAAATGACCCCATAAAGAGCCCCTCTTGTCCCATTACGGACCCATAGAATTCCTCGCTGGTCCTGAATATGTTTTGCAAGTCTAGTATTTTTTAATTATATTCTCGGAAACCTTGTAAAATCCGTCCAATCATTAATCATGTCAATTCTTTATTCGATTTGGTGTGTCTGAGTTAATAATATATTAATCCAAACAATCTCTTGACAGAGCAAAGGCTTCGCAGCGATAATTAAACCCGGGATGGTGGCTTCGCACATAGCTGTGGCGACGTTGGATTGCACCGCGCGAAACGGCCTCTTCAGCTCTTAATCGGTTTCCCGGCCTTCTCGATTGGGCTTCGGGCGATGCACAGGCCGTCGGTGAGCTGGAGGCTGCAGGTGGGGAGTCGCTCGCTGCGGCGCGATGGGCTGGCCGCTTGAAGCACGGCGCCACAGCATGAAGAGCCTGCTGCCCGCCTACCGCGAGAACGCCAACTCCTCCCTGCTCGACCACGCGCCCCAGGGCCTCTTCTCCCGGCCCGTCCTGATCGGGCTGACGGCGGCCTGCGTTCTGCTCTTTGCCGTCGGAGTGGTCGGGAACATCATGACCGTCCTTCTGGTGTCCAGCTACAAGGAGATGAAGACCACCACCAATCTGTACCTGTCCAGCATGGCCCTGTCCGACCTCCTGGTCTTCCTGTGTATGCCGGTCGACCTGTACGTGATCTGGAAGCGTCGGCCCTGGACTTTCGGCCGCCTCCTTTGCAAGCTGTCCCAGTTCGTCAGCGAGGGCTGCACCTATGGCTCTGCCCTGCACATCACCGCCCTGAGCGTGGAGAGGTACGTGGCGGTCTGCTTCCCGCTCAAGGCCAAGGCCCTGGTCACCAGGTCGAGGGTCAAGGCGGTCATCCTGGCCCTGTGGGCGGTGGCCCTGGCCAGCGCGGGCCCGGTGCTGGCGCTGGTGGGGGTGGAGTTCGAGAACGGGACGGACCCCGCCGAGACCAGCGAGTGCAAGTGCACCGAGTTCGGCGTGCGCTCGGGCCTCCTCAACGCCATGGTCTGGGTGTCCAGCCTGTACTTCTTCGTGCCCGCCTGCTGCCTCACCGTCCTGTACGGGCTGATAGGACGGAAGCTGTGGAGGAGGTGGAGGACGCACCGGGACAGGAGCAACAGGCGCACGGTCAAGATGCTGGGTAAGCGCCCCCCGCCCCCCCTGCCCCGACCGTACCACGACTCGCCCATCCTAGCTCAGGGATCGTCAGGTAGAGAGGCCCCCGCTCACTGCAGCCCGAAACCCCGCTCGGCCGAAAACATGACTGCTTATCGTAGTGAAGGGACGGTGAGATTCTCAGGCTTGCCTGCTAAATATGGCAGATCCAAGTGTTTATCTCCCCATTGAGAGGGTTGAAAGGAAGAATTTGCATTTCTAGAGCGCCTTTCCCGAGCTCCGGACATCCCAAAGCGCTTCTCAGCCAATGAAGTATTCTTTACGAAGTGGAGTTACTATTGTAACGTAGCAAGCGCGACAGCCAATGTGCGCACAGCAAGCTCCCACAAACAGCAATGTGATAAGGGCCAGATCATCTGTTTAAAGATGATGATTGATGGATAAATATTGGGCCCAGGACACCGGGGAGAACTCCCCCCGGCTTTTCTTCGAAATAGTGCCATGGGATCTTTTACACCCACCTGAGAGGACAGACGGGGCCTCGGTTTAACGTCTCGTCTGAAAGACAACACCTCCGACAGTGCGGCGCTCCCTCAGTACGGTACTGGAGTATCAGCCTAGATTTATGTGCTGAAGTCTCTGGAGTGGGACTCGAACTCACAACCTTCTGACTCTGAGGCGAGAGTGCTGCCCATTGAGCCACGGGTGAGAGGAGCCCTGGAGGTTTGCTCTTGTTTTCTATGATGCCAACTTGGTCCCAACTCGTCAGCCGTGGCTCAGTGGGCAGCGCTCTCGCCTCTGAGTCGGACGTTTGTGGGTTCGAGCCCCACTCCAGAGACCTGAACACATAATCCAGGCCGACACATCCAGAGCCAGTACTGAGGGAGCGTTGCACTGTCGGAGGGGCCGTCTTTCAGCTGAGATGTCAAACCGAGGCTCCGTCTGCACCCCCCAAGATGAACGTAAAAGATCCCGTGGCCACTATTTCAAAGAAGAGCAAGGGAGTCCTATCGGTGTCCTGGGCCAATATTTATCCTTCAAAAAAAGCGACCAAACCAGATGATCTGGTCATTTATCACATTGCTGTTTGTGGGAGCTTGCTGTGCGCAAATTGGCTGCCGCGTTTCCTACATTACAACAGTGACTACACTGCAAAGCAGTACTTCATTGGCTGTAAAGCGCTTTGAGACATCCTGGGGTTGAGAAACCCACAATATACATGGAAGATCGATTTCTCTTTGTTCGATGTAGTTGTTGGGAATCGCGACAAAATGGTCAGGCTATTTATGTTTCAGGGATTTTTTTTCCACAGGCTGTGGGCGTCGCTGGCAACGCCAGCATTTATTGCCCATCCCTAATTGTCCTCGAGAAGGTGGTGGTGAGCCGCTTTCTTGAACCGCTGCAGTCCGTGTGGTGAGGGCAACACGGTGGCATAGTGGTTAGCACTGTTACCTCACAGCGCCAGGGACCCGGATTCGAATCCGGCCTCGGCTGACTGTCTGTGTGGAGTTTGCACATTCTCCCCGTGTCTGCGTGGGTTTCCTCCGGGTGCTCCGGTTTCCTCCCACAGTCCAAAAATGTGTGGGTTAGGTTGATTTGGCTATGATAAATTGACCCTTAGTGTTAGGGGGGATTAAAGTTATGGGGATAGGATGGGATATGTTAGGGGGAATTAAATACGTGGGGTTACGGGGGTAGGGTGGGATATGTGTACTGTGGGGATTAAAGCAGGGACAGGGTACTGGATTTGGATGATCAGCCATGATCGTATTGAATGGCGGAGCAGGCTCGACGGGCCGAATGGCCTACTCCTGCTCCTAGATTCTATGTTTCTATGTTTCTATGTTAGGGGGGATTAAATACGTGGGGTTACGGGGATAGGGTGGGATATGTGTCGGTGCAGGCTCGATGGGCCGAAATGGCCTCTATCTGCACTGTGGGGATTCTGTGATTCTGGTGAATATACTCCCACAGCGCAGGATTTTGACCCAGCGATAATGAAGGAACGGCCGATATATTTCCAAGTCAGGATGGTGTGTGACTTGGAGGGGAACTTGGAGGTGGTGGTGTTCCCATGCGCCTGCTGCCCTTGTCACTCTAAGTGGCAGAGGTCGCATGTTTGGGAGGTGCTGCCGAAGAAGCCTGGTGAGTTGCTGCAGTGCATCTTGTAGATGGTACACACTGCAGCCACGGTACGCCGGTGGTGGAGGGAGTGAATGTTTAAGGTGGTGGATGGGGTGCCAATCAAGCGGGGCTGCTTTGTCCTGGATGGTGTTGAGCTTCTTGAGTGTTGTGGGAGCTGCACTCATCCAGGCAAGTGGAGAGTATTCCATCACACTCCTGACTTGTGCCTTGTAGATGGTGGAAAGGCTTTGGGGAGTCAGGAGGTGAGACACTCGCCACAGAATACCCAGCCTCTGACCTGTTCTTGTTGCCGCAGTATTTATGTGGCGGGTCCAGTTATGTTTCTGGTCAATGGTGACACCCAAGTTGTTGATGGTGGGGGATTCGACAATGGTAATGCCATTGAATGTCAAGGGGAGGTGGTTTGACTCTCTCTTGTTGGAGATGGTCATTGTCTGGCACTTGTCTGCATGGACTGCTTCATTATCTGCAGAGTTGTAAATGGAACGGAGCAATCATCAGCAATTTTACCACGTTTGATGGAGGTCAGCTGAAGAACTACTGATTCATCAGCTGAGGGAGGGCAGTCTCTTCATCTTAGGCAGTCTTTCGGAACCGAGGATGACTTGCTTCCACACTAGAAATGAGTTCTCAGGTGACTGATGAGTCTAATGTGGGACCTACAGTCTCTGTCACAGGTGGGGCAGACGGTGGTTGAAGGGGCGGGTGGGTGGGGTGCTTGGGACGACGTGCGCTCCTTCCGCTGTTTGCGCTTGGCTTCCGCTTGCTCCCGGCGAAGAGACTGGAGGTGTTCGGCCGGTGTCTTCCCGGATGCTTCTCCTCCACTTTGTGCGGTCTTGGGCCAGGGATTCCCAGATGTCGGTGGGGATGTTGCACTTTTTCAAGGAGGCTTTGAGGGTGTCCTTGAAGTGTTTCCTCTGCCTACCTGGGCGCCTCTCGCCGTGTCGGAGCTCCGAGTGGAGCGTTTGTTTTGGGAGTCTCGTATCGGGCATGCGGACGATGTGACGCATCCATTGGAGCTGATCAAGCGTATTCAAAGCTTCGATGCTGGGGATGTTGGCCTGAGCGAGAACAGACGTTGGTGCGCCTATCCTGCCAATGGATTTGCAGGATCTTGTGGAGGCAACGTTGGTGGTACCTCTCCAGCGCTTTGAGCTGCCTGCTGTACATGTTCCATGTCTCTGAGGCATACAGGAGGGCGGGTATCACTACTGCTCTGTAGACCATGAGTTTGGTGCTGGGTTTGAGGTCCTGGTCTTCAAACACTCTCTTCCTCAGGCGACCGAAGGCTGCACTGGCACACTGAAGGCGGTGTTGGACTTCGTCATCGACGTCTGACCTTGTTGACGGTAGGCTCCCGAGGTATGGAAAGTTGTCCACGTTGTCCAAGGCCTCGTCATGGATTTTGATAATCGGGGGGCAGTACTGTGTGGCAGGGGCAGGTTGGTAGAGGACCTTTGTCTTACGGATGTTTAGTGTAAGGCCCATGCTCTCGTACACTTCGGTGAAGGTGTTGACGATGGTTTGGAGTTCAGCCTCAGAGTGTGCGCAGACGCAAGCGTCGTCTGCATACTGTAATTCGATGACAGAGGATGGGATGACCTTGGATCTGGACTGGAGGTGATGGAGGTTGAACAGTTTCCCGTTTGTTCTGTAAATTAGCTCCACTACAGCGGGAGCTTACTGAGGGTGAGATGGAACATTGCAGCATGGAAGATCGAGAAGAGCGTTGGTGCGATGACACAGCCTTGTTTGACCCCAGTCCGTACGTGAATTGGGTCTGTGGTGGAACCGTTGGTCAGGATCACGGCTTGCATGTAGTCGTGAAGCAGGCGGAGGATGGTGACAAAATTTTGATGCCAGCCGAATTTGCGGAGGACACTCCATAATCCCTCGCGATTGACGGTGTCAAAGGCCTTTGTGAAATCAAAGAAGGCCATGTACAGCGGTTGGTGCTGTTCCCTGGATTTCTCTTGTAATTGACGTGCGGTGAAGATCATGTCCATTGTGCCCCTTAGTGGGCGGAATCCGCATTGCGACTCTGGGAGGAACTCTTCAGCCACTGGGAGAAGGCGATTGAGGAGGATTCTTGCAATGACTTTCCCTGTTGCAGACAGCAGGGAGACTCCTCTGTAATTATTGCAATCGGACTTGTCACCTTTCTTGAAGATGGTCACGATTACGGCGTCTCTGAGATCCCCTGGCAGGCTCTCCTCCTTCCATATAAGAGAAATGAGTTCATGAATTCGTGCCAATAGTGCTTCTCCGCCATGCTTTAGTACCTCGGCGGGGATTCCATCTGCTCCTGAGGACTTGTTGTTCTTCAGTTGTCGGATGGTCTTTTCAACCTCATGCCGGGCTGAGGTTGTGCAGAGGTGGTGGCGGGTAGCATGCTGCGGGATGGAGTTGAGGACACTCGCGTCGAAGATAGAGTCTCGGTTAAGGAGATCTTCGAAGTGCTCCTTCCAGCGGGCACTGACTGCCTCCCTGTCCTTGATGAGTACCTCTCCGTTCTTGGCCCGCAGTGCGGTAGGACCTTGGGTGCTTGGGCCGTAGGTGGTCTTGACTGCGCTAAAGAATCCACGCACGTCGTGGTTGTCGGCCAGCTGCTGGATCTCCTGCGCTTTCTCCACCCACCATCTGTTCTTTAGGTCGCGAGTTTTTTATTGGACCTCGGCCTTCAGGCGTCTGTAGAGCTGCTTTCTTGCTCTCGAATTCTGTTGCTGTTTCCAGATCAGGAATGCCTTGCGCTTGCGGCTTATTAGCTCCTGGATCTCCTGGTCGTTCTTGTCGAACCAGTCTTGGTGTTTCCTGGTCGAATGACCGAGCGTCTCTTCACAGGTGCTGATTATGGAGGCCTTGAGTGCAGACCAGGCGCTGTGGACACTCTGTGTCTCTGAATCACTGGGAGTCGTCAGGTTGGTTGTGAGGCGCAGGCTAAATAGGGCTTTCTTAGCGGGGTCTTTGAGTGCTCCAGCGTTGATTTTCCTGCGGCATTGTTTCTGTTGCCGCCGCTGTTTTGGGGCTAGGTTGATGGAGATGACAGAGCGGATTAGGCGGTGGTCTGTCCAGCAGTTGTCAGCTCCTGTCATGTGGACGCTCGCTCTGACGATGACGTAGTCCAGCAGATGCCAGTGCTTGGAGCGAGGGTGTTGCCATGAAGCCTTGTGCTTGTCTCTCTGACGGAACAAGGTGTTGGTTATGACAAGGCCATGTTCTAAGCATTTCATCAGGAGGAGGGTACCGTTGGCGTTGGCTTTCCCTACCCCCTCTCTGCCGATCACACCTCCCCAGAGGTCTGTGTCCTTTCCAACTCTGGCGTTAAAGTCGCCAAGGAGGATCAGCTTGTCGCCCGTTGGGACTCAGGACAGGGATTGTTCGAGGCTGGAGTAGAATTCCTCTTTGGTCTCGTCTGTGGCTTCCAGTGTTGGGGCGTACGCACTGATGACCGTAACGCACTGGTTCCGGGCTAGGGTGAGCCGTAGAGTCATGAGGCGTTTGTTTATTCCACAAGGGAGGGCAGTAGGTGGTAATGAGCAGGAGGTTTCCTTGCCCATGTTTGACCTGATGTCAGGAGTCAATGTTGAGAACTCCCAGGGAAACTCTCTTCCCAACTGAATACAACTTTGCCACCACCTCAGGTGGGTCACGTCCGAATGCGATGCCGAGTGGTCCGTCCGGTTTTATTCTTTGTCATAGCGTTTTGGTTATTTCAGAGGGCAGAGTAAGATTGCTGTGGGTCTGGAGTCACATATCGACCAGACAGGGTAAGGACGGCAGATTTCCTCCCCTAAAGGGCATTAGTGAACCAGTTGGGTTTTTATCGACAATCTGGCAGTTTCATGGTCACCATTACTGATGCTAGATTTATTCCAGATTTATTTAATTAACTGAAATTAAACTCCCCATGGTGGGATTTGAACTCATATCACCAGATCAGTAGGTGTCTGGTTTACCACTCCAGTGACATAACCACTCTGCTACTGTTCCGGTAATCCATCAAAAGACTCTTGCTCTTGCAGTATAAAGGAAGCTGGTGATAGGTCCAGCATGGAATGAGTTTCAACGGTCTTTATACACTTGCCACTTGATCAAAGGCCATAGCACAAAATCGCCCTGAATTCGCCATTAATTAGCTCCAAGTGGGAATGCTGACTCCAAAAAACCAAAGGATTCCTGCTGTATAAAAGGCAAAATTACACCCTCAGAGCACAATACTGAGGTTGGTGCGTAGGCACACAGTGTAGAGGGAGCTTTACTCTGTATCTAACCCGTGCTGTACCTGCCTTGGGAGTGTTTGATGGGACAGTGTAGAGGGAGCTTTACTCTGTATCTAACCCGTGCTGTACCTGCCCTGGGTGTGTTTGATGGGACAGTGTAGAGGGAGCTTTACTCTGTATCTAACCCCGTGCTGTACCTGCCTTGGGAGTGTTTGATGGGACAGTGTAGAGGGAGCTTTACTCTATATCTAACCCGTGCTGTACCTGCCCTGGGAGTGTTTGATGGGACAGTGTAGAGGGAGCTTTACTCTGTATCTAACCCGTGCTGTACCTGCCCTGGGAGTGTTTGATGGGACAGTGTAGAGGGAGCTTTACTCTGTATCTAACCCATGCTGTACCTGCCCTGGGAGTGTTTGATGGGACAGTGTAGAGGGAGCTTTACTCAGTATCTAACCCGTGCTGGACCTGACATGAGAGCGTTTGATGCTGACACACATTGCCCAAACCGCTTCCATCCCCCCAAAACTAACATCTTTCACGATCCTGCACACTTTGAGGTTAGCTGTTGCCCATCCACCAGGATTGGCCACAAATTGAACATTAATCTCCTGGACACGGCTGTGAGCAACACCCAGGACATCACTGCAGGAGTTCCTCAGGGCAGTGTCCTAGGCCCAACCATCTTCAGCTGCTTCATCAATGACCTTCCCTCCAACATAAGGTCAGAAATAGGGATGTTCGTTGATGACTGCATAGTGTTCAGTGCCAGTCACAACTCCTCAGATAATGAAGCAGTCCATGCCCGCATGCAACAAGACCTGGACGACGTTAAGGCTTGGGCTGATAAGTGGCAGGTAATATTCGCGCCACACAAGTGCCAGGCAATGTCTATCTCCAACAAGCGAGAGTCTAACCACCTCCCCTTGACATTCAATGGCATTACCATCGCCGAATCCCCCACCATCAATATCCTGGAGGTCACAATTGACCAGAAACTTAACTGGACCAGCCACATAAATACTGTGGCAACAACAGCAGGTCAGAGGCTGGGTATTCTGCGGCGAGTGTCTCACCTCCTGACTCCCCAAAGCCTTTCCACCATCTACAAGGCACAAGTCAGGAGTGTGATGGAATACTCTCCACTTGCCTGGATGAGTGCAGCTCCAACAACACTCAAGAAGTTCGACACCATCCAGGACAAAGCAGCCCGCTTGATTGGTACCCCCATCCACCACCTTAAACATTCACTCCCTCCACCACCGGCGCACCTTGGATTTTATAAAATTCTACAAGATGCACTGCAGCAACTCGCCGAGGCTTCTTCGGCAGCACCTCCCAAACCCGTGACCTCTTCCACCTAGAAGAACAAGGGCAGCAGGCGCATGGGAACACCACCACCTCCAAGTTCGCCCTCCAAGTCACACACCATCCTGACTTGAAAGCATATCGGCTGTTCCTTCATCGTTGCTGGGTCAAAATCCTGGAACTCCCTCCCTAACAGCGCTGTGGGAGCACCTTCACTACACGGACTGGAGCGGTTCAAGAAGGCGGCTCACTGCCACCTTCTCAAGGGCAATTAGGGATGGGCAATAAATGCTGGCCTTGCCAGTGACGCCCACATCCCTGGAACGAATATTTAAAAAATCTCTTGGGAGACAAATCACCGGGGCAAATAAAAACATTTTTTATTCTTTTTGAACACTTTGCTTAATTGTTTTCTAAATATTGGCGATGGAGAAAAGTCTGACTGACAACCAGGTATCATCCAATCGGACAGCTAAGAGGCTGTTCGCTGTCCAAGTAGCCACGGGGGGGGAGGGGGGGCGGGACGCTGCGATGATGGGCGTCTTGGACGACCAATGGTGGGAATGTAGGGGCGGGGCAGTTGCAGGTGGGAGCGTGATGTGACGAAACCTTCAGGAATACGGCCAATCAGAGTTGGCAACCCGTCCTTCGCCATAATGAGCACAAAATAAAATCTGAAGCACCGTCTGTTGCCTCAGCTAATCTAGAGTGAGTAGTCAGCGGCTGAATGAATCTGTCGCAGCTTTTATTTGGCTATCATCATGAACACACTCCAGGCATCTGTGAAAAACATGTTGCGGGGGTGGCAGTGCCATTGCAAATGATAAAACTCCAGGATTGGGAGTTCGGAAACTACTTCCTGCAAAGTGCACATCAGTGCTTGGGCCCCAGCTATTCACAATATATATCAATGATTTGGACGAGGGAACCAAATGTAATATTTCCAAGTTTGCTGACGACACGAAACTAGGTGGGATTGTGAGATGTGAGGAGGATGCAAAGAGGCTTCAAGGCGATTTAGACAGGTTGAGTGAGTGGGCAAATACATGGCAGATGCAGTATAACATGGATAAATGTGAAGTTATCCACTTCGGTAGGAAAAACAGGCAGAGTATTATTTAAATTGTGATAGATTGGGAAATGTTGATGTACAAAGGGACCTGGGTGTCCTTGTACACCAGTCACTGAAAGCAAACATGCAGGTGCAGCAAGCAGTTAGGAAGGCAAATGGTATGTTGGCCTTCATTGCAAGAGGATTTGAGTACAGGAGCAAGAATGTCTTACTACAGTTATACAGGGCCTTGGTGAGACCACAACTGGAGTACTGTGTGCAGTTTTGGTCTCCTTACCTAAGAAAGGATATACTTGCCATAGAGGGAGTGCAGCGAAGGTTCACCAGACTGATTCCTGGGATAGCAGGGCTGTCGTATGAGGAGAGATTGGGTCGACTAGACCTGTATTCGCTAGAGTTTAGAAGAATGAGAGGGGATCTCATTGAAACATATAAAATTCTGACAGGGCTAGACAGACTGGATGCAGGGAGGATGTTTCCCCTGGCTGGGGGTCTAGAACGAGGGGGTCACAGTCTCAGGATACGGGGTAGGACATTTAGGACTGAGATGAGGAGAAATTTCTTCACTCAGAGGGTGGTGAACCTGTGGAATTCTCTACCACAGAAGGCTGTGGAGGCCAAGTCACAGAATACATTTAAGAAGGAGATAGATAGATTTCTAGACACAAAAGGCATCAAGGGGTATGGGGAGAGAGCGGGAATATGGTATTGAGATAGAGGATCAGCCATGATATTGAATGGTGGAGCAGGCTCGAAGGGCCGAATGGCCGACTCCTGCTCCTATTTTTCTATGTTTCTAAAATTGATGTTGCTCCCTCTCAAAATGGACTATGCTACTGATGATGTCATCTTTTCGTATTACCAGTTCCAGAGCGGACGTCATGGCCTGGAGCGATCCTTTTCAAAAAGAGGGGGGCAGCAACGTGATACTGCTGACAAGGGTGCCGAGTAGAGATTTGGGTTCCGTCAGTGATTTCATGTCATGTTCGATCATTAAGCAGTCTTCGAATGCCCACATTGTGTGGTGTGAATCTGAGCCAGATTAACAGAAAGAAATTGCATTTATATAGCGCCTTTCACGGCCTCAGGTTGTCCCAAAGCACTGCTCAGCCAATCTGCGCACAGCAAGCTCCCACAAACAGCAATAAGATGATGGCCAGATCATCTATTTTTGTGGTGTTGGCTGAGGGGGAAATATTAGCCTCAGGACACTAGGGAGAACTCCCCTGCTCTACTTCCATTAGTGGCCTTGGGGTCTATTACATCCAACTGAGAGGGCAGACGTTTAACGTCTCATCCGAAAGACAGCAAACGACAGGAGATCTTATTGAGGCAAATCTTTTCATGATATATTAAAAATCTTACATCTGTGTTCTTTCACTTTCAGTTACTGTCATACTGTCCCTCTACACTGTCCCATCAAACACTCCCAGGGCAGGTAGAGCACGGGTTAGATACAGTGTAAAGCTCCCTCTACACTGTCCCATCAAACACTCCCAGGGCAGGTAGAGCACGGGTTAGATACAGAGAAAAGCTCCCTCTACACTATCCCATCAAACACTCCCAGGGCAGGTACAGCACGGGTTAGATACAGAGTAAAGCTCCCTCTACACTGTCCTATTAAACACTGCCAGGGCAGGTACAGCACGGGTTAGATACAGAGTAGTTCTCCCTCTACACTGTCCCATCAAACACTCCCAGGGCAGGTACAGCACCGGTTAGATAGAGAGTAAAGCTCCCTCTACACTGTCCCATCAAACACTCCCAGGGCAGGTTCAGCCCGGGTTCGATACAGAGTAAAGCTCCCTCTACACTGTCACATATGGATTAAATGTCCACATTTACAATTGGAATTGTCCATGTAAACTGTTAATACTGTAACACCCTTCCCCGATTAGACCTGTGCAGCACTCCCTCAGCACTGCACTGGGAGTGTCAACCTGGATTACGTGCTCGAGTCTCTGGAGTAGGACTTGAACCCACAACCTTTTAACTCAGAAGCGAAAGTGCTGCCCACAGAGTTCGCTGACCTGTTCGGGGGGGGGTGGGGGGGGGGCGCGATTGTAGGGAGCGCTAAAACTGCTCCCAGTGCCTCTGGCTCTGTGGAGGGAGAATCAGGCAGCGTTCCACCTCCTGGTTGCTGAGTGATCCTGAATGACGAATCCGGATGGGAATGAAGTGTCCCGGGGGCCAAGGTACCAGATGGCAAACGGGAGAACCTTCACCTTCTGGAGCCGAGGGGAGGATCAAAACATGAACAGAAAATGCTGGGAATACTCAGCAGGTCAGGCAGCATCTGTGGAGAGAGAAAGAAACAGAGTTAACGTTTCAGGTCGATGACCTTTCGTCAGAACTGGAAAAAGTTGGAGATGGAACAGGTTTTTAAGCGAGTGTAGGGGCAGGGAAAGGGGGGTGGGGAGGAAAGAACAAAAGGGAAGGTCTGTGATAGGGTGGAAGGCAGGAGAGATTAAGAGACAGAAGGGGTGACGGTGCGAGGCCAAAGGAGATGGTAATGGGACAAGTTAAGAAACAAAAGATGGCTCTAGATGGAAGGCAGGAGAGATTAAGAGATTAAGAGTCTTGCCTTGAGCATCTCTTAATGTCTCTACTTACCATAGACCACCCCTTTTGTTCTTTTATTCCTCCCCCCAGCCTCCAAACTTGCTTTTTCATCTTTTTCATTTCCTGCTTTTTTCTCAGTTCTGACGAAGGGTCCTCGACCTGAAACGTTAACTCTGTTTCTCTCTCCACGGATGTTGCCTGGCCTGCTGAGTTTTTCCAGCGTTTTCTGTTGTTGTTTCAATCTTCCAGCATCCGCAGTATTTTGCTATCGAGATTAAGAGACACTAAGAGATGGTGCGAGGCTAAAGGAGATGGTAATGGGACAAGTTGAGAAACAAAAGGTGGCGCTAGATGAAGTGTAAATGGCAGAATGAAAGACAGCTGCCATGTGGGAGAGATGAGAAAAAAATGGGAAACAAAGATAAGGGGCCGAGGTTGTGGTCGGAAATGCCGTAAGACGTTGTAAACTGGTGTGTGTTTCGCCGCAGCTGTCGTCGTCCTGTCGTTCGTGCTGTGCTGGCTGCCCTTCCACGTCGAGCGCAACCTCTTCCTGTTGGCAGCGGGCAGCGTGGAGATGTACGCAGTCAGTCGGTGCCTGCACGCCCTGTCCTTTGTGCTCTTTTACCTCAACGCTGCCATCAACCCAGGTCCTCTACAACCTCATGTCGGCCAAGTACCGGGCAGCGGCGGGGAAGCTGCTGGGGCTGAGGCAAGCCGGGGAGAGGAGGGGGGAGGAGGCGGAGGAGGAGGAGGAGCAGGATGAAGGCGCCATCCCTCCCGGGACGCAGCGAGAGCTTCCACTGTTGCCCAGGCTCCGAAAGCGCCGTCTGAATAATAAAACTCAAAGACGCTCCGACAAAAAAAACAGAACGCGACGGCGGATCCAACTACAGAAACTTAAACGTCGGCGGAGTCGCTCTGTTCTGAAATTAAAGTTGTTCTCTTTTCTGGCGTTGACGTCACAGTGGTCTGATTTAACACGCAGAGGTTACGAGGCGGAAACAGGCCACTCGGCCCGACCATCTCGATGCTCTCCCTCTGCACGAGCAAATAGTTCCAAGCGCGTTTACCCACCCAGTTCCCCCTACCCCTTCAACCCACTTTTCCCTTCGTCCACCTGTCCCATCTGATCAGGAATCGGAGAATCACACAGTGCAGGAGGAGGCCATTCGGCCCATCGAGCCTGTGCCGGCTCTTTGAACGAGCTCTCCAATTAGTCCCACTCCTCTCTGCTCTTTCCCCCGTAGCCCTGCTAATTTTTGCTCTTCTAATATTTCTCCAATTCCACTTTTGAAAGTTACTGTTCGAATCTGCTTCCACCGCCCTTTCAAGCAGTGCGTTCCAGATCACAACAACTCGCTGCCTAAAGAAAAACTGCTCATCTCCCCCTCTGGTTCTTTTGCCAATTACCTTAAATCTGTGCCCTCTGGTTACCGACCCTTCTGCCACTGGAAACACTTTCTCCTTATTTACTCTGTCAAAACCCTTCATGATTGTGAAAATAAGAACATAAGAATTAAGAGCAGGAGTCGGCCATACGGCCTCTCGAGCCTGCTCCGCCATTCAATAAGATCATGGCTGATCATCGACCTCAACTCCACTTTCCCGCCCCATCTCCATATCCCTTGATTCCCCAAGAGTCCAAAAACCTATCAATCTTTGTCTTGAATATACTCAAAGACTCAGCATCCACAGCCCTCTGGGGCAGAGAATTCCAAAGATTCACCACCCTCTGAGTGAAGAAATTCCTCCTCATCTCAGTCTTAAATGGCCGACCCCTTATCCTGAGACTATGCCCCCTAGTTCGAGACACTTCAGCCAGGGGAAACAACCTCTCAGCATCTACCCTGTCAATCCCCCTCAGAATCTCATATGTTTCAATGAGATCACCTCTCATTCTTCTAAACTCCAGAGAGTATAGGCCCATTCCACACAATCTCTCATCATAGGACAACCCTCTCATCCCAGGAATCAGTCTGGTGAACCTTCGTTGCACCGCCTCCAAGGCAAGTATATCCTTCCTTAGATAAGGAGACCAGAACTGTGCACAGTACTCCAGGTGTCATCTCTATTAAATCTTCCCTTAACCTTCTCTGCTCCAAGGAGAGCAACCTCAGCTTCAATAGTCTCCCCCACGTAACTGAAGTCCCTCATCCCTGGTATCATTCTAGTAAATCTCCTCCGCACCCTCTCTAAAGCCTTGAGGGCCTTCCTAAAGTGCGGTGCCCAGAATTGGACACAATACTCCAGCTGAGACCTAGATGTTGATATAGGAACAGGAGGAGACGTTTCAGACCCTTGGGCCTGTTCTGCCATTCAATTAGATCAGGGTTCATCTGTATCTCAAATCCACGTGTCTTGGCTCCATAACACTAAATACCCTGAACAATGATACATAGTTTTTGCCTCAACCACTAATCCTGGAATTGAATCCCATAGCCTCACAACTCTCTGTGCGCTGAAGATTCTCCTGCCCTCTGTTGTAAATCTCTTCCCTTTAATCTTGCATCTGCGGCCCCCTCGTTCTTGCCCCCCTCAACGACTGGAAGCTGTCTGCTTCTATCTGCCCTGTCCCATCCTTCACAATGTTAAACATTTCTATCATGATACTGAGCCAGTTTCTCTTGCGATCCTCAATTGGGTAACAGCACCACTAGGTGGGGTTTAACATGAACTCGTGTTCTGGATGAACCTCTTCTACTCCACTTAATGGGGGCAAAATTCAGCCGCGCCCCGGCCGCCAACGTGGGTCGCGCCCCCTGACCTACCGCCGGACGCTATGGCCGACAGGGTCAGGGGGACGTTCTTGCGGCCCGGGCAGCGATAATTAAAGGGCAGGTGCCGGGCGGCCATTTTTTTTTTGTGGGCCGCCTGCCAGCGACCGCCCCCTCTGCCCTCCTCCATCAGCCCGGCGCTCCTCTTGAGTGCCGGGCTCTTTTCCCGGCACCCCTGCTCCCCGGTGGTCCAGCAGGGCCCCGGTGCGCGCGGCGCTAGGCCCCTCCCCTTAAATCAGGGGTGGGAAGCCTGTAATAGTTGCACGTAGCCCCGCGATATTCAATGGGAGCGCCCCAAGAGGGAGGGGGAGCGCTTCCAGTTGCCCCCCGCCTCCTACTTGGGGCGCGACCATTCAATTTCGGGCGCGGCGGCGCTAACCTTTTCGGGGGGCTAAAAGTAGCGCCCCGGCAGAGTTATCGCCCTGAAGGGGGCGCGGCCCAATTTTTGCCCCATATTTTCCTAGCCTATCGTGGCATTACTCACAACTAGTGAAGACCAACAACAACAACTTGTATTTATACAGCGCCTTTAACGTAGTAAAACGTCCCAAGGCGCTTCACAGGAGCGATTATCAGACCAAATTTGACACCGAGCCACATGAGGAGATATTAGGGCAGATGAAAGAGGTAGGTTTTAAGGAGCATCTTAAAGGAAGAAAGAGAGGTGGAGAGGTGGAGAGGTTTAGGGAGGGAATTCCAGAGCTCGGGGCCCAGGCAGCTGACGGCACGGCCGCCAATGGTGGAGCGATTAAAATCAGGGATGCTCAAGAGGGCAGAATTGGAGGAGAGCAGAGATCTCGGAGGGTTGAAGACCAAGGGTTCGTGGGCAAGGGATTAATGGACCCAAACTTATTTCAGTCCCTATCTTAAAGTTATACTTTGTGCCCTTATCTTTATATTCCCATTATAAGTTCCCACGTCCACAGCACGTAAATTTGAGCTCATCCAAAACTCGGCTGCCCCCGTGTCCTAACTCGCACCAAGTCCCGTTCATCCATCACCCCCTGTGCTCGCTGACCTACACTGGCTCCCGGTCCGGCAACACCTCGATTTAAAATTCTCATCCTTGTTTTCAAATCCCTCCATGGCCTCACTCCTCCCTATCTGTGTAACCTCCTCCAGCCCCACAACCCTCCCGAGATCTCTGCGCTCCTCCAATACTGGCCTCTTGTACATCGCCGATTTTCGTCGCTCCACCATTGGCGGCCGTGCCTTCGGCTACCTCGGCCCTAAGCTCTGGAATTCGCTCCCTAAACCTCTTCACGTCTCTCTGCTCCTTTAAGACGCTCCTTAAAACCCACCTCTTTGACCGTCACCTGTCCTAATATCTCGTGATATGGCTCGGTGTCAACTTTTGCCTGATAACAGTCCTGTGAAGCGCCTTGGGATGTTTTACTACATTAAAGGCGCTATATAAATGCAAGTTGCTGCTGTTGAATTACCTATGTAAACGGTCACACTGTAATGACATCTTTCCCCCACTGGTGGCACTAGTGTTAACAGATTACAGAGACAATTCCAATTATAAATGTGGATATAGAAAGCTAAAACAATAACAAAAATTGATAGGTAGCTGATGTAAGATTTTTAATATATCGTGGAAAGATATGCTTCAATGTGGCCCCCCTTTCCTTTGCCTCCTTTTTAAGGCAGGAATTTTTCCACTTTTGGAGGAGCGCAGAGATCTCGGAGGGTTGTAGGGCTGGAGGAGGTTACAGAGATGGGGAGGGGCGAGGCCATTGAGGGGGTTTGAACACAAAGGATGAGACTTTTAAAATCGAGGCGTTGCTGGACAATGTAGGTCAGCGAGCACAGGGGATGATGGGTGAATCTCTCCTCTAGTGAGTTTAACACTATTAATTGAGTAATTATATCCTCCATTTTTTCTTCCAATCCACATACACTATAGTCCGGGTTTTAACTTAATCCATCTGCTGAATGAAATAAGAAAGGCTTACATTTATATAGCACCTTTCACGACCTCAGGACGTCCCAAATTGGCTGCCGCGTTTCCTACATTACAATAGTGATTACACTTCAAAAAGTACTTCATTGGCTGTAAAGCGCTTTGGGACGTCTGGTGGTCGTGAAAGGCGCTATAGAAATGCAAGTCTATCTATTTCTTTTTCAAAGCACTTCACAGCCAATGAAGTACTTATTGAAGTGTAGTCACTGTTGTAATGCAGGAAACGCAGCAGCCAATTTGTGCACAGCAAGCTCCCACAAACAGCAATGTGATAATGACCAGATCATCTATTTCAGTGATGTTGATTGAGGGATAAATGTTGGCCCCAGGGCACCGGGGAGAAATCCCCGACATGAAGCTTGTCATTCATGTGGAAATTACTTATGAAATAATACTGGGCGGCCTGCTGGTGGTGCTGTCCAGGGAGAGTATAAATACTCGGGCATGGGCCCAGCTTGCGCAGGACATTCTTTAACAGGAACGAGTGAAGGACACAACTAGACCTCCATGTTGTAAAACAGTTGATTAAAGCTTTGTTTAATACTCAGACCAAGTGCCTAATAGTTTTCTTACGTCACCCCACCCCCCCCCCGGCCCCACAGCTCTTCTATGATATAGTAGCCGTGAGATCTTTTACGTCCACCTGAAAGAGCAGACGGGGCCTCGGTTTAACGTCTCATCCGAAAGACGGCTCCTCCGACAGTGTGGCATTCCCTCAGTACTGCACTGGGAGTGTCGGCCGAGATTAAGTGCTCAGGTCTTATGAGTGGGCTTAGATCCCACAGCCATCTAGACTCAGAGGCAAGAGTGCTACCCACTGAAACACAGCTGGCACACTGGCAGAAATGGAGCGGGCTCGGGTGGACAGACTGTTTTACACCCCCGCCCCCCCCCACCCCACACCCACCCACCATATTAATCTCTATTGATTGGGGGAGTTCTCCCGGTGTCCTGGCCAACAGAGTTCCCTCACCAACACCACCAAAGGCACCCATTCACCTTTCCTCTTTGATGGATCTTGCTGTGTGATAAAATAGCTTGCCGCATTTGCCGACATAACAGTCACGAGTCGTGAAGGAAACTGGCTATCCTGAAAGATCATAGAGGGAGGCCATTCGGCCCATCGAGCCTGTGCCGGCTCTTTGAACGAGCTCTCCAATTAGTCCCACTCCCCCCCACCCCTCGCTCTTTCCCCACAGCCCTGCAAATTTTTCCCCTTCAAGTATTCTCCAATTCCCCTTTTGAAAGTTACTATTGAATCTGCTTCCGCCGCCCTTTCAGGCAGCGCGTTCCAGATCACAACAACTCGCTGGTAAAAATAATCTCCTCATCTCCCCCTCTGGTTCTTTTGCCAATCATGATAGTATTTGGTAAAATGCTATAGAAATGAATGAAATTTCTTTCAATAATGTCAGCAGTCAGCCTCCATCCTCCTCTGGTTCACAACAACACGTTTCGAGGAAGCACGAGATACTTCGCAGTGGAGTATATGGGTGGAGATGGGACTTTATTGGTGCACACTACAGGTGATCGGCCTGACTGTGTATGGAGAGTAGCTTTTCAGTTTCTGCATCTTTTGAGCCCTCCAAAGAAATGCTGAGAACCATGCTCCTTTGTACACCATATCTTGATTATCAAAGGTAAATGTCACAGATAAGAACTCATGACGTATCTGCTCCCAAATCCTTTGAAGACAAACTATTCATGTAAACAGTTGTAGTTGTTTACTCCAAAGCTACTCACCCTAAACATGACTTTATAAAGCGCTGGTTAGGCCACAACTAGAGTATTGTGTCCAGTTCTGGTCACCACACTTTAGGAAGGATGTGAAGGCCCTTGAGAGGGTGCAGAGGAGATTTACCAGAATGGTTCCGGGGATGGGGGATCTTAGCTACAAGGACAGGTTGGAGAAGCTGGATTTGTGTTCCTTAGAGCAAAGGAGGTTGAGGGGTGATTTAATAGAGCTGTACAAGTATATGACGGGTTTGGATAGGCTAGACGGGGAAAGGCTGTTCCCATTAATTGATGGTACAAGGACTAGGGAACACAGATTTAAGGTTTTGGGCAAGAGTTACAGGGGGGATGTGAGGAAAAACTTTTTTACGCAGCGAGTGGGGAAGACCTGGAACTCGCTGCCGACAGAAGTGCTGGAAATGGAGACACTCGGGGAGAAATTCAGTATCGCCCCGTTTGGGGCGCAATTATCGGCCGGGCACAAAGTTTAGCCACCAGCGCTAATTATCGCCTCCGACTGCAAACTTGGCTTCTATCGCCCCTGGAGGTGATTGGAGCGCTAAATCAGGTGTTACACACCTCTCTTAAGGCGCTAACGCCGAGGAGGGAGGCGCTTCCTCAGAGCGCTGGCGAAGCTCATGTGATGTCAGTCAGCAATGGAACACAGACACACTGCCACCAGCCAGTTCTTAAAGGGGCGGGTCGATCTTGCTCTCCATCCACATCCTGCTCATTGCAGCCTTGAATCTCGGCCTGGAGTGACCTGTACATCAAATCTGTTGGAAAGAACAATGGAGAGGCCCAGGGAAAGAGCTCAGAGTGCAGCCCTCAAAGTCTATTCTAAATCGATGCAAGGAAGATCAAATCAAAATGAACCTGCAAAGTGCTGCTAAGTACCTAAAACTCCTTCACACAGCGTTGAATATCTCCAGAAGTCTCTCTCCCTCACTCAGAATGCGTGGTGCAAAAATGTCGCCGACAAAAAAAGGCAGGAAGCGGTCGCCTTTAAATAGCCCTCCCCCAGTCCCTTCCCGACTGCAAAACGCCCCCCTCAACCTGATGTTGCTAGCGGCAGGTGGTAAGGCAGGGGGCGCCACTCAATATCTGGTCCGGGGCGCTACCGGGGCACTGCTACGCTCGACTGACGTCACGATCTGCGGGCGCAGGAGATCGTGGCGGTAGTGTTTAGCGCCGCCGCAAAATGTCTGCTCAATTTCGCGAGCGGCGCAAACATCGCCGCGTCCAGGCGCCAGTCGCTTTGCGCCCCATTAGTGCCCTCTTAAGGCGCTAACGGGAGGCGCAAACCAAGCGAATTTTTCCCCCTCAATGTTTTCAAGAGGAGGCTGGATAAGCACTTGAGGGAAATAAACCTGCAGGGCTACGGGGATAGAGCGGGGGAATGGGACTGACTGGATTGCTCTACAGAGAGCCGGCACGTGCTCGATGGGCCGATTGGCCTCCTTCTGTGCCGTTACGACTCTATGACTTCCTGACCTAACTGTCCATAAACCCTTTGAAGAAGAGGCTTTATCAACAGTCATCTTTCCATAGTGTAGCTAATGGATTCCTCCTACCCATTTTTATTACCCTAATGTTACACGTCAATCACTCATGGCTGCTGTCATTACTGTCAAGTATTTCCTGACACTAGCACCTCTCGTATCCGAAGACAAGCTATGCATTCCTCTCACAAGGCTCCAAAGCCTTCCTGTTTATATTGGCAAGTATATTGCTTCATGATAGGAATAAGTTCGACTGTTACACTTTTAACTCTCCACGTTGCCCAACAAATAGCCCCATTGATGATGTAACCGTGGAGAGGGTAGCAACCGTGGCAAAGGATGGGTTAATGTTAATGCCCGCCTGTTAGTGTTAAGATCCCAGAACCCTGGAACCTTAGTCTGCTGCGGCAACATTTAGCAGTGTCCTTCACCGAGCACAGAAACTAGACATGTGACAGCAACCATGGCAACACCTACAGCGAGCCCTTGACTACTAAATAGGACAGTGGAAGATCTTCCTGGAGCGCACTGTGGCTGCTCAGTCAAGAGGTCAGGTTCTCCTCAGAACTGTGAAGAACTCTCATCACCATCGCCAGGAGCTTTCAACTCCCAAGGAGACCGAAGGTAATCTTTCGCAGCCACGTCCCGCTACTTAAATCTGTTTCTCATTCTCCACATCTTTGTCACTTAGCAATATGCGGGTGTCAATCATTCCATTTCACACCCCCCCCACCCCCCACCCCCCCAGGGAGTGCTACACACAGGGCAGGAGATGATACGGAGGCACATGGGAGCCGCACAGTGCCAGGTGGGAGGGAATCAGATCAGAGTGACGCAGTGAGGAACCAATGTTGTGCACACTGTTGGAACAGCCGAAAGGAAACTTTATATTGCATCTAACTCAGGCTATGCCTGACCTGGGAGTGTTTGATGGGACAGTGTAGAGCGAGCTTTACTCTGTATCTAACCCGTGCTGTACCTGCCCTGGAGTGTTTGATGGGACAGTGTAGAGGGAGCTTTACTCTGTCTCTAACCCCGTGCTGTACCTGACCTGGGAGTGTTTGATGGGACAGTGTAGAGGGAGCTTTACTCTGTATCTAACCCGTGCTGTACCAGCCCTGGGAGTGTTTGATAGGATAAGTAAAGCTGCTTGCTACTTAACTCAATTTGAAAACTATTGTAATCACCCTGCTGGCCTTTCCTAACACTATCTCCTCCACAATCCTATAATTGTGTTGCCCCAATGCTAGAAATGTGATAACCTCTATTAATTCCTCCTCATTCCATTCATTTTCTACCTTCTGCTGAATAAATTGGCAATGTTCCACACATCATCCATTTCTAATTCCTAAATTAATTCAACATGTGTTCAACAAGCATGAATTTAAAAACATGGGAACATGGGAACAGGAGGAGGCCATTCAGCCCCTCGAACCTGTTCCGCCATTAATTGAGATCATGGCTGATCTTTCATGCTTTTCAGACCGCGAGTCCGCTTTTGGCCGTTCGGTCGTCTTCTTGATGGCATTAGCTGGCAAGTTCTCGGTGAACCAGCACACACAGGGCGAGCAGGTGTAGGCTGTCATCAGCTTAAAATCGCGCCGTCCACTCCGGGCAAACAGCAACCAATATTCATGCAGCTGGTATGGACCCACTGTAAAGGCCCAACACCTCGTCACTGACCCAACAGCAGAGGTCCCCGGGGCTCCGACCTCCCTCGAAGACAGTGGACGGCGCTCAACCCAATCCGCGCAGGGCGTGGACGACGCGGCCACTGGCTCCACAAGTGGAGGATGAGGGATGGCCCGAAGCTCGACTGGGGCCCTGAGTCCCAGACCGTGGAACACATCACATCAACCTGCCCATGATTCACTCCTGTCTGGTACTGTACGGCCCGTGTGTGTCTCAGTGTCAGCTCCTGTACATGTACAGCACACAGCGGGTAAAAGGGAACGATTCACTCCCGTCTGGTACTGTACGGCCCGTGTGTGTCTCAGTGTCAGCTCCTGTACATGTACAGTAAACAGCAGGTAAACGGGAACGATTCACTCCCGTCTGGTACTGTACGGCCCGTGCGTGTCTCAGTGTCAGCTCCTGTACATGTATATAGAAACATAGAAAAATAGTAGATAGGAGCAGGAGTCGGCCATTCGGCCCCTCGAGCCTGCTCCGCCATTTAATGAGATCATGGCTGGTCATCCAAATTTAGTACCCTGTCCCTGCTTTCTCCCCATATCACTTGATCCCTTTAGCCTTAAGAAATATATCTAACTCCTTCTTGAATATCTTTAATGAATTGGCCTCAACTGCCTTCTGTGGTAGAGAATTCCACAGGTTCACCACTCTCTGGGTGAAGACATTCCTCTTCATCTTTGTCGTAAATGGCTTACTCCTTATCCTTAGACTGTGACCCCTGGTTCTGGACTCCCCCGCCATCGGGAACAGCCTTCCTGCATCTAGTCTGTCTAGTACAGTGCACAGCGGGTAAAAGGGAACGATTCACTCCCGTCTGGTACTGTACGGCCCGTGTGTGTCTCAGTGTCAGCTCCTGTACATGTACAGCACACAGCGGGTAAAAGGGAACGATTCACTCCCGTCTGGTACTGTACGGCCCGTGTGTGTCTCAGTGTCAGCTCCTGTACATGTACAGCACACAGCGGGTAAAAGGGAACCATTCACTCCCGTCTGGTACTGTACGGCCCGTGCGTGTCTCAGTGTCAGCTCCTGTACATGTACAGCACACAGCGGGTAAAAGGGAACGATTCACTCCAGTCTGGTACTGTACGGCCCGTGCATGTCTCAGTGTCAGCTCCTGTACATGTACAGCACACAGCGGGTAAAAGGGAACGATTCTCTCCAGTCTGGTACTGTACGGCCCGTGTGTGTCTCAGTGTCAGCTCCTCAACCAGCATCACTAAAACAGTTGATCTATTTCGAAGAAGAGCAGGGGATTTATCCCTGGTGTCCTGGCCAATATTTATCCCTCAATCAAAAAAACAGTTGATCTTGTCATTATCACATTGCTGTTTGTGGGAGCTTGCTGTGCGCAAATTGGCTGCCGCGTTTCCTACATTACAACAGTGACTACACTTCAAAAAGTGCTATATTGGCTGTAAAGCGCTTTGGGACGTCCTGAGTTGGTGAAAGGCCTGTAGTTATGCAACTGCTTTCTCATCGAACGCACACATTATGCCAGTGCAAAGTCTGGCCTCTTGGAATCAATGGTAACTACAGACACACAGAAACTACAGAGTGAGGTGCAGGGGCAGCAAGAGTTCCTAGTCGGACTGCATCTACTTGTCTTGTAGATTGTCTCTTATCTCAAACACGCATTCGAAACAAGGAACATTCTTTGGCAACACGGTGGCATAGTGGTTAGCACTGGTGCCTCACAGCGCCAGAGACCCGGGTTCGAATCTGACCTCGGGTGACTGTCTGTGTGGAGTTTGCACATTCTCCCCGTGTCTGCGTGGGTTTCCTCCGGGTGCTCCGGTTTCCTCCCACAGTCCAAAAATGTGTGGGTTAGGTTGATTTGGCTATGATAAATTGACCCTTAGTGTTAGGGGGGATTAAATATGGGGATAGGATGGGATATGTTAGGGGGAATTAAATACGTGGGGTTATGGGGGTAGGGTGGGATATGTGTACTGTGGGGATTAAAGCAGGGACAGGGTACTGGATTTGGATGATCAGCCATGATCGTATTGAATGGCGGAGCAGGCTCGACGGGCCGAATGGCCTACTCCTGCTCCTAGATTCTATGTTTCTATGTTTCTATGTTTCCTTTCAACAGAATGTCTTTAGTCCGCTTGAACGCTGCTGGTTCGCTTTTCCTCCCTGATTTGGTGATTAGAAGTGATTAGATTGGATGACACACAAATGCCAGGCAATGACTATCTCCAACAAGTGAGAGTCTAACCACCGCACCTTGACATTCAACGGTATTTCCATCGCCGAAACCATCAACATCCTGGGGGTCACCATTGAGCAGAATCATAACTGGACCAGCCACATAAATCTCTTCTCTCTTAGGCAGTCCCTCGGAACTGTGGCAACAAGAGCAGATCAGAGGCTGGGTATTCTGCAGCGAGTGTCTCACCTCCTGACTCCCCAAAGCCTTTCCACCATCTACAAGGCACAAGTCAGGAGTGTGATGGAATACTCTCCACTTGCCTGGATGAGTGCAGCTCCAACAACACTCAAGAAGCTCGACACCATCCAGAACAAAGCAGCCCGCTTGATCGGCACCCCATCCACCACCTTAAACATTCACTCCCTCCACCACCGACGCACCGTGGCTGCAGTGTGTACCATCTACAAGATGCACTGCAGCAACTCGCCAAGGCTTCTTCGGCAGCACCTCCCAAACCCGCGACCTCTTCCACCTAGAAGGACAAGGGCAGCAGGCGCAAGGGAACACCACCACCTCCAAGTTCCCCTCCAAGTCACACACCATCCTGACTTGGAAATATATCGGCCGATCCTTCATCGTTGCTGGGTCAAAATCCTGGAACTCACTCCCTAACAGCACTGTGGGAGTACCTTCACCACACGGACTGCAGCGGTTCAAGAAGGTGGCTCTCCACCACCTTCTCGAGGGGCAATTAGGGATGGGCAATAAATGCTGGCCTTGCCAGCGATGCCCACATCCCATAAAAACGAATAAAAAAAGTTAGCTCCTTCCCCTAGAGCACAGGAGTGCAAACACCGGCCGTATAACTCCAGCGGCAAGCTCCATTTTCACCGGCGCGGGCACTGAGAGACGCGGAAACCCTGCAGCGCCAGAAGGGAGCGAATCGTTCTCTTCTGCCAGTTCGGCTTGCGAGTGCCCTCACCCCTGAACCGAAAGGACTTGGGTTCTAAGTCTCACAGCAGGACTTGGACACCTGATCTACGACAACCTGCGTTGATAGGGCTCCTTTAACACAGGAAAACGTCCCAAGTAATGCTCCCTTTCATTTCTCCTGGGCGCGCGGCCCCTTTAAGGGGACGCGCGGCCCATTCAGAGTACGGCTCACGAGCGGTTTCCCGATTTAAAAGGAGCGTTTATGGGACAGAATTTGACGGTGAGCCGTGCTAGGAGACTGACGAGCAAAAGCTTGGCCAAAGAGGTCGGTTTTAAGGAGCGTCTTAAAGGAGGAGAAAAATGAGAGGTCGCACAACACCAGGTTATAGTCCAACAGTTTTATTTGAAATCACGAGCTTTCGGAGCGCTGCTCCTTCGTCAGGTAAAGTGAAGGAATACAAATCAGCAAAGTGATAGGGAGTGTGATAGCTTGATCTTGGTCTCGGACAATGCTCGGCACAACATCGAGGGCCGAAGGGCCTGTACTGTGCTGTACTGTTCTATGTTCTATGTTCTATATATAGACAGAGAACAATGTGTAGCGTACAATGTCAGACGACTACAGTAAATCTTTCTGACTGTCCTCCATCACACCTCGGCAGAGATACAATCAGGCCAGTCAGGGAGGCATTATATCAAAGACACAGCAAAATACAGCCAAGACAATGAGGTGGGGTCACAGGGGGTCCAACGTGTCAAATGCTGCAGTCTGCAGTTAAGCCTTTTACTTTTTTTTAAACTGGAAATCACATCTGTGAACAAGACAACGACGACTCGAGTCTGGATGAATCTACGTCCTCTAAGGAGGAGAGGAGAGAAAGGCAGAGAGGTTCAGAGAGGGAATTCCAGAGTTTGGGGCCCCGGGCGGCTGAAGGCACGGCCACCAATGTTCACTCCGTGAGCAGATCCAGACACTGGAAAGTCCGTCGCTGGCTGCGGAGGCGGATTTCGACTTGTCACAAGCGCCAGTCCGATTCCAAAGCATTGACTGTCGACCTGTGACTGAGTGAGTCGTGGCGTTTGTCTTTGTTCAACGTTGGCTTGTTCGCCTTTCGCAAGCCGACAGGTCAGAACCCTGCAACATGAGGGGCGGCGGGGGGGGAGTGGGGGGGTTTACGCTAAAGCTGATTCGCCGGGGCTCGAGATCCACGGGATCGGGTGGAAGGCCAGCTCGGGTCATCGAGGTTGACATTCCAGCGCGGCACTGAGGGACATGCTGTTAGGTCAGAGGTCATTCAGTTCAGGCGTTAAAACTAGGCCCTGTCCGCCAGTTCCGATGGACGACGAGCTCCCAGGGCACGTTTCGTGAAGAAGAACAGTGAGTTCTCCCGATGTCCTGGCCAACAAACATCCTTCTACCGACACCAGCGAACCGGATTAAGAGGTAACGCATCTCATTGGTGTTTGTGGCACCAAGGTGTTGGCAAATTGGCTTCCATGATTCCCTTCAAAAACAACAGTGACTGCACTTCAAAGTAATACATTGGCTGTGAAACACTTTGGGATGTCCTGAAATCATCAACTGTGCTTTATAAATGCGTTGTACAGTACCAGATGGGAGTGAATCGTTCCCTTTTACCCGCTGTGTGCTGTACACGTACAGGAGCTGACACTGAGGCACACATGGGCCGTACAGTCCCAGACGGGAGTGAATCGTTCCCTTTTACCCGCTGTGTGCTGTACATGTACAGGAGCTGATACTGAGACACACGGGCCGTACAGTACCAGACGGGAGTGAATCGTTCCCTTTTACCCGCTGTGTGCTGTACATGTACAGGAGCTGACACTGAGACACACACGGGCCGTACAGTACCAGACGGGGTGAATCGTTCCATTTTACCCGCTGTGTGCTGTACATGTACAGGAGCTGACACTGAGACACACACAGGCAGTACAGTACCAGACGGGAGTGAATCGTTCCCTTTTACCCACTATGTGCTGTACATGTACAGGAGCTGACACTGAGACACACACGGGCCATACAGTACCAGACGGGAGTGAAACGTTCCCTTTTACCCGCTGTGTGCTGTATGTGTACAGGAGCTGACACTGAGACACACACGGGCCGTACAGCACCAGACGGGAGTGAAACGTTCCCTTTTACCCGCTGTGTGCTGTACATGTACAGGAGCTGACACTGAGACACACACGGGCCGTACAGTACCAGACGGGAGTGAATCGTTCCCTTTTACCCGCTGTGTGCTGTATGTGTACAGGAGCTGACAGTGAGACACACACGGGCCGTACAGTACCAGACGGGAGTGAATCATTCCCTTTTACAAGCTGTGTGCTGTATGTGTACAGGAGCTGACACTGAGACACACACGGGCCGTACAGTACCAGACGGGAGTGAATCGTTCCCTTTTTATCGAGTGCGTACCTTGTAAAACTCATGACCTTATTCAATAATTTTCTACCTGAGCAGATGTTCAATAATGCTCTATTAAAAAGCCACTCTCACAAACTGAGCAGTGACTCCAAGTGTTAATTCTGATGAATTGTTCCAGTTATGAAGATAAATCTTCTCCCTAGTTTAATGATCTCTGTGGATCAACAGTAACAACCTGGCCTGATGAGCTTCTATTCTTTATTATTGGTTGTAACCTTCAGGAAAGGCCGAACAGGCTGGGGCTCTTTTCTCTAGACTGAGGGGTGACCTGATAGAGGTCTTCCAAATTTTGAAGGGTTTCGATAGGCTGGACGTAGAGAAGATGTTTCCACTTGTGGGGGAGACCAGAACTAGGGGCCACCAATGTAAGATAGTCACTAATAAATCCAACCGGGAATTCAGGAGAAACTTCTTTACCCAGAGAGTGGTGAGAATGTGGAACTCGCTACCACAGGGAGTGGTTGAAGCGAATAGTGTAGATACATTTAAGGAATAGAAGGATATGTTGATCGGATGAGATGTAAAGGAGTGTAACGGAGACCGGGGGCTGGGGTGAGGCGGAGGGTTGGTGTTTGGAGTTCTGAGGGATAGGAGGCTGGGGGAAGTGCAGGGTGTCTGAGAGCAGAGGCCTGGTGGGGAGGTGGTGTGTGAGATCGGAGGCTGCGGATGGGTGTGAGATCGGAGGTCTCGGGGGTGAGTTCAGAGGCCTCGTGGAGGAGGTCGGAGAGGTCGAGGGGGACGGTGGTGGTCTGATCGTGGGGGTGGGGGGGTTAGTGAGGCAGGTGCGTTGGATACAGCAGGTAAGTGAAAAGGCACTTACCTCCTGGATCCAGCAGTCCAAGCCTCCCTTTTGCCGACGGGTTTCCCGAGGCCTGGGAAACCCGGCCGGCCAGAGTTAAATTTGTATTCGTGGATCGATATGAGGCACGCTGCCTCATTATAATATTTAAATTGCCAACCCCCCTCATGGGAGCGGGATGGTTGCCCACTCCTTACACCAACCACACCTCCCCCCCAACCCCGGTCCCACCTCCATTAAACCCGGAAGTAGACGGTTGGAGGCAGGTTGGGGTTGAGATTCAGATTTTTATCACTTTAACCTCCCACCGACCCAAACCCACCTGTTTTTCACGGGTTGAACTTGCCCCCCATGTAACTCCTCGCCCTCAGAGGTTTTGGGAGCCAAACTAACAAGTCACTGGGTGACGGCTGTCAATTACACATATCCTCGTGAGACTTACATTTCTATAGCAGCTTTCCCGACCTCAGGCCGTGCCAAAGCGCTTTACAGCCAATGAAGTACTTTTGAAGGGCGGTCGGTCACTGTTGTAAAATAGGAAACGAGGCAGGCAATTTGTGCACAGGAAGCTCCCACAAATAGCAATGTGATAATGAGCAGATCATCTGTTTTTGAAATGTTGGTTGAGGGATAAATATTGGCCCCAGGACACCGGGGAGAACTCCCCCCCTGCTCTTCTTCGAATAGCGGCCGTGGGATCTTTTATGTCCACCTGAGAGGGCAGACAGGGCCTCGGTTTAACGTCTCATCCGAAAGACGGCATCTCCGACAGTGCAGCGCTCCCTCAGCACTGGCACTGGGAGCATTAGCCTAGATTATGCGCTGGAGTCTTCTGGAGTGGGACTTGAACCCTTGACTTTCTGACTCAGAGGCGAGAGGGTGACCCGCTGAGCCATGGCTGACACATCCTTCAACACTCCCCCATTCCTGGAACGAGGTGTCAACGGAAGTGGCGGGGGGGGGCGGGGGGGGTGAGTATAACTTCAGAACACAAAAATTAGGAGCAGGAGTAGGCCATATGGCCCCTCGAGCCTGCTCCGCCATTCAATAAGATCATGGTTCTGCAGACGCCTGAAGGCCGAGGTCCAACAAAACCTCGCGACCTAAAGAACAGATGGTGGGTGGAGAAAGTGCAGGAGATCCAGCAGTTAGCCAACAACCACGACGATTCTTTAGCGCAGTCAAGACCACCTGCAGCCCAAGCACCCAAGGTCCTACCCTACTGCGGGCCAAGAATGGAGAGGTGCTCATCAAGGACAGAGAGGCAGTCAGTGCCCGTTGGAAGGAGCACTTCGAAGAGCTCCTTAACCGAGACTCTGTCTTCGACGCGAGTGTCCTCAACTCCATCCCGCAGCATGCTACCCGCCACCACCTCAGCACAACCCCAGCCTGGCATGAGGTTGAAAAGACCATCCGACAACTGAAGAACAACAAGGCCTCAGGAGCAGATGGAATCCCCGCCGAGGCACTAAAACATGGCGGCGAAGCACTATTGGCACAAATACATGAACTCATTTCTCTTGTTTGGAAGGAGGAGAGCATGCCAGGGGATCTCAAAGATGCCATAATCGTGATCATCTTCAAGAAAGGTGACAAGTCCGATTGCGGTAATTACAGAGGAGTCTCCCTGCTGTCTGCCACAGGGAAAGTCATCATAAGAATCCTCCTCAATCGCCTTCTCCCAGTGGCTGAAGAGCTCCTCCAAGAGTCGCAATGCGGATTCCGCCCACTAAGGGGCACAATGGACATGATCTTCACCGCGCGTCAACTACATGAGAAATGCAGGGAACAGCACCAACCGCTGTACATGGCCTTCTTTGACCTCACAAAGGCCTTTGACACTGTCAACCGTGAGGGATTATGGAGTGTCCTCCTCAAATTCGGCTGCCCTCAAAATTTTGTCACCATCCTCCACCTGCTTCACGATGACATGCAAGCCGTGATCCTGACCAACGGATCCACCACAGACCCAATTCACGTATGGACTGGGGTCAAGCAAGGCTGTGTCATCGCACCAACGCTCTTCTCGATCTTCCTTGCTGCAATGCTCCATCTCACCCTCAGTAAGCTCCCCGCTGGAGTGGAGCTAATCTACAGAACAAATGGGAAACTGTTCAACCTCCGTCGCCTCCAGATCCAAGGTCATCCCATCCTCTGTCATCGAATTACAGTATGCAGACGACGCTTGCGTCTGCGCACACTCTGAGGCTGAACTCCAAACCATCGTCAACACCTTCACCGAAGTGTACGAGAGCATGGGCCTTACGTTAAACATCCGTAAGACAAAGGTCCTCTACCAACCTGCCCCCGACACACAGTACTGCCCCCCGATTATCAAAATCCATGATGAGGTCTTGGACAACGTGGACCACTTTCCATACCTCGGGAGCCTACTGTCAACAAGGGCAGACGTCAATGACGAAGTCCAACACCGCCTTCAGTGTGCCAGTGCAGCCTTCGGTCACCTGAGGAAGAGAGCGTTTGAAGACCAGGACCTCAAACCCAGCACCAAGCTCATGGTCTACAGAGCAGTAGTGATACCTGCCCTCCTGTATGCTTCAGAGACATGGTCCATGTACAACAGGCACCTCAAAGCACTGGAGAGATACCACCAACGCTGCCTCCGCAAGATCCTGCAAATCCATTGGCAGGACAGGCGCACCAACGTCAGTGTTCTTGCTCAGGCCAACATCCCCAGCATCGAAGCTTTGACCACACTTGATCAGCTCCGATGGACGGGTCTCATCATCCGCATGCCTGATACGAGACTCCCAAAACAAGCGCTCTACTCGGAGCTCTGAGACGGCAAGAGAGCCCCAGGTGGGCAGAGGAAACGCTTCAAGGACACCCTCAAAGCCTCCTTGAAAAAGTGCAACATCCCCACTGACACCTGGGAATCCCAGGCCCAAGACCGCACAAAGTGGAGGAGAAGCATCCGGGAAGGCGCCGAACGCCTCGAGTCTCTTCGCCGGGAGCAAGTGGAAGCCAAGCGCAAACAGCGGAAGGAGCGCACGTCAACCCAAGCACCCCACCCACCTGCCCCTTCAACCACCGTCTGCCCCACCTGTGACAGAGACTGTCGGTCCCGCATTGGACTCATCAGTCACCTGAGAACTCATTTTTAGTGTGGAAGCAAGTCATCCTCGGTTCCGAGGGACTGCCTAAGAAGAAGAAGAAGAAGGCTGATCTTCGACCTCCACTCCATATCCCTTGATTCCCTTAATATCCAAAAATCTATCGATCTCTGTCTTGAATTATCAACAATTGGCAAAAAAGCCAGTAGGGGGAGATGAGGAGAAATCTTTTTACGCAGCGAGTTGCTGTGATCTGGAACGCGCTGCCTGAAAGGGCGGTGGAAGCAGATTCAATAGTAACTTTCAAAAGGGGGAATTGGATAAATACTTGAAAAGGAAAAAAATATTGCAGGGCTGTGGGGAAAGAGCAGGCGATTGGGCCTAATTGGACAGTTCTTTCAAAGAGCCGGCACAGGCTCGATGGGCCGAATGGCCTCCTTCTGTGCTGTAAGATTTTATGATATTGCCCGTTTTACACGATGACCCAAAATCAAAATGCCCCCCCAATCACTTCAACGTTACTCTCCAGGTATTGCACTCTCCCGACTTGGACATTTACTCCCAGTCGCATCGCAGTTATATAAGGTATTGGTGAGACCGCACCTGGAATACTGCGTACAGTTTTGGTGTCCATACTTAAGAAAAGACATACTTGCTCTCGAGGCAGTACAAAGAAGGTTCACTCGGTTAACCCCGGGGATGAGGGAGTGGACATATGAGGAGAGGTTGAGTAGATTGGGCCTCTACTCATTGGAGTTCAGAAGAATGAGAGGCGATCTTATTGAAACATATAAGATTGTGAAGGGGCTTGATCGGGTGGATGCGGTAAGGATGTTCCCAAGGATGGGTGAAACTAGAACTAGGGGGCATAATCTTAGAATAAGGGGCTGCTCTTTCAAAACTGAGATGAGGAGAAACTTCTTCACTCAGAGGGTAGTAGGTCTGTGGAATTTGCTGCCCCAGGAAGCTGTGGAAGCTACATCATTAAATAAATTTAAAACAGAAATAGACAGTTTCCTAGAAGTAAAGGGAATTAGGGGTTACGGGGAGCGGGCAGGAAATTGGACATGAGGCTGAGTTCGGATCGGTCGAGGCCCTGTGGGTGGCGGAGCGGGCCCAGGGGCTGAGTGGCCGGGTCCTGCTCCTACTTCTTGTGTTCTTTAGATTTGAGGTTAGGATCAGATCAGCCACGATCTCATTGAATGGCGGAGCAGGCTCGAGGGGCCGATTGGTCTACTCCTGCTCCTATTTCTTATGTTCTTATGTTCTTATTGCCACTGGGTCACAAATCTTGCAATGCCCGACCATAAAGCACCTTTCACGATCTCAGGACGTCCCAAAGTGCTTTACAGCCAATGAAGTACTTTTGAAATGTAGTCACTGTTGTAATGTAGCAAACATGAAGCCAATTTGCGCACAGCAAGCTCCCACCAACAGCAGTAATGACCAGATAATCTGTTTTCGCCATGTTGATTAAGGGATAAATAATTGACCAGCACACCTCCCCTGCTCTTCTTCGAAAAAGCGCCATGGGATCGCTTCCATCCACCGGAGAGGCCAGACCAAGCTTCGGTTTAACGTCTCCATCCGAAAGGCAGCACCTCCCTCAGCACTCGCGTTGGGAGGGTCAGCCTAGATTCCTGTGCTTAAGTCTCGATTGAGTGGGGCTCGAACCCACGACCTGCTGACGCACAAGCGAGAGTGCTGCCCACACTGAGCCATGGCTGACACTGTGAGGTAGGAGGTTCATCACCACACGGACTGCAGCAATGAACAAAGAAGTCCCACCACCTCCTTCTCAGGGCAACTAGGGGCGGGCGGTAAGCGTGGCCTTGGCGGCATTTGCCAAACCTCAAGAGCGAATAAAGGGCAAACATTTAATGTATCATCGAGGACTTCAAGGAGTGTTGAATGTGCACGACAGAATCAAGAGTATTACCAGGCTATTTCTCTTTTGTTGCACACAATTGGAGGAACAGTCACTGCTTTGATCAGATTCTAATCATTTAGTCGCTGACAGACACACTCATTCATACTGGAATTCATTTAATGGTTGAGGGACCAGTCGCTCCCACAGAATAAACAGAATCTCTCACCAGTGACAGTGAATTGCACAAATTCGTTTGGCCCTGCCCTGTGGCATCATAACTCATTGTCCCCAGGGTGTGCCTCAACAGGGGAAGATCGCTGGCAGTCACAAAGGGCCACTGTTAGCACGTCATTGCTCCACAAAACCCCATCAGAGCTCACTGAAAGACAGAGATAGGGCTGGATTTTGATACTGGGGCGGGTTGGGGTCGTGTTATCCACCCGTCTGCAATTGGATGTGGGAGATTGGTGCAATTTTCACTTAATTGGGCAATTGAGTTCCAGCATGTGGGAACCCATGAACCAATTAGTGGTTTCAGTCTGAAAGTCGCCTCTGATGATGTCATCATTGCTGCTGCATTGAAGGCTTTCAGACACTGCCTGGCCTTTGCTGTGAGAGGACCTGGATGCAAAATGAGCAGCATCTGAGAGAGAGAGAGAGAGAGAGAGAGAGAGAGAGAGAGAGAGATGAGAGTGAGAGAGCAACCAAGTCCTCCCAGGCAGTCTCTGAAGACATTCAATGCAGCAGCATCAGAGGCGACTTTCAGACCTAATACTACTACCACCTTCATCACATCTCCGTTGTAATAGTGGACCCGCAGCTGATAGTCAGCTATCCACTTGTGCTCCCGCCAGGTTTCACTGGCGTGTTTCACATCAGGCGTGCTTCATGTCGGAAAAGAGTTAAACTAGCTAAAACGTTTCAAAATGGCATTACAGAGCCAATTTAGGGCTTGTTAAGGAACCCCACGACCGATTTTGTCAAAATTGCGTGGAGGCGGAATGGAGTCGGGATCAGGTCCGCCTGCCACTTTTCGCTATTTTAACCCCCCAACACGCCTCCAAACCCGACTCCACGGGTCATTGAAAATCCAGCCCATAGTGTTTCAAGATAGAGTGCAGGCCAGGTTAGGGGTACGGCAGCACAGTGGTTATGTTACTGACTAGTAACCCAAAAGAGCTGGATTAATGATCAGAGCGTCATGAGTTCAAATCACCAACATTGCAGTTGGGTAAATTAAATTAATTCAATAAATCTGGAATAGCAGGAGTAGGCCATTCGGCCCCTTGAGCCTGCTCTGCCATTCAATAAGATCATGGCTGATCTTCTACCTCATCTCCACTTTCCTGCACTATCCCCATATCCCTTGATTCCCTTAATATTCAAATATCTATCGATCTCTGTCTTGAATATACTCAACGACTGAGCCTCCACAGCCCTCTGGGGGAAGAAATTTCTCCTCATCTCAGTCCTAAATGGGCCAACCCCTTATCCTGAGACTGTGACCCCTGGATCTAGATTCCCCAGCCAGGGGGAAACATCAGCCCTGTAAGAATTTTGTATGTTTCAATGAGATCACCTCTCATTCCTCTAAACTCTAGAGAATATAGGCCCTAGAGTATATAGAATAATGGTGTTCATAAAAATTACCAGGTGTTGTTATAAGCCCATCTGCCTCACTGATGTCCTTTAGGGAAGGAAATCTGTCATCCTTACCTGGTCTGGCCTATTTTTGACTCCAGACCCACAGAAAGGTGGTTGACTCTTAACTGCCCTCTGAAGTGGCCGAGCAAGCCACGTATTCAAGAAGGCGGCCCACCACCACCTTCTCGAGGGCGGTTAGGGACGGGCCATAAATGCTGGCCTTGCCGGCGACGCCCACATCCCGCGAATGAATTAAAAAGAGTTGCCAAAGTTGGACATATTCCCGGAGGTTTCATCACACGTGACCGCCCGTCCCTCCTTACACTCCCACCATTGGCTGCCCAACAGGTACACCCTCGCGGGGCCCCGCCTTCCTGCACTGATTGGGCAGCGAACGGACTCTTCCTTACCTGATTGGATGCTCCACTGTCAGTCAAGCAGCCATTTTTTAAATCCCGTCTCCCATTATTTTTATGACTAATAAATATCCTAAGAAAATTGAGGCTCATGGAATAGGTGGGTCAGTGGCAGCTTGGATAAGAATTGGCTTAAGGACAGAAAACAGCGAGTTGTGGTAAATGGCTGTTTTTCAGACTGGAGGATGGTAGACAGTCGTGTTCCCCAAGAGTCAGTGCTGGGGCCACTGCTTTTTTTGATATATATAAATGACCTGGATATTGGAATACAGAGTAGAATTTATAAATTTGACGATCACACCAAACTTGGGGGTGTGGCAAACAGTGATGATGATACCAATCGACTGCAACAGGATATAGAAAGGCTAGCAGAATGGGCAGACAAGTGGCAGATGGAATTTAATACAGAGAAGTGTGAGGTGATGCATTTTGGCAGAAGGAACAGGGAGAGGCAATATCCACTTAATGGCACAGTTTTAAAGAGTGTGCAGGGACAGAGGGACCTGGGAGTTAATGTGCATAGGTTCCTGAAGGTGGCGGGACATATTGAGAGAGTGGTTAGCAAAGCACATGGGATCTTGGGCTTCATAAATAGAGGTATTGAGTACAAAAGTAGAGAAGTTATGCTGAACCTTTATAAAGCGCTGGTTAGGCCACAACTGGAGTATTGAGTCCAGTTCTGGTCACCACACTTTAGGAAGGATGTGAAGGCCCTTGAGAGGGTGCAGAGGAGATTTATCAGAATGGTTCCAGGGATGGGGGATCTTAGCTACAAGGACAGGTTGGAGAAGCTGGATTTGTTTTCATTAGAGCAAAGGAGGTTGAGGGGTGATTTGATAGAGGTGTACAAGATTATGACGGGTTTGGATAAGCTAGACAGGGAAAGGCTGTTCCCGATAGTTGATGGTACAAGGACTAGGGGACAGATTTAAGGTTTTGGGCAAGAGATACAGGGGGGGATGTGACGAAAAACTTTTTTACGCAGCGAGTGGTGAGGACCTGGAACTCGCTGCCGACGGAAGTGGTGGAAGCGGAGACACTCAATGTTTTCAAGGGGAGACTGGATAGGCACTTGAGGGAAATAAACTTGCAGGGCTACGGGGATAGAGCGCGAGAATGGAACTGACTGGATTGCTCTACAGAGAGCCGGCATGGACTCGATGGACCGAATGGCCTCCTTCTGTGCCGTTATGACTCTATGGGAGAAAAATTCAGTTTGATTGCGCCTCCCATTAGTGCCTTAAGAGGGCGCTAATGGGGCGCAAAGTAACTAGCGCCCGTGCACGGCGATCTTTGCGCCGCTCATAAAATTAACTAGACATTTTGCGGCAGTGCTAAACACTACCGCCACGATCTCCTGCACCGGCCGATCGTGATGTCAGTCGAGAGTGCAACGCCCCAACAGCGCCCCGGACCAGATATTGAGTGGCGCCCCCTGTCTTACCGCCTGCCGCTAGCAACCACAGGTTGAGGGGAGCGTTTTGCAGTCAGGAAGGGACTGGGGGAGCGCTATTTGAAGGCGACCGCTTCCTGCCTTTTTTTGTCGGCGAAATGTTTGCACCACGCATTCTGAGTGAGAGAGAGAGACTGCAGGAGATATTCAATGCTGTGTTGAGGAGTTTTGGGTACTGAGCAGCACTTTGCAGGTTCTTTCTGGTTTGATCTTCCTTGCATTGATTTAGAAGAGAATATGGGGGCTGCAGTCTGAGCTCTTTCCCTAGGCCTCTCCATTGTTCTTTCCAACAGATTTGATGTACAGGTCTCTCCAGGCCAAGATTCAAGGCTGCAATGAGCAGGGTGTGGATGTAGAGCAAGATCGACCCTCACCTTTAAGAACTGGCCTGGCGCCAGTGTGTCTGTGTTCCATTGCTGACTGACATCACATGAGCTTCGCCAGCGCTCTGAGGTAGCGCCTCGCTCCTCGGCCTTTGTGCCTTAAGACAGGTGTGAAGCACCTGATTTAGCGCTCCAATCACCTCCAGGGGCGATAAAAATCAAGTTTACAGTCGGAGGCGATGATTAGCGCCAGGCGCTAAACTTTGCGCCCGGCCAATAATGGCGCCCCAAACGGGGCGATACTGAATTTTTCCCCCTATGACTCTAAAATGAGAAAAAAAAACGCGAACATTGGGCCAGAATTTGCTGAAAAAGTAACGGCCTGTGAACGACGCTCGCCGTTATTTACATGCAAATTGTCCAGAAACTGGTGCTGAGGAAGAGCTTCCCCCGTGAATTGTGCATCGCCACAAGTTGCTCCACCGTTAGCCTCGCGGAGACGGCATCTCCCCGTGAGTTTCATGAAGTTGCTGCATTTGCGCATCAATCACCTATTAAACTCACCGCAGAAAGTTAATTTTCATACTTAGTAACATAAGTACCCTTTTAACAACATGGCAATTGTTATTGATGGCGAATCAACCTCTCCAGCCCAGAAACGGAAACAATTAAGAGGGAGGAGTCTCATTCCTTCAGGCTGTGAATTGTTGCTGGAGATTTTAAAAATACCAAATTTTAAATTTTACATTTTCTTTTCTTGCTTTTCCTTTCTGTCTCTTTTTTTCCCTGTTAATTCAATCTTTCTTTCCCTCTCTTTAGTTCTCTGATGAACCTGTATAAAACATTGGTTCGGCCTCAGCTGGAGTATTGTGTCCAATTCAGGGCGCCGCACTTCAGGAAGGATGTGAAGGCTTTAGAGAGGGTGCAGAAAAGATTTACGAGAATGGTTCCAGGGATGAGGGACTTCAGTTACGTGGATGGACTGGAGAAGCTGGGGTTGTTCTCCTTGGAGCAGAGAAGATTGAGAGGAGAACTGATAGAGGTGTTCATAATCATAAGGGTTCTGGACAGAGTAGATAGAGAGAAACTATTCCAATTGGCAGAAGTGTCGAGAACCAGAGGACACAGATTTAAGGTGATTGGCAGAAGATCCAAAGGCGACATGAGGAAAAACTTTTTTACGCAGCGAGTGGTTAGGATCTGGAATGCGCTGCCTGAAAGGGTGGTGGAGGCAGACTCAATCGTGGCTTTCAAAAGGGAGTTGGATAAGTACCTGAAGGAAAAAAATTGCAGGGCTACGGGGAAAGGGCAGGGGAGTGGGACTAGCTGAGGTGCTCTTGCAGAGAGCCGGCACGGGCTCGACGGGCCGAATGGCCTCCTGCTGTGCTGTAACCATTCTATGATTGTTTCCGTACCTGATTTGGAATTGAATTCACCCTCTCTAATTCACCGCCCTTCTCAGTCCTTCCTCTGTTTATTGCTCAGTCCTTTAATCTCATTGCTGAAGGAGATACACTGTTGTCCCTCTTGTTCACCAAGGTCCCAGATGCCCTGTCGCCCTCGCTGTGCCGTTATCAGCTCATACATGATGCAACTTACAGGCCAAATCATTTTTGAGCTGAAGGGTGCAGGAAAAAGTCTAACTAACTGGATATGCTGCAGTAAAATCCAGCCCATGACTTCTCCATGATCATAAGAACATAAGAATTAGGAGCAGGAGTAGGGCATACGGCCCCTCGAACCCCTATTCACTGATTCTACTTCTTGATTTTCGGAGCTAAGATCCTTTGGGAGAAAAATTTGGTTGCTTTGCGCCTCCCGTTAGCGTAAAGCAACTAGCGCCCGGGCGCGGCGATGTTTGCGCCGCTCGCGAAATTGACCAGACATTTTGCGGCAGCGCTAAACACCACCGCCAAAATCTCCTGCGCCGGCAGATCGTGACGTCAGTCGAGCGTGCATTGCCCCGGTAGCGCCCCGGAGCAGATATTGAGTGGTGCCCCCTGCCTTACCGCCTGCCGCTAGCAACGACAGGTTGAGGGGGGCGTTTTGCAGTTGGGAAGGGACTGGGGGAGTGCCATTTAAAGGCGACCACTTCCTGCCTCTTTTTGTCGGCGACATTTTTGCACCACGCATTCTGAGAGCGAGAGAGAGACTTCTGGAGAGATTCAACGTTGTGTTGAGGAGTTTTGGGTACTGAGCAGCACTTTGCAGGTTCATTTTGATTTGACCTTCCTTACATCGATTAAGAAGAGACTCTGGGGGCTGCACTCTGAGCTCTTTCCCTGGGCCTCTCCTTGTTCTTACCAGCAGATTTGATGTACAGGTCTCTCCAGGCCGAGATTCAAGGCTGCAATGAGCAGGATGTGGATGGAGAGCAAGATCGACCCTCCCCTTTAAGAGCTGGCCAGCGCCAGTGTGTCTGTGTTCCGTTGCTGACTGACATCACATGAGCTTCGCCAGCGCTCTGAGGTAGCGCCTCGCTCCTCAGCGTTAGCCCCTTAAGAGAGGTGTGTAGCGCCTGATTTAGCGCTCCAATCACCTCTAGGGGCGATAGAAGTCAAGTTTGCAGTCGGTGGCGATAATTAGCGCTGGGCGCTAAACATTGCACCCGGCCGATAATTGCGCCCCAAATGGGGCGATACTGAATTTCTCCCCCTTTCTCTCTACCGTCTTTATCCCCCTTTCTCTCTACCGTCTTTATCCCATCCTTTATTATCAGGGCTACCCCTCCTCCTTTTCTGTTTTGCCTATCCCTTCCAAAAGTTATATATCCTGGAATATTTCGTTCCCGGCCTTGGTCACTTTGCAACCACGTCTCCGTTACGGCTATTAGATCAAATCTATTCATTTCTAGCTGCGCTATTAATTCATCTATTTAGTTGCAAATGCTTCGCGCATTCAGATATAATGCCTTTAGCTTTGACTTATTTCTCTTTTTCCCTGATGTCACCTTAGTCACTGATGCCTTATTACGTTTGTTACTCTCTCTGTCTCACTCTGCTTATTTGTACCCAAAACTGTACTCTGCTGCAGAGCCTTGACATTTCTCTCGCTGCTTTTAAATTTACTCTTTCCTGAAACCTCCCACCCCGCCTTCATTAGTTTAAAGCGCTTTCTACTGCCCTAGTTATTCAGTTCACCAGGACACCGGTCCCAGCCCGGTTTAAGTGGAGCCCGTCCCAACGGAACAGCTCCCTCCTTCCCCAGTACTCTGTATCAAACCCGTGCTGTTCCTGCCCTGGGAGTGTTTGATGGGACAGTGTAGAGGGAGCTTTACTCTGTATCAAACCCGTGCTGTTCCTGCCCTGGGAGTGTTTGATGGGACAGTGTAGAGGGAGCTTTACTCTGTATCTAACCCGTGCTGTACCTGCCCTGGGAGTGTTTGATGGGACAGTATAGAGGGAGCTTTACTCTGTATCTAACCCGTGCTGTACCTGCCCTGGGAGTGTCTGATGGGACAGTGTAGAGGGAGCTTTGCTCTGTATCTAACCCGTGCTGTACCTGCCCTGGGAGTGTTTGATGGGACAGTGTAGAGGGAGCTTTACTCTGTATCAAACCCGTGCTGTTCCTGCCCTGGGAGTGTTTGATGGGACAGTGTAGAGGGAGCTTTACTCTGTATCAAACCCGTGCTGTACCTGCCCTGGGACTGTTTGATGGGACAGTGTAGAGGGAGCTTTACTCTATATCTAACCCGTGCTGTACCTGCCCTGGGAGTGTCTGATGGGACAGTGTAGAGGGAGCTTTACTCTGTATCTAACCCGTGCTGTACCTGCCCTGGGAGTGTTTGATGGGACAGTGTAGAGGGAGCTTTACTCTGTATCTAACCCGTGCTGTACCTGCCCTGGGAGTGTCTGATGGGACAGTGTAGAGGGAGCTTTACTCTGTATCTAACCCGTGCTGTACCTGCCCTGGGAGTGTTTGATGGGACAGTGTAGAGGGAGCTTTACTCTGTATCTAACCCGTGCTGTGCCTGCCCTGGGAGTGTTTGATGGGACAGTGTAGAGGGAGCTTTACTCTGTATCTAACCCGTGCTGTACCTGCCCTGGGAGTGTTTGATGGGGCAGTGTAGAGGGAGCTTTACTCTGTATTTAACCCGTGCTGTACCTGCCCTGGGAGTGTTTGATGGGACAGTGCAGAGGGAGCTTTACTCTGTATCTAACCCGTGCTGTACCTGCCCCGGGAGTGTTTGATGGGACAGTGTAGAGGGAGCTTTACTCTGTATCTAACCTGTGCTGTACCTGCCCTGGCAGTGATTGATGGGACAGTATAGAGGGAGCTTTACTCTGTATCTAACCCGTGCTGTACCTGCCCCGGGAGTGTTTGATGCGACAGTGCAGAGGGAGCTGTACTCTGGATCTAACCCGTGCTGTACCTGCCCCGGGAGTGTTTGATGGGACAGTGTAGAGGGAGCTTTACTCTGTATCTAACCTGTGCTGTACCTGCCCTGGGAGTGATTGATGGGACAGTATAGAGGGAGCTTTACTCTGTATCTAACCCGTGCTGTACCTGCCCCGGGAGTGTTTGGTGGGACAGTGTAGAGGGAGCTTTACTCTGTATCTAACCTGTGCTGTACCTGCCCTGGGAGTGATTGATGGGACAGTATAGAGGGAGCTTTACTCTGTATCTAACCCGTGCTGTACCTGCCCTGGGAGTGTTTGATGGGACAGTGTAGAGGTAGCTTTACTCTGTATCTAACCCGTGCTGTACCTGCCCTGGGAGTGTTTGATGGGACAGTGTAGAGGTAGCTTTACTCTGTATCTAACCCGTGCTGTACCTGCCCTGGGAGTGTTTCATGGGACAGTGTAGAGGGAGCTTTACTCTGTATCTAACCCGTGCTGTGCCTGCCCTGGGAGTGTTTGATGGGACAGTGTAGAGGGAGCTTTACTCTGTATCTAACCCGTGCTGTACCTGCCCTGGGAGTGTTTGATGGGGCAGTGTAGAGGGAGCTTTACTCTGTATTCAACCCGTGCTGTACCTGCCCTGGGAGTGTTTGATGGGACAGTGCAGAGGGAGCTTTACTCTGTATCTAACCCGTGCTGTACCTGCCCCGCGAGTGTTTGATGGGACAGTGTAGAGGGAGCTTTACTCTGTATCTAACCTGTGCTGTACCTGCCTTGGGAGTAATTGATGGGGCAGTATAGAGGGAGCTTTACTCTGTATCTAACCCGTGCTGTACCTGCCCTGGGAGTGTTTGATGAGACAATGTAGAGGGAGCTTTACTCTGTATCTAACCCGTGCTGTACCTGCCCTGGGAGTGTTTGATGAGACAGTGCAGAGGGAGCTTTACTCTGTATCTAACCCGTGCTGTACCTGCCCTGGGAGTGTTTGATGGGACAGTGTAGAGGGAGCTTTACTCTGTATCTAACCTGTGCTGTACCTGCCTTGGGAGTAATTGATGGGGCAGTATAGAGGGAGCTTTACTCTGTATCTAACCCGTGCTGTACCTGCCCTGGGAGTGTTTGATGAGACAATGTAGAGGGAGCTTTACTCTGTATCTAACCCGTGCTGTACCTGCCCTGGGAGTGTTTGATGAGACAGTGCAGAGGGAGCTTTACTCTGTATCTAACCCGTGCTGTACCTGCCCTGGGAGTGTTTGATGGGACAGTGTAGAGGGAGCTTTACTCTGTATCTAACCTGTGCTGTACCTGCCTTGGGAGTAATTGATGGGGCAGTATAGAGGGAGCTTTACTCTGTATCTAACCCGTGCTGTACCTGCCCTGGGAGTGTTTGATGAGACAATGTAGAGGGAGCTTTACTCTGTATCTAACCCGTGCTGTACCTGCCCTGGGAGTGTTTGATGAGACAGTGCAGAGGGAGCTTTACTCTGTATCTAACCCGTGCTGTACCTGCCCTGGGAGTGTTTGATGGGACAGTGTAGAGGGAGCTTTACTCTGTATCTAACCTGTGCTGTACCTGCCTTGGGAGTAATTGATGGGGCAGTATAGAGGGAGCTTTACTCTGTATCTAACCCGTGCTGTACCTGCCCTGGGAGTGTTTGATGAGACAATGTAGAGGGAGCTTTACTCTGTATCTAACCCGTGCTGTACCTGCCCTGGGAGTGTTTGATGAGACAGTGCAGAGGGAGCTTTACTCTGTATCTAACCGTGCTGTACCTGCCCTGGGAGTGTTTGATGGGACAGTGCAGAGTGAGCTTTACTCTGTATCTAACCCGTGCTGTACCTGCCCTGGGAGTGTTTGATGGGACAGTGCAGAGGGAGCTTCACTCTATATGTGAATGTAAATGATCCCACGGCCACTATTAGAAGAGGACAAGGGGAGTTCTCCCTGGTGTCCTCATCAATATTTGTCCCTCAACCAACATCACTAAATAACAGATGATCTGGTCATTATCACATTGCTGTTTGTGGGAGCTTGCTGTGCACAAATTGGCTGCTGCGTTTCCTACATTACGACAGTGACTACACTTCAAAAGTACTTCATTGGCTGTAAAGCACTTTGGGATGTCCTGAGGTTGTGAAAGGCGCGATAGAAATGTGAGTCTTTCTTTCTATGGTGTGAATCAGCCATTAAGCTGTTCTAGGGGAGGCCCTGGATTGGCGTCCTGCGTTTATTAATCTGCTCATGGATTTGAAATCACTCTGCAATCCGCAGATGTTGTGGATCATTTCCCAAGAATTTCTTAGAAAGATGGATTGAGCTGATATTCTGCCCGTTGCTATTTGGCAGCTTCCCTTTCAAGCTGAAACATCCATTTGATTTATGCCCCTGGCTCACTGATGTTCAGCAGATAGCTGGGCGATTAGTAAAGCTCCCTTAGGAGGCCCACATTGAAAAAGAGATTACGTGATGTACCTGTTCCACAAAGCGCTGGCAATCTAGACTGCAAAGGATGGGCTCGTTTTCCTGGGTCTCTGAATAGCAACAGATAGGGTCCTGTTTACAGCTTATTAAATAAGAACCAATCGAGAGTTGGCAATGCTGGTGCAACATTTTGGAAATACAGCCCAAGCGACCTCATGCCATGTGCACTCACCTGCAATTCCTCCACACACTTTGATCTTATATAGTTCAAACACTCCCAGATCAGGTATAACTCAGATTACTTGCAGATTAAAGCCCCCTCTATACTATCCCGGTGGACAGGTACAGCACGGGTTAGATACAGAGTAAAGCTCCCTCTACACTGCCCCATCAAACACTCCCAGGGCAGGTACAGCACGGGTTAGATACAGAGTAAAGCTCCCTCTACACTGTCCCATCAAACACTCCCAGGGCAGGTACAGCACGGGTTAGATACAGAGTAAAGCTCCCTCTACACTGTCCCATCAAACACTCCCAGGGCAGGTACAGCACGGGTTAGATACAGAGTAAAGCTCCCTCTACACTGTCCCATCAAACACTCCTTAATCAGACAGAACATAGTTTTGCAGCAGAGATAATGTTGATATATGACTCACATCTAACTCTGGCCTACAATTTCAGTGTGTTAATGAATTAAGCCTGCCTCTGGCTTTATTAGTGAACGAGATTGAATTTCATCTTCTTGTTCACCAAATGTACAAAATTAACTGCTATTGGTCAACTGTGCGTCCCGGTTCTAATTGTAATAATTAGATTTTAATTATGCAGCTGGCACTTGGGGCGATGCCCATATGGGCTCCAGCTGCTGTGTGATTAGTTCCGCTCTCTTGGGCACCTACATTAAGAAGATCACACGTCATCTACCTGTTGCCCAGCACACCAACAATCTGGACTCGAAAGGATAGGTTAGCTCTTTGAATCTAAACAGCGACAACAACTTACATAACAACATAAGAATTAGGAGCAGGGGTCGGCCATGTGGTCCCTCAAGCCTGCTCCGCCATTCAATAAGATCATGGCTGATCTCGACCTCAACACATTACAACAGTCGACCACACTCCAAAAGTACTTCATTGGCTGGAAAGCGCTTTGAGACGTCCGGTGGTCGTGAAAGGCGCTATAGAAATGCAAGTCTTTTTTTTCTTTCAACTCCACTTTCCTGCCCTATCCCCATATCCCTTGATATGCCTTCCTTTTTCCTCAACCGAGGATTTGCCCTCTACCGTGGTTGGCAGGGCCCTCGACCGTGTCCCTTCCATTTCCCGCACTGCTGCTCTCACCCCTTCCCCTCCCTCCCGGAACCGCGATAGGGTTTCCCCCTTGTCCTCACCTTTCACCCCACCAGCCTCCACATTCAACGGATCATCCTCCGCCATTGCCGCCACCTCCAGCCTGATCCCACCACCAAATGCATCTTCCATCCCTTTCAGCATTCCGAAGGGACCGCTCCCTCCGCGACACCCTGGCCCACTGCTCAATTACCCCCAACAACCCCTCCCCTTCCCACAGCACCTTCCCGTACAAGTGCAGGAGATGCAACACCTGCCCTTTTACCTCCTCCCTTGCATTCATATAGCGCCTTTAGCTTAGTAAAAACATCCCAAGGCGCTTCACAGTTAGCGTTATCAAAAATTGAGTCGCTTAAGGAGATATTAGGACAGGTGACCAAAGGCTTGGTCAAAGAGGTAGGTTTTAAAGAGCGTCTTAAAGGAGGAGGGAGAGGCAGAGGGATGGAGAGGTTTAGGGAGGGAATTCCAGAGCGTAGGCCCTCGGCAGCTGAAGGCACGGCCGCCAATGGTGGGGCGATGGAAATCAGGGATGCGCAAGAGGCCAGAATTGGAGGAGCACAGAGGTTGCAGAACTGGTGGAGGTTACAGAGACAGGCCGTAGATGGATTTGAAAAAAAGGATGAGAATTTTTTAAATCGAGGCGTTTCCGGTGATCACTGGTTAGGCCTCAGCTGGAGTATTGTGCCCAATTCTGGGCACCGCACTTTAGGAAGGATGTCAAGGTCTTGGAGAGGGTGCGGAGGAGATTTACTATCATGGTTCCAGGGATGAGGGACTTCAGTTATGTGGAGAGACTGGAGAAGCTGGGGTTGTTCTCCTCAGAGCAGAGAAGGTTAAGGGGAGATTTAATAGAGGCGTTCAAAATCATGAAGGGTTGAGATAGGGTAAATGAGGAGAAACTGTTTCCACTGGCAGGAGGGTCGGTAACCAGAGGACACAGATTTGGCAATGGAACCATGGGGGAGATGAGGAGAATATTGGCAGCGAGTTGTTGTGATCTCGAACGCGCTGCCTGAAAGGACGATGGGAGCAGATTCAATAGTAACTTTCAAAAGGGGGAATTGGATAAATACCTGAGGAGGAAAAATGTGCAGGGCTGCGGGGAAAGAGCAGTGGGAGAGTGGGGTTAATTGGATGGCTCTTTCAAAGAGCCGGCACAGGCTCGACTTTTGAAGTGTAGAGGTGCCTACAGCGCAGAAGAATGGCATTGGCCGTAAAGCGCTTTGGGACATCCTGCGGGCGCGAAAGGCGCTATGCAAACGTAAGTTCCTAAATAGTGTAATTGCTGTCTGAAAATATGGGCCTATTAAGAGTGATGGGCTGAGCCAAGTTACATAGAAACATAGAAAAATAGGAGCAGGAGTCGGCCATTTGGCCCTTCGAGCCTGCTCCGCCATTCAATATGATCGTGGCTGATCCTCTATCTCAATACCATATTCCCGCTCTCTCCCCATACCCCTTGATGCCTTTTGTGTCTAGAAATCTATCTATCTCCTTCTTAAATATATTCCGTGACTTGGCCTCCACAGCCTTCTGTGGTAGAGAATTCCACAGGTTCACCACCCTCTGAGTGAAGAAATTTCTCCTCATCTCAGTCCTAAATGTCCTGCCCCATATCCTGAGACTGTGACCCCTCGTTCTAGACACCCCCCAGCCAGGGGAAACATCCTCCCTGCATCCAGTCTGTCCAGCCCTGTCAGAATTTTATACATTTCAATGAGATCCCCCTCTCATTCTTCTAAACTCTCGTGAATGCAGGCCCAGTCGACCCAATCTTTCTGGCTGACATCAGTAGCGGGCGCTGTCATTGGTCTCAGCTCCATTACGAGCAGGTCGGCCAAGAACCCTGCTCTTGGTTGCTGTCCAATGGCCCAAGTTGGGAGGTGTGTGGGTGTTTTATTTTTATTCATTCAAGGCATTTGGGCATCGCTGCCAAGGCCAGCATTTATTGCCCATCCCTAACTGCCCTTGAGAAGACAACTGAGTGACTTGCTCAGCCATTTCAGAGGGGCAGTTAAGAGTCAACCACTGTGGGTCTGGAGTCACATACCGGCCAGACCAGGTAAGGGCGGTAGATTTCCTTCCACTGAAGGACATTAGTGAACCAGATGGGTTTTTACGACAATCTGGTAGTTTCATGGTCACCATTACTGACTTTTATTCCAGATTTTTATTTAATTTTTTGCACCCTCTCCAGTGCCTCGATATCCTTTTTATAATATGGAGGCCAGACCTGTTCACAGTACTACCAGTGCGGTCTAACCAGGTTTCAATACAAGTTTAATATCATTTCTCTGCTTTTTAATTCTATCCCTCTAGAAATGAACACCAGTGCTTTGTTTTTTTTATGGCCTGATTAACCTGTGTTGCTACTTTTCGTGATTTGTGTATCTGTACCATCAGATCCCTTTGTTCCTCTACCCCATGTAGACACTTATTTTCCAAGGAGTATGGGGCCTCCTTATTCTTCCTACCAAAATATATTAGCTCGCACTGATCTATATTGAAGATCATTCTGCCAGTTTATTATTGTCTTCCTGTACTTTGTCGCAGTCCCCCTCTGTATTAACTACGCCCCCCAATTTGGCGGCATCCGCAAATTTTGAAATTCTGCTTCCGATTCCCGAGTACAAATCGTTTATGTAAATGGTGAAGCATGAAACAGGCCGAGTGCTATTCACCCGAATACGGGATCTAACCAACTGATTTTATCCCTGAGGGAAAGGATTGAGAACAGAAGAACATAAGAAATAGGAGCAGGAGTCAGCCATTCGGCCCCTCGAGCCTGCTCTGCCATTCAATGAGATCATGGCTGATCTTCTACCTCATCTCCACTTTGCTGCACTGTCCCCATATCCCTTGATTCCCTTAATATCCAAAAATCTATCGATCTCTGTCCTGAATATACTCAACGACTGAGTTCCAAAGATTCACCACCCTCCGAGTGAAGACATTCCTCCTCATCTCAGTCCTAAATGGCCGACCCCTTATCCCTTAACTACAGATAGAATTTCCAATCACCACCTCGTCCAGTAAATGTCACGAATGGACGGAAACCCGCCCATGAATGATAGGGAGCAGGAGAGAGGTCCTAAGCATGAGTCAGAAGGGGTCTCCTCTCTCGTGGCCAGATAGGGGTGCGAGTCGCACAATCAGGATGGTCGTGCTACAGTCCTGTCTCCAACCCGTGATCCCATCTGCCAGGACTCCGTGACAGGAGGCCTTGCACTGCAAAGTGACCCAAAAACAGTGAGAGAGAGCACGAGAAATACTGAGACAATGAAACAGTGCGAGAGAGGGACGGAGAGAGACATTTTTAGGATAGGGCTGCATTCACTGCAGATAGTAGAATCGCTGCGACTGTTACCCAACAAATGTATTTTGATAGATGGACTGATACTAAAATGGACGAGTCACATAAATGGCGTGATTACTACAGTAAGTCAGAGGCTGGGTATTCTGCGGCGAGTGTCTCACCTCCTGACTCCCCAAAGACTCTCCACCATCTACAAGGCACAAGTCAGGAGTGTGATGGAATACTCTCCACTTGCCTGGATGAGTGCAGCTCCAACAACACTCAAGAAGCTCGACACCATCCAGGACAAGCAGCCCGCTTGATTGGCACCCCATCCACCACCTTAACCATTCACTCCCTCCACCACCGGCGCACCGTGGCTGCAGTGTGTACCATCTACAAGATGCACTGCAGCAACTCGCCAAGGCCTCTTCGGCAGCACCTCCCAAACCCGCGACCTCTTCCACCTACAAGGGCAGCAGGCGCATGGGAACTCCAAGTCACACACCATCCTGACTTAGAAGTATATCACCGTTCCTTCATCGTCGCTGGGTCAAAATCCTGGAACTCCCTCCCTGACAGCACTGTGGGAGTACCTTCACCACACGGACTGCAGCGGTTCAAGAAGGCGGCTCACCACCACCTTCTCAAGGCCAATTAGGGATGGGCAATAAATGCCGGCCTTGCCAGCGACGCTCACATCCCAATCATAGAATCAAAGAATTATAGAATGATACATCAAGAAAAAGGCAATTTGCCTGTGCCGGCTCTTTGAAAGAGCTCTCCAATTAATCCCACTCCCCTGCTCTTTCCCCATAGCCCTGTAAACTTTTCCCTTTTGAAAGTCACTATTGAATCTGCTTCCACCGCCCTTTCAGGCAGCGCGTTCCAGATCACAACAACTCGCTGCGTAAAAAATATTCTCCTCTTGTTGCCTCTGGTTCTTCTGCCAATTATCTTAAATCCGTGTCCTCTGGTTACCGACCCTTCAGCCACTGGAAACGGTTTCTCTTTATTTACTCTATCTAAACCCTTCATGGTTTTGAACGCCTCTATCAAATCTCCTCTTAACCTTCTCTGCTCTGAGGAGAACAATCCCAGCTTCTCCAGTCTCTCCACATAACTGAAGACCCTCATCCCTGGTACCATTCTAGTAAATCTCCTCCGCACCCTCTCCAAGGCCTTGACATCCTTCCTAAAGTGCGGTGCCCAGAATTGGACACAATACTCCAGCTGGGGCCCTAACCAGTGTTTTGTAAACCAGTGGTTACAAGAGCAGGTCAGAGGCTGGGTGTTCTGTGGCAGGAGGGTCGGTAACCAGAGGACACAGATTTAAAGTAATTGGGCAAAAGAAGCAGTGGGCGAGATGAGCAGCAATTGTTTTAAGAACATAAGAATTAGGAGCAGGAGTCGGCCATTCGGCCCCTCGAGCCTGCTCCGCCATTCAGTGAGATCATGGCTGATCTTCGACCTCATCTCCATTTTCCCGCACTATCCCCATATCCCTTGATTCCCTTAATATTCAAAAATCTCAGCCTTGAATATACTCATCGACTGAGCCTCCACAGCCCTCTGGGGTAGAGAATTCCAAAGATTCACCACCCTCTGAGTGAAGACATTTCTCCTCATCTCAGTCCTAAATGGCCGACCCCTTATTCTGAGACTGCGACCCCTGGTTCGAGACTCCCCAGCCAGGGGAAACATCCTCCCTGCGTCTACCCTGTCAAGCTCTGTCAGAATTTTGCACAGCGAGTTGTTATGATCTGGAATGAATGATCCCAAGAAGGAATAATTCAAAAAAAAATGACACACAAAACGTGTGCAAAGCAAAAAAGCAGAAGCCTGCCTCTATTCCCCAATGTATTTCAATGATGCTACACCTTGGCTGGGAGCGCTCCTTTAACAGGCAACCTTCCACCATGAAATGAAGCCCTTCTGCGTCACAAAGCAAACAAACAGCAAGTGATACGAAGGAAGGTGTCTGAAGATAAAGAATTTCAATTTCCTCCTGTCGGGCTCAGTCTTATCATCACTTAATCCTCAGGACGTGTGCTGGCAACTCTGCCATCAATCGCTGCTTTTTCTTGTGACCTCTGGGCGCTCCAAATACATTCGTCATTTGCAGCCCCCACCCTCGCCCTTGCAGATTTCGACAGAAGCCTCCGACGTTAGCTGCCAACTCGTGCCCCGACTATCCATCAAGGGCGATCCACTAGGCCGTGTTCACGGGCAGCAGCGGTTGAAGAATGAGGACCTCCATCTTGTAGCCCAATCCTCAGCTCCTTCATCAATCGCTGGATCGGCCTGTGCTGGAGTCCGGCGTCCAATTCGGGGCGCCGCGCTTCAGGAATGACGCCAAGGCCTTGAAGCTGGGTGCGGAGGAGGTTTACTCAGGTGCTACCAGGCATGAGGGACTTCAGTTTGTTGAGCAACCGCTGATCTCCTCTGGTTCACAACAACACGTTTCCAGTAAGCACGAGACGTCCCAGTAGAGTACTCGGAACAGACTTTATTGATACACAGGAAGGTGATCGGCCTTTAACTGTATACAGAGAGCGACTTTACCGGTTTCTGTATCTTTCGAACACACTCTGAGATACTGTTGAAAACCATGATCCTTTATACACCATGGGGAAAAAGTTCGGTTGGTTAGCGCCTCCGTTAGCGCCTCCGGGGGGGGCGCTAATGGGGCGCTAGGAACTTAGCGCACGAGCACGGCGATTTTAGCGCCGCTCGCGAAATCGATCAGTCGTTTTGCGGCGGCGCTAAAAACTACCGCCACGATCTCCTGCGCCCGCAGATCGTGACGTCAGTCAAGTGTGCAACGCCCCGGTAGCGCCCCAGACCACTCTCTGAGTGAAGAAATTTCTCCACATCTCAGTCCTGAATGGCCGACCCCTTATTCTGAGACTGTGACCCCTGGTTCTAGACTCCCCAGCCAGGGGAAACATCCTCCCTGCATCTACCCTGTCGAGCCCTGTAAGAATTTTGTATGTTTCAATGAGATCACCTCTCATTCTTCTAAACTCTAGAGAATATAGGCCTAGTCTACTCAATCTCTCATCATAGGACAATCCTCCCATCCCAGGAATCAGTCTGGTGAACCTTTGTTGCACTCCCTCTATGGCAATTCCTTAGGTAAGGAGACCAAAACTGTACACAATACTCCAGGTGTGGTCTCACCAGGGCTCGAAATAATTGCAGTAAATTGTTTATCTCAGAACCACTTCCCTTACCTACTGTTCTCTTTAGCAAAAGGACTCGCTTACCCCCGTTTTATTACCCTACACCTATTTCCTTCGGGGAAAATTGGGTCGCGCCCCCCTTTGGGGTGCTAACTTTGCCGGGGCACTACTTTTAGCGCCTGAAATTCACTGGTAGTGCACCAAGAGGGAGGCGGGGGTGCTATGGAAGCGCCCCTCCTCCCTCTTGGGGGGGGGTGCGAGTGAATATCGCGGCGCTACGTAACTTATTAAAGGGGAGGGGGCCGAATGCAGCGCGACCTGGGGCCCAGCTGGGCCATCAGGGATCGGAGTGCCGGCAAAAGAGCCCGGCACTCAAGAGAAGTGCCGGGCTCACGGAGCGCAGCCGGCACTCCGCGCGGGGTGGAGGGGGGCGGGTCAGGAGGCCGGGGACGGCAGAGGGGGCAGGTGCTGGCAGGCGGCCAGCAACAAAAATGGCCGCCCGGCACCCCCCCCTTTAATTTGCGCCGCCCCAGGCCGCAGGTATGCCCCCCTGACCCCGTCGGACATAGCTTCCGGCAGTAAGTCGGGGCGCGACCGAAGATCGTGGCCGGGGCGCGAGTGGGGCGCTGCGCACGGCGATTACGTCATTGCCGGAGGCGCAGCGCCGCGCAGCGCTAACGGTTAACGCCGCCGCTAACCTCCCGCTGAATTTCGCAGGAGGCGTTAGCGGCGCCGCATCCAGGCGCTAGGGGCTTTGCACCCCCCAAACAGTTTACACATCATCTAACTTGGCAGGGGGATGGGATACGGAGTGGAGCTATAGTAGGGGGTGATGCACAGCCAAATATAGAGGAAAAAACAAGTCAGCCTGGAAGGCAGAGCAAATATGTAACGGCACAAGGGAGTATGGCAAGGCTGGATGGCATTTATTTTAATGCAAGGAGTCTTGCGAGTATGGCAGATGAATTGAAGGTGTTGATGAACACATGGGAGTATGATATTGTTGCTATCACAGAGACATGGTTGAGGGAGGGGCAGGACTGGCAGCTCAATATTCCGGGGTATAGAATCTTCAGGCGAGACAGAGGGGGGTGTAAAAGAGGAGGGGGTGTCAATTACTGCTGTAAGGAGGGATGATATCTTAGCAGGTTCCTCTAATGAGGCCATATGGGTAGAACTTAAAAACAAAAAGGGGGCAAGCACTTTGCTGGGAGTGTGCTATCGGCCCCCAAACAGTCAGGGGGAGATAGAGGAACAGATATGTAGGCAAATCTCAGAGAAGTGTAGAAATAATAGGGTAATAATAGTAGGGGATTTCAACTTCCCCAATATTAACTGGGATAGTCACAGTGTGAAAGGCTTAGAGGGGGCGGAATTCTTAAAGTGCATCCAGGAGAGCTTTTTGAGCCAGCATGTCGAAAGTCCTACAAGAGAGGGGGCGGTACTGGACCTAATTCTAGGGAATGTAGCTGGGCAAGTGGGAGAAGTGTCAGTAGGAGAGCATTTTGGTGACAGTGACCATAATTCGGTAAGATTTAAGATAGCCATGGAAAAGGACAAAGATGGACCGGAAATAAAGGTTCTAAATTGGGGGAAGGCCGATTTTAATATGATAAGGCAGGATCTGGCCAAAGTGGACTGGGATCAGTTACTTGTAGGAAAATCCACATCAGAGCAATGGGAGTCTTTCAGAAAGGAAATAGAGAGAGTACAACGCCAACATGTTCCCGTAAAGGTCAAGGGTGGGACCAACAAACCCAGGGAACCCTGGATGTCAAGGGATATACAAGAATGGATTAGGAAAAAAAGGGAGGCTTTTGGCAGATACAAAGGACTAAAAACAGTGGAAGCCCTAGAGGAGTATAGAAAGTGCAGGGGGGTACTTAAAAAAGAAATTAGGAGAGCGAAGAGGGGGCATGAAAAAACACTGGCGTGCAAAATAAAGGAAAATCCCAAGGTGTTTTATAAGTATATTAAGGGCAAGAGGATAACCAGGGAAAGAGTAGGGCCCATTAGGGACCAAAGTGGCAATCTGTGTGTAGAGCCGGAAGATGTAGGTGAGGTTTTAAATGAATATTTTGCATCTGTGTTAACTATGGAGAAGGATGATGTAGGCATAGAAATCAGGCAGGGGGATTGTGATATACTTGAACAAATTAGTATTGAGAAGGAGGAGGTACTAGCGGTTTTAGTGGGCTTAAAAGTGGATAAATCCCCAGGCCCTGATGAGATGTATCTCAGGCTGCTGTGTGAGGCAAGGGAGGAGATTGCAGGGGCTCTGACACAAATTTTCAGAACCTCTCTGGCCACAGGGGAGGTGCCAGAGGACTGGAGGACAGCTAACGTAGTACCATTATTCAAGAAGGGTAGTAGGGATAAACCAGGAAATTACAGGCCAGTGAGCCTAACATCAGTGGTAGGGAAATTATTGGAAAAAATTCTGAGGGACAGAATTAGTCTCCACTTGGAGAGGCAAGGATTAATCAAGGATAGTCAGCATGGCTTTGTCAGGCGGAGATCATGTCTAACCAATTTGATTGAATTTTTCGAGGGGATGACTAGGTGTGTGGATGAGGGTAGTGCAGTTGATGTAGTCTACATGGACTTCAGTGAGGCTTTTGACAAAGTCCCGCATGGGAGACTGGTCAAGAAGGTAAGAGCCCATGGGATCCAGGGCAATTTGGCACATTGGATCCAAAATTGGCTTAGTGGCAGGAGGCAAAGGGTGATGGCCGAAGGTTGTTTTTGTGACTGGAAGCCTGTGTCCAGTGGTGTAACGCAGGGATCGGTGCTGGGTCCTTTGCTGTTTGTAGTGTACATTAATGATTTAGATATGAATGTAGGAGGTATGATCAGTAAGTTCGCAGATGACACGAAAATTGGTGGAGTGGTAAATAGCGAGGAGGGAAGCCTCAGGCTACAGGACGATATAGACGGGTTGGTTAGATGGGCAGAACAGTGGCAAATGGAATTTAACCCTGAAAAGTGTGAGGTGATGCATTTTGGGAGGACTAACAAGGTAAGGGAATACACAATGAATGGTAGGACCCTAGGAAGGACAAAGGATCAGAGGGACCTTGGTGTGCATGTACATAGATCCCTGAAGGCAGCAGGACAGGTAGATAAGATGGTTAAAAAGGCATATGGGATACCTGCCTTCATTAGCCGAGGCATAGAATATAAGAGCAGGGAGGTTATGATGGAGCTGTACAAAACGCTAGTTAGGCCACAGCTGGAATACTGTGTGCAGTTCTGGTTGCCACACTATAGGAAGGATGTGATTGCATTGGAGAGGGTGCAGAGGAGATTCACCAGGATGTTACCTGGGATGGAGCGCTTCAGCTATGAAGAGAGACTGGACAGGCTGGGGTTGTTTTCCTCAGAGCAGAGAAGGCTGAGGGGGGACCTGATTGCGATGTACAAAATTATGAGGGGCATAGCTAGGGTAGATAGAAAGGAACATTTCCCCTTAGTAGAGGGGTCAATAACCAGGGGTCATAGTTTCAAGGTAAGGGGCAGGAGGTTTAGAGGGGATTTGAGGGAAAACTTTTTCACCCAGAGGGTGGTTGGAATCTGGAACTCACTGCCTGAAAGGGTGGTAGAGGCAGGAACCCTCAACATTCAAGAAGCATTTAGATGAGCACTTGAAACGCCATAGCATACAAGGCTACGGACCAAGTGGTTGAAAATGGGATTAGAATAGACAGGGCTTGATGGCCGGCGCGGACATGATGGGCCGAAGGGCCTCTTTCTGTGCTGTATAACTCTATGACTCTATGACATCAGAAGACAAGCTATGCCTTCTCCTCGCAACACTTCAATGTCATCCTGTTTAACAAAGAAGTACTCCTGTTAAACTCTTAAGTCCCCAAGATGTCCAACCTACATCTCTCCAGGATGTCTCACACAGTTATGTGGAGAGACTGGAGAAGCTGGGATTGTTCTCCTTGGAGCAGAGAAGGTTAAGGGGAGATTTAATAGAGGTGTTCAAAATCATGAGGGGTTTTGATAGAGAAAATTAGGAGAAACTGTTTCCAGTGGCAGGAGGGTCGGGAACCAGAGGACACTGATTGAAGATAATTGGTAAAAGAACCGGAGGAGATGAGGAGAATTATTTTTTTACGCAGCGAGTTGTTGTGATCTGGAACGCGCTGCATGAAAGGGCGGTGGAAGCAGATTCAATAGTAACTTTCAAAAGGGAAATTGGAGAAATACTTGAAAAAGAAAAATTGCAGGATTATGGGGAAAGATCAGGGGAAAGTGGGATTAATTGGAGAGCTCTTTCAAAGAGCCGAAAAGGCACGTTTTATAAAGGTTTGCCATAACATCCTTTCTTTTAGTGCTCTATGGGGGAAAGATTCGGTCGCACCCCCTTTGGGGCGCTAACTTCGCCCGGCCGCTAAAAGTAGCGCTTCTGCATCGTAAATCGAGTGGTAACGCTCCCCTCCTCCCTGGGGCGCTACCATTCAATATCGCAGTGTGACGTGCAACAGGTATTACAGGCCCAGCGCAGCGCTCACCGTGGCCCTGCTGGACCAGCAGGGTGCCAGGAAAAGACCAATCGCGGCTGGCACCCCGCCTGAAAGAGCGGAAGGGGGCAGGTGCTGGCAGGGGGCTCAGAAAAAAATGGCCGCCCGGCACCTGCCCTTTAATTAGCGCCGCCGCGGCCCTTAAAACGGCGCTCTGACCCTGTCGGACATATCGTCCGGCGGTAGGTCAGGGGTTGCGAGTGACGTTTGTGGCTGGGGCGCTGCGCACGGCGATGATGTCAACGCCAGAGGCGCAGCACCGCGGGGCGCTACCGGCTACCGCTGCCGCTAACCTCCCGCTGAGTTTAGCGCCCCCTCGGATCGCTAACGGAAGGTACAAAGCAACCCAATTTTTCCCCCTATGGGGGAGAAATTCGGTATCGCCCCGTTTGGGGCGCAATTATCGGCCGGGCGCAATGTTTAGCGCCTGGCGCTAATTATCACCTCTGACTGCAAACTTGGCTTCTATCACCCCTGGAGGTGATTGGAGCGCTAAATCAGGCGCTACACACCTCTCTTAAGGCGCTAACGCTGAGGAGCGAGGCGCTACCTCAGAGCGCTGGCGAAGCTCATGTGATGTCAGTCAGCAATGGAACACAGACACACTGGTGCCAGCCAGTTCTTAAAGGGGAGGGTTGATCTTGTTCTCCATCCACACCCTGCTCATAGCAGCCTTGAATCTCGGCCTGGAGTGACCTGTACATCAAATCTGCTGGAAAGAACAATGGAGAGGCCCAGGGAAAGAGCTCAGTGTGCAGCCCCCATACTCTCTTCTAAATCGATGCAAAGAAGGTCAAATCAAAATGAACCTGCAAAGTGCTGCTCAGTACCCAAAACTCCTTCACACAGCGTTGAATCTCTCCAGAAATATCTATCTCTCAGAATGCGTGATGCAAAAATGTCGCCGACAAAATGAGGCACGAAGCAGTCACCTTTAAATAGTGCTCCCCCAGTCCCTTCCTGACTGAAAAACGTTCCCCTCTACCTGACGTTGCTAGCGGCAGGCGGTAAAACAGGGGGCGCCACTCAATATCCGGTCTGGGGTGCTGCACGCTTGACTGACGTCACGATCTGCCGGCGCAGGAGTTCATGGCGGTAGTGTTTAGCGCCGCCGCAAAATGTCTGGTCAATTTCGCGAGCGGCGCAAACATCGCCGCGCCCGGGCGCTAGTTGCTTGGCGCCCCATTGGCACCCTCTTAGGGCGCTAACGGGAGGCGCTAATCAACCGAATTTTTACTCCCATGTCTCTATTTATAAAGCCCATAAAAGTCTTCAGAAATTTAGGCAACACGGTGGCATAGTGGTTAGCACTGTTGCCTCACAGCGCCAGGGACCCGGGTTTGAATCCGGCCACTGGGTGACTGTCTGTGTGGAGTTTGCACATTCTCCCCGTGTCTGCGTGGGTTTCCTCCAGGTGCTCCGGTTTCCTCCCACAGTCCAAAGATGTGCGGGTGAGGTTGATTTGACTATGATAAATTGACCCTTAGTGTTAGGGGGATTAAATACGTGGGGTTACGGGGATAGGGTGGGATATGTGTTGGTGCAGGCTCGATGGGCCGAAATGGCCTCTATCTGCACTGTGGTGATTCTGTGAAATTCTGACGATCTCATGCTCATGTAATCTCTGTGACAAAGTTCCAGTCTCTATCATTACCCATGAGCTAATTGGGCCCGATGCGTGCCTTGTGATGTTCTTCACCAATACAGTGTCTTTTTCTTCTCAGGGCCCAATCCCTTGCCGGCTGTCATTTCAGAGAGTTTCTCCTCAGACAATCAGCGCGCTGCTTCGCCTCGAAGCTAACAGCACGTCCAGCGCCCAATCAATGCTTTCGCCCTCAGTCAAAACCTGCTGGTGGATTCAGGAGGCCACTGACTAATTGGCCAAAGTCGTCGCTGGTCACAGGTCACCGCAAAAAGTATCAACGAGGTAAATTGAGCGCCTGGAGCCGCGCGTGACACCAGTACGCCCAACCCGATTAAATGCAGCTACGCTTCAAGCAAAGGATGTCAGATGGGTTTGGACGAAGGCTCCAGGGATCCTGGCCAAGTTGTTGATGCCAGAGAGGCCAAGTGAGGTCAAAGACTGCTGGGGGAAAGTTATTTTGAAGAGAGAACGTTTACGCACAGACAGCCTGGCGGACTAATCGAGCGCTGGTTTAGCTTTTCAAAGCAGCAAAAACAGGAAAGAAACTTGCGAGGGATATCAAGATTAACGCAAAAAGTTTTTAGAGTTAGATTTCTTCGACAGCACCTCCCAAACCCGCGACCTCTTCCACCTAGAAGGACAAGGGCAGCAGGCGCATGGGAACACCACCACCTCCAAGTTCCCCTCCAAGTCACACACCATCCTGACTTGGAAATATATCGGCCGATCCTTCATTGTCGCTGGGTCAAAATCCTGGAACTCCCTCCCGAACAGCACTGTGGGAGCACCTTCACCACACGGACTGGAGCGGTTCAAGAAGGCGGGTCACCACCACCTTCTCAAGGGGCAATTAGGGATGGGCAATAAATGCTGGCCTTGCCAGTGACGCCCACATCCCATAAACGAATTATTAAAAAAGCGTAGTCAAGGGTAATGCAGGCCCTTTGTTTCCAGATACGTGTAATATCGCAAATGAACATAAGGAAATAGCAGATTTGTTGAATAATTATTTTGTGTCAGTCTTCACAGTAGAGGAAGAGAATAATATACCTGACATTCCAGGGAAACTAATGATGAATCAAGGACTGGAATTCACTAAAGTTAACGAAAACAAGAATTCACTACTAGACAAAACAATGGTTCTAAAGCCTGGCAATTTTTTTTAAAAATTGTATTTATTCATTCTCGGCAAGGCCAGCATTTATTGCCCACCCCTAGTTGCCCTTGAGAAGGTGGTGGTGGGCCTTCACCTTGAACCGCTGCAGTCCGTGTGGTGAAGGTGCTCCCACAGTGCTGTTAGGGGGGGAGTTCCAGGATTTTGACCCAGCGACGATGAAGGAATGGCCGAAATATGTCCAAGTCAGGATGGTGTGTGACTTGGAGGGGAACTTGGAGGTGGTGGTGTTCCCATGCGCCTGCTGCCCTTGTCCTTCTAGGTGGTAGAGGTCGTGTAAGGGGTTTTCTCCGTTGTTCTGCCGTCGGCTTCCCACACCACTGTCTGCGAAGTGATCTTACTTTAATCCAAAACCAACTTGCAGTATTTCCTGGCCCCCTCCTGAGCATATGATTCGTTTCAAAATGTGTGAATTGTCCCTGGTATTGTCCATTGATTTGAGATATCTTTCTGACAATGCAAGCCTCCCAAAGTGATTGCATATGCAAAGTTGTTTTTTTTGTGTTAGCATTCGTATTCAAAAGGTTCAAGGCCCGGCCCATTGTCTAGGCCTGCACTGAAACTTGTTATTCGGGGGCCATGGTCTAAGTAGGACAATGAACCCCTTAAGTTACATGAATATGCGAATGTTCTTGTTCAGATTTTATATTCGTAGTTTCGGCTGCAATGTTTGAATTAACCCTTTATTGCCGAGCCCTTTTTGCGGGCTGTGCAGTTCTGGGTTTTTATATTTCATAGTCCAATATTTTTACCGTTGCGGGGGAGGAATTGATCCTACATCTCCCCCCTTTAATATCTCTTACATTAGAGATAATGGCCCTGAAATTCGCCTCTCCGGCTTGCCGCGGGGGTAAGGATCGTGCGCGTACTTACCTACCGCGCCTGCCGTTGTGTTTTGGGCCCACGGGAACTTCGGGTCCTGGGCCTCTCTCAACTGCCGGCGCGCAGTGCTTGTGTATCCCAGGGGCGCAGTTAGTGCGATGCGTCCCCATGGATCATGTGGGCCATGGAGAGCCAATGGCAGCAGACCATCTTTCATTCATAGATTTGACAGGAGACCTGTCAAATCTGTGAATTAAAATCAGCCCCAAAAGCACAGCTAAACTTAAAATATTTTTTTTTTAAACCATCACATTTATAAAATAACTATAGTTAAATAAATTAACCACTTTAAACAAAAATTTAAATTTTTGAAAAAATTAAAATACTTTTTAAAAGTGATAAAAATAAACTTACCTTTCTTTAAAGTATCTAAAAAAGATAAACCTGTTGAAATCTTTTTAAAATTATACTTAATTAAACACTTACCTTGCTCAAAACGGGTCTTGCGCCTCCTTTTTATAAGCGTAGGTTCTTCCATACTTACCCTCCCGTAGAAACCTGAAAAAAAAATCTAAGTTTGCTGCGTGCGCGCAGCCTCTACCGCGCACGCGGTTCACCTAGGAACCGCCTCCTTCACCAGACCGGAAGTTCCGGTTTCCCCCGCATGCGCAGTGCATGCAGGAAACCGGCACTTCGGGACGCATTACGGGTGAGTACGGACTGTGTACTCACCCGGGAAGGGCCGAATTTTTGGCCCATTACTTCCGTCCATTCTTCTGCCGTGGAGGGTGCATTGTCGGTCCCAACCATATCTCACATTTTTTTTCACAGTCTATACATTTGATTCTATAATCCCAAATCCCCTTTATACAGTCTTTCCTGTTTTTCCCTTTTAACCCTTCGTTTCGTTTTACACGATAACCTGAACAGATACAACACCATAATTAATTGCACAATTATCAATACACGTGAGGCAATTCGGATCCAGGGAGGAATTTCAATAGTAAACCCAATGTCCCACCAAGGTGGAGTGGTCATTTCCCTGATCTCCTCTCGCCTTTCTCTGTTTTCCTGCTGGAGAGTGTAGTAATGTTTCTGGGAAAGCTCCACCTCCTTTACCAGTTTTGTCAAATGCTCAGGTAATGGCGGGATATCAGGCCCAAAATGTGATATATAATCTTCTCGCAATTCCTGTCCCTCAATCCCATTACCCTCCCCCAGTATCCTCTTTAGCTGATCCCGTAAGGTATTGACCTGCGTTTGCAGCTGGGCATCATCTATACTATTGACCAGTGACGTCCCCGTATTAAACACCGTGGCCGCGTCATTGGTCAATCCCCTCTTCCGTCTCCCCAAACCGGTGTGACTGTTGTCAGCTCGTTTATACAAATCCTTCCAACTTTCTTAACATAAGAACTTAAGTAATAGGATCAGGAATAGGCCACTTGGCCCCTCGAGCCTGCTCCGCCATTCAATAAGATCATGGCTGATCTTGGGCTCAAAGCCACTTCCCAGTCCGCTCCCCATAACCCTTCACTCCCTTATCTTGCAAAAATTTGTCTCTTTCCACCTTAAATGTGTTTAATGACCCAGCCTCCACAGCTCTCTGGGGCAGAGAATTCCACAGATTTACGACCCTCTGAGAGAAGAAATTCCTCCTCATCTCAGTTCTAAAAGGGCGACCCTTTATTCTGAAACTATGCCCCGAGTTCTAGATTTCCTCACGAGGGGAAACATCCTCTCTGCATCTACCTTGTCGAGCCCCCTCAGAATCTTATATGTTTCAATAAGATCACCTCTCATTCTTCTAAATTCCACTGAGTATAGGCCCAGCCTGCTCAACCTTTCCTCATAAGTCAAACCCCTCATCTCAGGAATCAACCGTGTGAATCGTCTCTGAACTGCCTCCAATGCAAGTATATCCTTCCTTAAATAAGGAGACCAAAACTGTACGCAGTACTCAAGGTGTGGTCTCACCAATACCCTGTACAGTTGTAGCAGGACTTCCCTGTAGTTCAACTCATAGAATTGCCGGAACATTTCTTTTTATAGTTTCTCGTACAATTTTTCCATTTCAGCTGGGCACCACCGGGGTAGCCATACCTTTGTCAAATTAAGGATAACAGATGCTTCCTGGTAATGCACGTCATGGTACAACACCTCCCTGTTGGAATCAGTACTAACCCATTCCTAGGTCCGGGTGTCATTATGGGGCACTTAACCTCTTTATCCCATGTCTTTGGGGCTTCTTATCGTGCGCTACTAGTTCGGTCGCATTGACTGCTTTTGGAGGATCTGGGACCACACACGAATCGAAACTCTGAGTCCAGCCTATTCCAGACCCGGAATCTTGCCATTGCCGTTTAAAAGCGATGGACACCCCCTTCTGGCATTTACGTTCCGATCCTCCCACACACACATAAACCCCTTGTTCCTCCTTCCACCACTTGTCCCAACATAATTTCACCCCCCCCCTTTGACCCCACAATCGATCTGTATGAGTCGTTCCCCAATCTTTCCCAATCCGTGGATTCATTACCCTTTGCCTTGTCTGTTTTCCATAGCCACGACCACCATCCCACGGAGATACTTCCCCAGCATTCAATAAAAACATAGAAACATAGAAGATAGGAGCAGGAGTAGGCCATTCGGCCCCTTAGCCTGTTCCTCCATTTAATGAGATCATGGCTGATCATCCAAACTCAGTACCCTGTCCCTGCTTTCTCCCCATATCCCTTGATCCCTTTAGCCTTAAGAAATATATCTAACTCCTTCTTGAATATATTTAATGAATTGGCCTTAACTGCCTTCGGTGGTAGAGAATTCCATAGGTTCACCACTCTCTGAGTGAAGAAATTCCTCCTCATCTCTGTCGTAAATGTCCTACCCCTTATCCTTAGACTGTGACCCCTGGTTCTGGACTCCCCCGCCATCGGGAACATCCTCCCTGCATCTAGTCTGTCTAGTCCTGTAAGAATGTTATAAGTTTCAATGAGATCCCCTCTCATTCTTCTAAACTCTAGCGAATATAAGTCTAATCGACCCAATCTCTCTTCATACATCATTTCTGCCATCCCAGGTATCAGTCTGGTGAATCTTGGCTGCACTCCCTCCATGGCAAGAACATCCTTCCTCAGATAAGGCGACCAAAACTGCACACAATACTCAAGGTGTGGTCTCACCAAGGCCCTGTACAACTGCAGCAAGACATCCTTGCTCCTGCACTCGAATCCTCTCGCTATGAAGGCCAACATACCATTTGCCTTCTTAACCGCCTGCTGCACCTGCATGCTTACCTTCAGCGACTGGTGCACAACGACACCCAGGTCCCGTTGCACTTCCCCTTTTCCCAATCTATTGCCGTTCAGATAATAATCTGCCTTCCTGTTTTTGCCACCAAAGTGGATAACCTCGCATTTATCCACATTATACTGCATCTGCCATGCATCTGCCCAATCACCCAACCTGTCCAAATCATATTGGAGTTTCTCTGCATCCTCCTCGCAGCATACACGCCCACCCAGCTTTGTGTCGTCTGCAAACTTGGAGAAATTACATCTAGTTCCCTCGTCTAGATCATTAAAGTATATTGTGAATAGCTGGGGTCCTAGCACCGATCCCTGCGGTACCCCACTAGTCACTGCCTTCCACAACACACTTGCCTTCCCTCATTCACCAGATGTTTAACTTGGGGCAGGGCACTGATGCTTCACCGAATTTGTAACCAGCGTACTTGGAATATTTAGTGGAATTTGACCCCAACCAACCCGGCCATTCTCCCTCATGGAAGTATGTAGCTATCCTGTTAGTGCCCCGTGCTCTACCTCCCTGTGTTACGGTGGGCCCGGCTCCTCCCATACACCCGTAAGTAAACGACATCTCGATGTCGCCTCGCTCCATCTGTCCTGATCTGATCAGGATTACCGACAGGCCCAGCCACAGAGTGCATTCCAGGGTAGATAGAAAGGAACTTTTCCCCTTAGTAGAGGGTTCAATAACCAGGGGGCATAGTTTCAAAGTAAGGGGCAGGAGGTTTAGAGGGGATTTGAGGAAAAACTTTTTCACCCAGAGTGTGGTTGGAATCTGGAACTCACTGCCTGAAAGGGTGGTAGAGGCAGGAACCTTCACAACATTCAAGAAGCATTTAGATGAGCACTTGAAACGCCATAGCATACAAGGCTACGAACCAAGTGCTGGAAAATGGGATTAGAATAGACAGGGCTTGATGGCCGGCGCGGACACGATGGGCCGAAGGGCCTCTTTCTGTGCTGTATAACTCTATGGGGGAAAAATTCAGTTGGTTGCGCCTCCCGTTAGCGCCTTAAGAGGGCGCTAATGGGGCGTTAAGCCGCTAACGCCCGGGCGCAGCGCTGTTTGCGCCGCTCGAGAACTTAACTTGAGATTGTGCGGCGGCGCTAAAACTTACCGCTGCGACCACCTGCGCGCGCAGATTGTGACGTCATTCCATGGTGCAACGCCCTTGGGGCGCCCCGGAGCGGAAATTGAGTGGCGCCCCCTGCCTTACCGCCTGGCGCTTCCAACGACCGGAAGACTGGAACGTTATCAATCGGTGTGGGGCTGGGGGGGGCGCTATTTAAAGGGGGCCTCTTCCTGTCTTTTTCTGTGGTCGACATTTATGCACCACTCGTTCTGAGAGAGAGAGAGAGATTCGGAGAGAGAGAGAGAGAGACTTCTACATTGACTCAACGCTTTGTGAGGTAGTTTGGCCTAGTTCATCCTAACTTTGCTGCTACTTTAGTTGCTGTACCTCATTACTTTTCTGGCAAAGAGAATATGGGGGCTGCAATGATTGGGGGCGTCGTCCTGCTCCAGCTCAATCGGAGGATAGTGAGACGCAGACAGAGAGTGGCAATGATGGCCAGACGGAGGAGGGCCATCAGGCGCATGTACAGGAGAGCTTACCCTCCCAGGGTATATCGTGAACAGCTCTCCTACATCCATATGTCCGAGGAGCTGTGTTTGCGAAGGCTGCGATTCAGCAAGGAGGTGGTCACTGAGCTCTGCCACCTGCTGCAGCCAGATCTGCAGCCTCAGCTGAGGTCCAGGACGTCTCTGTCGGTGGCAGTGAAGGTCACAGTGGCTTTGAACTTCTACGCCACTGGCTCATTCCAAGCTGCTGTTGGGGACCTCGCCAATATCTCCCAGTTTGCGGTGCATCGCTGCATCCGGCAGGTCACCAATGCCCTCTTCAGAAGGAGACGAGACTTCATCTCTTTCCCTATGACCCCAGACAAGCAGCATGACCGTGCTATGGGCTTTGCGAGGGTAGCGGGCTTCCCCATGGTGCAGGGCGCCATTGACTGCACGCATGTGGCTTTGCGTGCTCCGCGAGAGAATGCAGAGGAGTTCCGGAACAGAAAGGGGTTCCATTCCTTGAATGTGCAGTTGGTCTGTGACCACAGACAGGTGATTCTCGCTGTCAATGCCCACTATCCGGGCAGCTGCCACGATGCTTTCATCCTGCGCCAGAGTACTGTGGCAGAAATTTTCGAGGCACCGCATCAGCCAGTTGGTTGGCTTCTGGGGGACAAGGGGTACGCATTGAGCACCTGGCTGATGACACCGCTCCGTGCGCCAAACACCCCTGCTGAGCTGCGGTACCAGGAAAGCCATCAAGCAACCAGGAACATTATTGAGCGCACAATCGGCGTGCTGAAACAACGATTCCGCTGTCTGGACCATTCCGGAGGAGCCCTGCAGTACTCGCCTGAGCAAGTTTCGAACTTCGTAGTCGTGTGCTGCATGTTGCACAACATGGCAATCCTCAGGACGCAGCCAATGCCACCAGGCCTTGCAGCACCACAAGAGGAGGAGGAGGAAGAGGAGGAACAGGACGAGGACGATGATCAGCAGCAGCACCAAGGCAGGAGGGCGGCCCACAATGGTCAAACTGCAAGGGCCGTCCGTCAACGACTAATAGCAAGCCGCTTCTAGGGCCCCTGCCATTGCTACAAACACGAATCAACCCAGCACGCAACCCCTAAGCCGGCCAAGGCACCAATAATTCCAACCACCAGCCATGTATATTTTGAATACAGAAACTTATTTATTGTACAAACTCTGTGTGTGTCAATTCCTCATGACAAACTCATAGAAATAAACACAAAAAAACAGTCAATAACATAACTGGTTCTCACAACCTGGAGATAATGTCCAAAACACTAAACAAAAGTTGGACCATGAACCTCGGCCTTTAATAAAAAAATGACCAGCATTTTGGCACACCTCCTACTTTTTGCCCTTCGAGGGTGATCTCCTTGCCTTGCGCACTTCCCCCCTTCTAACCCTACTGCTCCTCCGTAATGGGACCTCAGTGGCTGCAGCAAGGCTGGTGGAAGGCTGCTGCTCGTCAGACCCTGACACTGCAGATGCCCCTGAAGGACGGCCTCGACCACTTCTGGGCCTGGAGGGCCCGGCTGCAGACTGCACCAACTCTGCATGGGCGGCAGCAGTCTGTCCTACAGGCGGTGGCAAGTGCAGTGGAGAAGTGACAGTGTTGGCAGCAGGAATGCTGTCATCGTGAGAGAGGACAGCAACTCCCTGCTCGCCCGACACACTGGCACTCCCACGGGGCAGCACTTCAGCATCCGGAGCAATTTGCCGGAGAACAGATTGCTGGCCTGCTGCGGCGCGGTGACAGCCCCGGGGACATGTGCACGAACCATCGAGGATGGCAGCAGTCAGTGCTCGCGTGGCCTCAATCTGAGTCTGCATGAGAGCAGTCTCAGATGGGTTCCTGGCAGCCAGTGACTGAATTGCAGCACTAAGCTTTAGTGTGGCATCCGCCTGTGCTACAGCGAAGTGCTCCACACTCCTTGCCAGTGCCTCAATGCATTCGGGCACCCTTCCCACTGCACCCATGAGCTCAGTGTGCATGCCCACCGCCTGGCTGTTCATTTCTGCAATCAGCCTCTCCTCCTCTGCGTCCATTGCAGTAGGAGGATCTGGCATACTCTCCCTCTGGGGAGAAGGCTCCCGTTCTTCCCTCCCCCCCCCATGGCGTTGCTGCAGCCCGCTGGGTCCTGGAGCTTCACCATCATCAGCCCCTTCCCCCCTGCTCCCCTCCGGGGAAGGCGTGTTCCCAGTGTGGCCATGGGCTTCCTCGGGAGAGGGTGGCACTGATGCTCCGGCTTCCTCTTCCTCCTCAGCTGCAGCATCACTCCCAGTGGCAGCTTCAGGGACCATCTCCTCAGCTGGTGAATCACCATCTGAAAGCAGGGAGGTACAAGAGTGGCTTTAGCGTGAGGACAGGGTGGCAGTAAGGGAGGAATAAGTGCAGCGAGTTAGCAAGTTGGATTGAAAGTGTCAAAGGCTGGTATTGTGAGGGACAAGTGGAAGGACAGAGGACAAAAAGGTGATGACCTTACCATTGCTGTCCACAACGGGGTCGGCGTCCCCAGTGGCGACGGGACCGATCACCCGGCTTGCCACAATCCTGTGGACGCGCTCCTCCAGATCGCTGAGGGGTTGCAGCTGAAGCCGCCCTCCACCCGTCCATTGCTGCTGTCTCCGATTATGAGCCAGCTTAGCCTGCAAGAAAAAGGACAGCATCTGAGTAAATATACAGCCATGGTCTTGCCTGATGTGCCTCCCATAGGTGAATAGCCCTTACAATATGCAGCCATGGTCTTGCCTGATGTGCCTCCCATAGGTGAATAGCCCTTACAATATGCAGCCATGGTCTTGCCTGATGTGCCTCCCATAGGTGAATAGCCCTTACTGTATGCAAAGTGTGGAATGTGTGTGTGTGTTTGATGAAAGGGCCATAGGTGTTGCATGAGTGTTGTGCATTGGGGTTTTAAGACCCTCTGGCCATATAGTGAGGTTGAGATGGAGGGATGGAGAGGTATTGAGAAAAAGCCACTCACCCTGACGACCCGAGTGAGGTCGTTGAATTTTTTGCGGCACTGAACATGGGTCCTGGGCACCATGCTCCTGGAGGAGACGCTCTGAGCCACCTCCCTCCACACTCTTCTGAACTCGCGTGGCAAAGGCCTCCTGCCACTCTCCGGGAACAGCATACATCGTCTGCGCTCCACTGCGCCAACCAGAGCATCCAAGGCCCGCTCGGTGAAGCGATGAGCGCGTTCTCTCACCCTCTCCATGCTTGGCAGCAAAATGGATTACAGGTCTCTCCAGGCTGAGATTCAAGGCTGCAATGAGCAGGGTGTGGCTGGGGAGCAAGTGGCCCCCCCCGCTTTAAGAAGTGTCCGGCGCCAGTGTGTCTGTGTTCCCTCGCTAACTGGCAGCAGCTGCGCTGCGCTCGTGCGCTGAGGTAGCGCCTCACTCCTAGGCCTTTGCGCCTTAAGAGAGGTGTGCAGCGCCTAATTTAGCGCTCCACTCACCTCCCGGGGCGGTAAAAGTGAAGTTTCCTGTCAGTGCCGATAATTAGCGCCAGGCGCTAATATTTGCGCTCGGACGATATTTGCGCCCCAAATGGGGCGCGGCCTAATTTCTACCCCTATGACTCCATGGGGTAGAAATTAGGTCGCGCCCCATTTGGGGCGCAAATATCGTCCGGACGCAAATTTTAGCGCCTGGCGCTAATTATCGGCACTGACGGGAAACTTCACTTTTACCGCCCCGGGAGGTGAGTGGAGCGCTAAAGCAGGCGCTGCACACCTCTCTTAAGGCGCAAAGGCCGAGCAGTGAGGCGCTAACTCGGAGCGCTGGCGAAGCTCATGTAATGTCAGTCAGCAATGGAACACACACACAATGGCACGGGCCAGTTCTTAAAGGGGATGGTTAATCTTGCTTTCCATCCACATCCTGTTCATTGCTGCCTTGAATCTCGGCCTGGAGAGACTTGCACATCAAATGTGCTGGAAAGAACAATGGAGAGCACCAGGCAAAGAGCTCAGAGTGCAGCTCCCACGGTCTCTGCTAAATCGATACAAGGAATGGCAAATCAAAATGAACCTGCAAAGTGCTGCTCAGTACCCAAAACTCCTTCACACAACGTTGAATCTCTCCAGAAGTCTCTCCCTCTCTCTCTCAGAATGCGTAGTTCAAAAATGCCACCAACAATAAAAGACAGGAAGAGGCCCCCTTTAAATAGCGCCCCCCCCCAGCCCCACAGCGATTGATAGCGTTCCAGTCTTCTGGTCGTTGGAAGCGCCAGGCGGTAAGGCAGGGGGCGCCACTCAATTTCCGCTACGGGGCGCCCCAAGGGCGTTGCACCATGGAATGACGTCACAATCTGCGCGCGCAGGTGGTCGCAGCGGTAAGCTTTAGCGCCGCCGCACAATCTCAAGTTAAGTTCTCGAGCGGCGCAAACATCGCTGCGTCTGGGCGTTAGCGGCTTTGCGCCCCATTAGCGCCCTCTTAAGGCGCTAACGGGTGGCGCAACCAAGTGAATTTTTACCCCCATGACTCTATATGACTATCCTACGTCCTCCGTTCGCCTCGCCTCTGCAAATAAAAGAAAAGAAAAATAGCACCGCTCTGTGAGAGGTCTTCCCTCCACAGGTCAAACTTAGGTTCTCTACTTATTAAACATGCTGTGATTGCTGCAATCACCGTGTCCCTTTTTCCTTACTGTCGGGTTGGGACCTCTTGCGGCTTGGGGTCGGTGTGCGAGCAGGGGTCCAAGGCACCCTAGGTCGGGGTGTTCGACTACTCCTTCGCACCGCTCCGCTCTCTGGGTTTTCGTCATCATCCCACAACATGGGAGAAAAACTTCCATTGGTCAAACTCATGATTGTTCCCTGGGCTCTAGTTCGTTTTATTCCCCTCTTCCCGGGGTCATAGCGTTTATATTGATTAATGTGGAACCACTTTGTCCGTTTTGGCAGCTGCACTGCGTAAACCATAGGGCTTGCCTTGTCCTCTATACTGGATGGCCCCATGTACAGTGGCTCGAATATATAGATGCAATATAACGTGGATAAATGCGAGGTTATCCACTTTGGTGTCAAAAACAGAAAGGCAGACTATTATCTGAATGGCAATAGATTGGGAGAAGGGGAAGTGCAACGAGACCTGGGTGTCCTTGTGCACCAGTCGCTGAAGGTAAGCATGCAGGTGCAGCAGGCTGTGAAGAAGGCAAATGGTATGTTGGCCTTCATAGCGAAATGGTTTGAGTATAGGAACAGGGATGTCCTGCTGCAGTTGTACAGGGCCTTGGTGAGACCACACCTTGAGTATTGTGTGCAGTTTTGGTCGCCTTATCTGAGGAAGGATGTTCTTGCCATGGAGGGAGTTCAGCAAAGATTCACAAGGCTGATACCTGGGATGGCAGGAATGACATATGAGGAGAGATTGGGTCGATTGGGCTTATACTCGCCGGAGTATAGAAGAATGAGAGGGGATCTCATCGAAACATATAAAATTCTGACAGCTCTGGACAAACTAGATGCAGGAAGAATGTTCCCGATGGTCGGAGAGTCAAGAACCAGGGGTCATAATCTAAGGATAACGGGTAAGCCATTTAGGACAGAAATTAGGAAGAATTTCTTCACCCAGAGAGTGGTGAACCTGTGGAATTCTCTACCACAGAAGGTAGTTGAGGCCAAGTCATTAAATATATTCAAGAATGAGTTAGATATATTTCTTAAAGCTAAAGGGATCAAGGGATATGGGGAGAAAGCAGGGACAGGGTACTGAGTTTGGATGATCAGCCATGATCTCATCGAATGGCGGAGCAGGCTCAAGGGGCCGAATGGCCTACTCCTGCTCCTATCTTCTATGTTTCTATGTTTCTATGAAAGCCCCTACCCGGGCATAATTTCTCACCATGACCTGGTCTCCTGCCTTCCACTCCTGTACTTTCTGTGGCTCTAACAGCATTCTATTCTTCTGGTGCTGGCTTCCCATGTTATTTGCAGCTTCCCATTGTACTTTCCTCAAGGTCTCATGCAGGTCTTTTACGAACCTGTCCCGGTTGACCTCCCTCGTTTGAGCTTTGGTCAGGACCGGTACCAACACATGAGTCGGGGTCCTCATTGCCCTACCGGTCATCAGCTCATACGGAGAGTGTCCTGCGCTTTTGAAGAGGCTGGCCCTGATATTCATGAGAACTAGAGGCAGGACCTCGTCCCATTTCTTTGGGTACCCCCTATCTCCTTCCTAAGCCTTTCTTTTAAGGTCCGGTTCATCCTTTCCACCATTCCCGATGATTGGGGGCTGTGGGCCACGTGCCATTTTCCCTGTATCCCTAAAAGTTTCAGGGTGGTCTGCGTGACTTGTCCTGTGAAATGGCTCCCCTGATCTGATTCCACTACCTGGGGCAATCCCCATCGGGAGAACACATCCCTTACTAGGATCTCAGCCGTGTTTAACGCTGTGGCTGTTCGACAAGGGAAGGCCTCAACTCCCTTAGAGAAAACGTCCACCAACACCAGACAATACTTGTTGCCTGCTTTTGTGGTGGGCAGGGGCCCAATGAAGTCTATTTGTGTAGAACGCCATGGTCCCTCTACCCTCCTAATGTGTCCCAATGGTGCCTTTCTACGGCGGGGGTCTGGATTATTCGCAGCACACACTAGGCACTCACTGCCATATTCCTTCACCTCTTCCCTGAGATGAGGCCACCAACCCACCTCCTCCACTTTCTTCCAGGTAGTTTCCGGCCCTGGATGTCCAGCTCCCGGACCCCCGTGAGCTAGCTGCATAAAATCCTCCCGGTACAGTGTGGGCACGATCCACCTTTCCCCTTTAAACAGCATCCCCTCTTTGACCACTATATCTGCTGCTCCAAAAGGACCCTCAATTGGTTCCCCTTCTACCCTTTTCTTAATCACGGTTTTTAAAACCGTATCTTGTGCTTGAACCTGGTCAGGTCTGGGGGCAACGTCACCTCCTGTGGGCCCTCCATATCCCTCATGGCCACGATCTCTCCATATCGGTACGGGTCCCAAAGTACTCCCTCCCTGGCCCCCTTTTTTGCCAACTCGTCGGCCTTCTGGTTACCTTTCCATTTAGGCTCAGTTTTTGAGCGCGCCTTTACTTTTTGAATGTAATACTCCCCTTTATTGCCCGTAACGCCCAGGATTGTGTTCAGCAGTGGGGCGATTACTAACAGTTTCCCGTCGGTGGACTTGAGTCCTCGTCTAGCCCATGTTGCCAGATATTCAGTGCAAGAATTGCATGTGAACATCGAGTCTGAGCATATGGTGTATGGGGTTGGGAATTCCTCGGGATGTGTGACCACATAAGCTACAGCCGCCAGCTCGGCCTGCTGTGCGCTCAGTGCACTGGGGAGTTTGATGGCTTTCTCTATCCCATCCCCTGGGTCATAAATCCCACACCCTGTCCTACGCTCTCCGTTTGTCACCGAGCTGGACCCATCCACATATATATCTCTCCCTGTCGGATGTTGCCCAGGCCCGGAATCCCACGTCTACATCCCATACCCCTTCTACCGTGCACACATGATTCGTCCCCTGGATACATCATGTTCAAGGCCAGCTTAGGTTCCGCCAAGCTTTCCACCCTCAGGTTCATCTGGGAGAGTAGCAATGCCCAGCGGGCAATACGACTGCTACTCACTGTCCCATCTTTAATCCTCCCGTCCAATAGCATCTGTGTCGGGGTATGACATGTCAGTAAGGTTATTAAAGATGATTGGAAACGTTTGACGGCCCAATAGCTCACCAAGAGCTGTCTTTCGCAGCTCGAGTAACCCCTCTCTACATCTGTCAGGATTCGGGAGGCATAGGCCACTGGCCTCAACTTGTCATGCCGTTCTTGGAGCAACGCCTGCCCTCAAACTATCCCCAGTAGCTGCTACCTCCAGATAAAAATCTTTGTTCCCGTTTATTGCTCCTAGTGCGGGTGTAGTTTGTAAGTTTTCCTTTAGGCGAGTATATGCCTCCTTACAACTCTCATCCCATTCCCATCCTACTCCTTTCCGAAGGAGTCTAAGCAAAGGGGCTGCCGTGGCTGCATAGCCTTCAATAAAATCCCTGCGATACCCTGTCATACCAAGAAAAGATCTCACCCCAGTTACACTCTTTGGGGCGGGTAGTTCCTGTACTGCCCTCCTCTTCGCCTCGTCTGTAGCCCTTTCCCCTGCCCTAATCGTCAATCCTAAGAATTTCACCTCCTCCTGTCCTAGTTGGGATTTCTTGGGGTTTGCCTTAAACCCTGCCTCCCCCCAACAGCTTTAGAAGCTCATCCAGTAGTGGCCCGTGGTCCTCTGCACTTTCTGAGAATAATAATAGGTCATCCACGTACTGGATCAACTGGCTAGACTGACTGAAATTGTTTAAAGCATTAGCCATACACTGATGGAAAATCGAGGGACTGTTATGAAACGCTTGCGGGAGGCACGTCCACGTATACTGTTGCCCTTTGAATGTAAAGGCAAATTTATACTGATCCTCCCGTCTTACTGGGATAGACCAGAACCCGTTAGCTATGTCCAATACAGTGAACGTCGTTGCCTCCGCAGGGATATTCCCTATTAGATCGGCTACTGCTGCTACTGTGGGCGCGCATGCTGGAATACCTTTATTGAGAACCCGGTAGTCTACCGTGGCTCTCCATGACTAATCGGGCTTCTTAACTGGCCATAGGGGTGAATTTACGTGGGTCACTATCAGCCTCAGTACCCCGTGTTCCACGAGGGAGCTCAGTGCAGTTTCCATGTCTTTCTCTGCCTCCCGGGGAAAACTATACTGTTTCTGAGGTCGCGACATTGGGTCCCCATGAACCTCCACCTCTACCCCCGTTACCCTACCACAGTCATGTCGGTGAGTGGCGAACACTGCGAGATTATTTTTCACATACCCCCGATACCTTTCCGGGGAGCTACGGACCAATTGTTCTGTGTCATAGCTACCCTTCGGTTTCATAGTACAGGCGCTACCTTTCACTTTCTCCGCCTTGGGGATAACTAGAACTTCCTCAGGTTTATCTGAACCAACCGCCCCCCATAGACAGTGGTTTCTCATATCCACGATCACATAGTGGGCCAGCATAAAATCAGCTCCGAGGACCCCCGCGCCAGGCTGATCCCATTGCATCAGTACGCCTTCCCACTTAGTGACAAGGGGTCCTAACCCTATAGACAAAGGTTTCGATACCGCCCCAGTCTGCTCGTTCCCTGTGAAACCCACTAACTTAAACGGGACCCTGCTCGACCGTGGAGAAGTGGTCGGGTTTGGTGAGTGAACCACCGTACTGGAAGCTCCAGTGTCCACTAGATACTTTCCCCGAACAGCCGCTACCCTGATCTCTACACAAGGTCTGCCCCACTCATCGTAGGTGAGCGGGCACAGGTACTCGGGCTGGGCGTGTCCTAGTCATGGGAGAAGTGGGGGCGCGCTGGGCTTTTCACTGCATACGGCAGCGTCCAGCTTTCCCTGGTCTTTGCCCATAACCTGCTGTAACGCGGTCACTAGAAGTTCCACCGGGTCTTCTACCCTCTCCTTCTCCGCCTCTACTACCCACAGTTTTGACCCTGAGGGCCCCCATATCCTGGTTTTTCCCTTTTTGGGAACTTGCACTCCCTGTTCCAGTGTCCCATTCTCCCACAGTTAAAGCACGCCTGGGATCTGTCCACGGTGGCATAGTGGTTAGCACTGTTGCCTCACAGCGCCAGGGACCCGGGTTCGAATCCGGCCTAGGGTGACTGTCTGTGTGGAGTTTGCACATTCTCCCCATGTCTGCGTGGGTTTCCTCCAGGTGCTCCGGTTTCCTCCCACAGTCCAAAGATGTGCGGGTTAGGTTGATTTGGCTATGATAAATTGACCCTTAGTGTTAGGGGGATTAAATACGTGGGGTTACGGGGATAGGGTGGGATATGTGTCGGTGCAGGCTCGATGGGCCGAAATGGCCTCTATCTGCACTGTGGGGATTCTGTGATTCTCCTGCTTCCATTCTTTTCTACCATCCACGCCTCCCTTCATCTCCTGTACTTTTCCCTTTTGTTTATTCTCCTCCCCTCGGTCTGATTTAAAAGCCAGAGTCAGTTTCCTTAACACGCCTGGCTCTGTATTATTAACATCCTCGGAGTCGAACCATGATTCCGCCCTAGCCCTGATCCATGGCAGGCTGTTAGCCTCTAGGGTCCTCAACCAATGATTCCTGGGAGCCCCTAACAACTGTGCTCGGGCTAGATTTCCCCCCGTCACTTTCAGATACACGGGCCACAACCTGTCTGCGAATGCATCCGGTGCCTCACCAGCCAGCTGTCTGGTCTGCTCGACAGGGCTGCCCTGGCTATGTCCCAGCGCCATTAAAATTTCATCCTTTACCCCGTCCAGGGTGCCCCCTCCTAACTTAGTGGCTGCCGACAAACCCTGATACAGCTTCCCATCTAGAGAGAACAGTATCAGCTTTTTCTGTTGGTCGACGTCGCAATTATCGATCTACATTGGCAAAATGAACAGAGGCATCCCCTCCGTGCTTCAGTCTCGGCACACTGGCCAGCATTTCCTGCAACTGAAGGGACGTACAGGGAAGCACATGATCACTCTGCAATGGCCCCTGACCACCGCCTTGTGGGGGTGGACCGAACTTTTGCTATCGCAGGGGACACATCGGTCCCGGTGGTCCCTGTGCTTCGGGAGCCGGTCGAACCTCTCTATACTGGATCCCATCATCGGGCTCCTTTTCCTCCTCATCCCAGTCTACCCCAACTTCCCCTGGTGCCATGAGACAAACCATACCCCTGGCCCTGGATAATGCTGGGGTCAACTTACGGATTTTTTCATTACAGGGCCTGTGATCAGCCTCTTCATGTACCCAGTTTTTGGCGACCCTGTATGCCACCTTTATGTCTTTTAACTGCTCCTCAGCCTTGTCAGCTCTCTCAGTTCCTATTACCTTCCTCACGCTGAGCCTGACACTGCCTTCTACTTTCAGTGACCTGACATTGCAGGTACTCTAACGTGTTTCTAGCTGTTTCTTCCTGCGCTTTTCTCTTCTGCCTTTCAAAGCTCAAATCTTCTGTCAGCCTGTTCACTGCGGCCTCTCTCTCTCTCCTGCCCTACTTTCTGATTCCTGTTTCTCTTTTCCCAAACGCTCAACTTTCTCCGTCAGCATCTGAATTTGTTTCTGCATACATAATAGCCAAATCGCCTTTTCCTTCGATTTCTTATGTATGCTACTACACCACCACGCTATCGCTTTCTCATACGGACTGTCAGAGTGTAACATTTCCCGCACCCAGTGCTCGGAAATGTTTACTTTCCCAAGCACATACGAGGATATCCTATCCTCCATCGCGGGTTTCTTGCATTTAACCCTGTCCATAATTTTGTTCTAAACCTTGACGTCCTGCCGCGGTCGCCAGATTCTGTAAGGGGTTTTTCTCCGATGCTGATCCCCCGTTACACACAGTTCTTGGACGTCAGGATTTATAAGAACAAAATACACACGGCACAGGGTTTTGGCTCAACCTTTGATTCGTTTGTTTATTGAACACACACACACACAATTACCTCCCCAGTATAAACCCCTACGATTTATATCAGGCTCACAACCCCAAAATACAAACCCCTACGCAAGGGTCATTTGCATCGACACAATATGACACAGTTAAACCCGACCGCGATTTGACTGTTACATATAAAGTTACCCAGACTCGATCACAAAACCCTTATTGTGATCTGACTGAAACTCACAAACTTACTCAGACTCAATCATAAAAGCCCCCCCTCTATGATTTGGCTGAAACATACAATCACCACTCCCGATCGGCTGCCTCTTGGAGTTGATTGTAGGCCCGAATCTTTCTGTTCGCTGTTCTGCCGTCGGCTTCCCACGCCACTGTCTTCGAAGTGATCTTACTTTAAATCAAAACCAACTTGCAGTATTTCCTGGCCCCTCTCCTGAGCGTACAATTCGTTTCAAAATGTGTGAATTGTCCCTGGTATTGTCCATTGAGTTGAGATTTCTTTCTGACAATGCAACCTTCCCAAAGTGACTGCGTATGCGAAGTTGTTGGTTTCTGTTAGCATTCGTATTCAAAAGGTTCAAGGCCCGGCCCATTGTCTAGGCCTGCACTGAAACTGGTTATTCGGTAGCCATGGTCTAAGGTGGAAAATGTAACCCCTGAAGGTAAATGAATATGCGAATGTTCTTGTTCAGATTTTAGATTGTCTGTGATCCAGTCATAGTTTCGGCTGCAATGTTTGAATTAACCCTTTATTGCTGAGCCCTTTTTGGGGGCTCTGCAGTTCTGGGTTTTTATATTTCATAGTCCAATATTTTTACCGTTGTGGGGGGCGGAATCGATCCTACAGTCGCAGGTTTCGGAGGTGCTGCCGAAGAAGCCTTGGCGAGTTGCTGCAGTGCATCTTGTAGATGGTACACACTGCAGCCACGGTACACCGGTGGTGGAGGGAGTGAATGCTTAAGGTGATGGATGGGGTGCCAATCAAATGGGCTGCTTTGTCCTGGATGGTGTCGAGCTACTTGGGTGTTGTTGGAGCTGTACTCATCCAGGCAAGTGGAGAGTATTCCATCACACTCCTGACTTATGCCTTGTAGATGTTGGAAAGGCTTTGGGGAGTCAGGAGGTGAGACACTCGCTGCAGAATACCCAGCCTCTGGCCTGCTCTTGTAGACATGACATTTATGTGGCTGGTCCAGTTAAGTTTCTGTTCAATGGTGACGCCCCAGGATGTTGATGATGGGGGATTCAGTGATGGTAATGCCACTGAATGTCATGGGGAGGTGATTAGACTCTCTCTTGTTAGGGATGATCATTGCCTAGCACTTGTGTGGTGAGAATGTTACCTGCCACTTATCTGCCCAAGCCTGGATGTTGTCCTGATCTTGCTGCATGCGGGCACGGACTGCTTGTAAGGTTTCCAAAATTTGCAGAGCCCCAAAAACCTAAGAAAAAGGGACCTTGGAACTACCTCAGAGTGATAAGAACATAAGAACATAAGAAATAGGAGCAGGAGTAGGCCAATCGGTCCCTCGAGCCTGCTCCGCCATTCAATAAGATCATGGCTGATCTGATCCTAACCGCCAATCTACTATCTATCACAGAACCATCTCCTGCATCTAACAGAATTGCACACACGAAATAGGAGCAGAATCAGGCTACACAGTCCCTGGGCCCGCTCCACTACCCACAGGGCCATGACCGATCCGAACCTAGACTCATGTCCAAATTCCTGCCCGCTCCCCGTAACCCTTAATGCCCTTTACTTCTAGGAAACTGTCTATTTCTGTTTTAAATTTAATTAATGTTGTAGCTTCTACAGCTTTTTGTGGCAGCATATTCCATGGACCTACCACCCTCTGAGTGAAGTAGTTCCTCCTCATCTCAGTTTTGAAAGAGCAGCCCCTTATTCTAAGACTATGTCCCCTAGTTCTCGTCTCACCCGTCATCGGGAACATCCTCCCCGCATCCACCCGATCCAACCCCTTCACAATCTTATATGTTTCAATAAGATCGCCTCTCATTCTTCTGAACTCCAATAAGTAGAGTCCCAATCTGCCCAACCTCTCCTCATATGACCACCCCCTCATCCCCGGGATTAACCGAGTGAACCTTTTTTGCACTGCCTCGAGAGCAAGGATGTCTTTCCTTAAGTAAGGACACCAAAACTGTATGCAGTATTCCAGGTGCGGTCTCACCAATACCTTGTACAACTGAAGCAATACCTCCCTATTTTTATATTCTATCCCCCTAGCAATGAAAGCCAACATTCCATTTGCCTTCTTAATCACTTGCATTTGGGCCTAACCTAAGGAATTTAAGACCAAAAACCAAGTTTTGGCATTTTAAAACATGTCTGGACCTCTAAAGGGACAAGGAGATGGGCTCGACCTCTGTAAAAGCAGTTTGGTTATTGCAGTTAATTACACTGTCTGGGGAACCGGAATGACACCACTCAAGCCCCAGCAGACATTAATATTTGGACAATAGACCCAGGGGAAGAGCAGTCCCACCCAAAATACAGGCCCCATCTAAACCGATTACAGGGCCCATCAGAAAACATGCATAATAAAACCCACTCAGGACCATTCTATAGAAGAGATTGAGTCCAGCCTAGAGACCCAAAACACGAAATCAATCACCAGTGATCAACCAAGGAGATCGACAGGATGCATACCATCCCAAAACCCATTTGACACTTACAGAGCAGTTACTGGTAACAGGCCCGCCAAAATCAGACAATGAACTGAGCAAGATTTGGCGGGTAGATAAGGGCATGTTCAATGGGTGAAATTGAAGGCCTGTTAAAAGACCAGTTAACGCACTAGTAAGTCGTTACCGATTTACGAGCCCACCAACACCAGACAATGAACTGAGTAGATTTGGCGGGTAGATAAGGCCACTTCAATTCCGTATAATTGGAGGCCCGTTAAGCAGTTCAAAATCAGTGGTCATCAGAAGAAGAGGAAGCAAGGAAGAAGACAAGCCGAGCTGGAAGCGAGTCGGCATCGCTCACCACTCAGACACACCTGAGTCCAGCTCGTGAAGACACCAACTCGACGGACCTCCAACAACGGTCCCAACACAGTCACCCGGAGCAACAAGCAGCAACAAGTCACCGACGGCTCCACGAGGTCGACCGACACACTAAACAAGGCCTAAAACCATCGCGGAAACCAAAGGCCTCAAGAAACCAACAACCGCATATTACCCCCAACGGACCGGGTAATAGCAGGCCACCGCGACCAACAAAGACCAACTCAAGGGAAGAAAACCCGCAGAACTGCAAAGTTTCCACTCTACAATCTACTCCTGACTTACCCCTGGGTAAGATTTTCCCCAAAGACTCTAAACCCTACTGCTAAACCAAAGAAATTGAGTACTCACCTGATAGATCCAAAACGACATCCTACCGCATCAGCGGACTCACGAAGACTGACCAGATACGCAGGTGAAGTCCTCTACTGCGTACGGGGTACAGCAGACACTAACCGCCTGTAGAATTCGCAAAATTATCGCGATTTTATAAAATAAGAAGGAGACATAAAGTTTCGTACAAACAGCTTTATTTCAGCAGAATGCTGTCAGGTTTCAAAACGGACACAAACAGCCTGTAAAATGACCGCCACACCTCGTGGCAGAAAGTTCTAGACTTTCAGTGGGCAGACAAGATGGCGTTCCAATAAACATTTGTGCAAAATCGTACAGGACTCAGCACATTTGAGATAATTGACAAGACATGATGGGTTTGCATTTTAAACATAAATACTGGAATCGGTCTCCCGGGTGCAAACAAGGGCTATTGTACTGAGCGATCAAGGACCCATCCAGAGACATTAATATGCAAAATCCCCACGGCTCTACAATGAGAGAGCCGTTTGCGGGTACTTACAGCAAGCATTTGGAAGCCCCAAAACCCCTCCAGGGAGACTACTAGCCGGTTCCACAATGGGAGAAATATTAACGGGTACTCAGACAGTTACAAGTATCACCGAAACCCATTAAAGACTGAGATCACCCCATACAAGAAGTTTGAGCGCCAAAAACCTGACAAAAGATAGACATTAAGATTGGGCGGGAAAAGAGGAATTACAGCACTATAACTGTAAAGTACAACCGTCCATCTCTCTCTTGCTGCTTTGACTTGCTGGAAGGCTGCTGAACTTTATTCTCTTGCCTGACGGCTCTGGACTCTGATCCGCTAGGATCAACCTCGTGGCTTGCCGCGAAGATCTGTGGAGAACTGGGCTGTGAGGCCTGGAGGCGGGTGCACCATCCCGAGAAGTCGGTAAATGGTGTTGGAACCGAAGGCCCGAGAGGAGATGAGATGAGATGAGATGAGAAGAGAAGAAGACGACCAAACGCATCGCCAGGGTCAGTAAGCCCCGACCGTGCCTGTAAGTCGAATAAACACTTCTTTGAATTTTATCGGCTACTCCACAACTGGCCTAGGAAGACCCTTCTTTGAGTTCTACAGACAACTGGTGTAGGGCACAGGAAGACTCTTTTTCGAGTGGTGTCCAAACTCCGAGGGCAACACAGATCTTCATGACAGCAGACAGTCCAGCCTGCTAGCCGGAGCAGAAACGAGTAAACAAGTGGGGTACACATGGATAGTCAGGTGCTGCGGTAAAAACATCCGAGCAGAGTTTCGGAATTCTCCGAGTTATCACGAGTGGTGAGCATGAGTCTCGATCCTACAAATCTAGATTAGGACAGGTATTGATAGGGGAGGGTTTAAGTTTTAAGGATAATTATAATGTGTGTCCCCTTTTACGATGTGTCATGCGCTCCTCGTTTCCCTAAAATTAGTTTCATAACTGTGTGTAAGATTGTACTGTCATTAATCTGTGCTTATGACATGTATCTCGTAATCTTGAATAATATGCAATAAAGATTTTCCATTTCGAACTATTCAACCGGGTCTACCTGAGTCTTTCTCTGCATTATTGCTCTCGCACCTAAGTCCAGTGTCAGAACCGTAAGGGCGAGTGGGTCGAACCACTCACAGGTGTCTAGTGTTATCAGGCTGGCTGGAGACCAGAACAGACAACAAGGCCTAACCCCGCACTAGCACCCAGGCTAAGCATAGAGCCGCAGGTCACCCCTTACAGATAATGGCGACCACGAAGGGACACTGGCAGCGAGAAAATAATGTGTTAGACCCTGGTATGAATGGGCGAAATATTATGGAAGAGAGAATAGCAGATTATGTGTTTGGAAAAGTGAATTTGACTAAGAAATGGATAAGTGACCTGCTGGTGGATAAGCGTCCACTAGAGGCAGCCGTGAGGTGGACAGGTAGCAAGGAACATAAAAGAACAGTAGAGAAAGCGGTCTGGCTGATGTGCTATAAAAGACAAGTCCAGCTTTCGGACCAGGTCATCTTAGCGCAGGCAGCGCAGATCAAGGGTTTAGAGGTGGAAATGGACGAGAAGGTCGCGGGGGGGCAGCAGCTCATCGCGTCTTTAAATGCGTTACATCAAGAACGCCAGTTAGTCGCCAACCACCATGAGGCGAAAATAGATTACCTCGAGTGCCAGGTCACTGAGGCAAAGTTAAATGAGGGCAGAATAAAGGAACAATGTGCCCGCCTAGCTGCCCAAATAAAAGCCCAGGAAGAGAGCTTAACGGGGGTTAGGGCGGCATATAAGATGGCCCTCGAGGATAAACATGAGGGGGCCGATCACAGCATCTGCCAAAGAGAGATAGGGAACCTTAAAGAGGCCCTGAATAAAGCGCACGGCATGGTGTGCCTTATCAGCCCGTCAGCACACCAGCCGCTGGTGGGTGGGGAATTTCAGAAATCCCCACCGAACAAAGCAGAGGAGGTATTTGCCACTGTGCCCTCCGCGCCACCCAGCTATTCGGCAACCTGGGTAAGGAAGGAAGTGGTAGAAGTAGAGGAAGAGCCCCCTGAGGTAGAAGTGAAGCCGGGACCATTGTGTCCGGTCACGGGTATCAAGAGGGGCCCAAACGGAGCAGGTGGGGCAGAGGGGGATCTCCTCAACCAGCTTGTGTTGCCTCACAGCTCACACCAGCTGAGGGCTAAGATCAGTCACGTACGGAAGCTGTCCGAGTCAGGCGACCCTTCCGTACATTTCAGGGAGGTAGAGCAAACCGCAGCCATTAACGGCTGCGACGATGGGGAAAAAGCAAAAATGCTTTTGTTCTCATTAGACAGCTCGATCCTTCAGTGTCTCTCAGACAAGAGCAAGAGGGGAAATAATACCTATGGGGAATTGAGGGACGAGGTCCTGGAAGTGTTGGGAGCGGACGATGAAGGTCCGTTCGTTAGATTGGGACAAACAGTGCAGATGGAGGGAGAACCCCCGAAGGTTTTCGCCGACAGGCTGTGGCCAGTATATCAGCGTAGTTGCCCAGGCGCGCCAGCGCGTCACCGCATAGACAGTGTCGGTTTAGCTCACTGGCTCAGATGTTTAGTAGCCAACAGTTTGCCAGCCGTCAGGGAGCAGGCAAAAGCGTGGTTTGATCCCACTAACCCCGCCACAACAGAGGAGTCGGTCCTAAATCGACTCACGGTAGGGTACCGTAATACCAGGAGTGCGGGAGCACGTCCCCTTAAGGGAAAGGTGCATGAGGCGCAGCCCACAGCCCCGGCTCAAAAGGAGTGGCATCAGGAGGGAAATCGCGTCCCACAGGCCAGTAATGCTTGTTTCGGATGCGGAAAGACAGGGCACTGGCGCAAGAACTGCAGGAATCCTTGGAAGGAGTCCAGGGATAAAAATCCCGCAGTCTGAGCCCAGGCGCCTGTCTCTGATAGGGGAGCTGGTGTGCCTATCCATCCCAATGCGATCGAATCAATGTTGGGAGCCATGCACACCCTCATGATTTCGCAGGGAAGGGTGGCAGTCGCTACCGGCCCCGCAGATGCCGCAGCCCCGTCCAACAGTACCCAATGACTAGAGCCCGCGCAGCCCATTTACCTGTGTCCTTTTAAAAGACATGCACAGGAGGGGGTCTCCTGTAGGGAGGCCAGGTTAGAAGAGCAGGCCCTGCGGGAGGAGAACGCCCGCTTAATGGGGAAAGTAGATGGGCTAGAAGGGCAGCTTAGAGAGCAGGCCTTGCGGGAGGAGAACGCCCGTTTAATGGGGAAAATAGACGTGCTAGAAGCGCAGTTTAGAGATATAAAGGCAGCCTGCAGGGTAGCCAGAAGCAGGGAGTATGAGGATTTTAATCAGTGCAAACCGTATAAGCCGGGTGCACAAGGGCCAACCACAGGGGCCAAACCTGCGAGTGGGGACTCGCAGCCCCAGGTAGGGCCACAGGGCACACAGGCAGGCAAAGCAGCTTGCATCAGGGGAGAGGACATCCTAGCAAAATGTAGGATCCTTTATTTGGGTTGGGAGTCAGATGAGGAAGAGCTCGAGGAGCTCAACGAAGATAGTGACACAAGCGAAGAGGAGCTGGAATCGGAGGACGAAAGGGTCGCCCCCGATTCAGGTATAGGGGAGACAGGGACTGCAGATGGAGATCCACACAGGGTGGAGGCCGAAGCTGCAGGTCCCGAACGCAGGGGGGCGGAGCTAGGGGAGGCAGAGCCAGCCGCTGTGGTGGGACCACAGGGCGTGGCGATGGAAGCCTCAGAGCCCGAGCCGCCCGCCTTGAACGTCTTGCCCTCGAGGGAGGTAGGGACTGCGAGTGAAGGGCCGCCTACTGGGCCAAGTAGGGCGGTGCCACAAGCTGCAGATCCCGAGTTCAGGGAGGCGGAGTCAGGGGAGGCGGAGCCAGCGACTGTGGTGGGACCACGGGTCGCCACGGTGGAAGTCTCGAAACCCGGTCCGTCAGTCCTGGAGTTCCTGCCCCCGGTAGTTCCCCGTAGGTCAAGTCGGAAACCCCAGCCCAGAAAGATGTGGGTAAGTCCCCCGTATGTCCCTAAGCGTAGGCCCAGGGCTAAGGCAGCCCAGGGAGAGCCCAGTCACAGCGCAGCAGCAACAGGCTGCGGCAGATCAAAGGAAGGGGTCAGTGCCCTCCCACCGTTGGGAAAAGCTTGTGGCCGCCTTCACAGACTTTGAGTGGGCCGCTCTGAGTACGGGCGGCGCTGTACAGTTTAAGTTTAGGCTGAGTTTATAAGTTTATGGGGTAAAAATTCACTTGGTTGCGCCTCCCGTTAGCGCCTTAAGAGGGCGCTAATGGGGCGTTAAGCCGCTAACGCCCGGGCGCAGCGATGTTTGCGCCGCTCGAGAACTTAACTTGAGATTGTGCGGCGGCGCTAAAACTTACCGCTGCGACCACCTGCGCGCGCAGATTGTGACGTCATTCCATGGTGCAACGCCCTTGGGGCGCCCCGGAGCGGAAATTGAGTGGCGCCCCCTGCCTTACCGCCTGGCGCTTCCAACGACCGGAAGACTGGAACGTTATCAATCGGTGTGGGGCTGGGGGGGGCGCTATTTAAAGGGGGCCTCTTCCTGTCTTTTTCTGTGGTCGACATTTATGCACCACTCGTTCTGAGAGAGAGAGAGAGATTCGGAGAGAGAGAGAGAGAGACTTCTACATTGACTCAACGCTTTGTGAGGTAGTTTTGTCTATTCATCCTAACTTTGTTGCTACTTTAGTTGCTGTACCTCATTACTTTTCTGGCAAAGAGAATATGGGGGCTGCAATGATTGGGGGCGTCGTCCTGCTCCAGCTGAATCGGAGGATACCAAGACGCAGACAGAGAGTGGCAATGATGGCCAGACGGAGGAGGGCCATCAGGCGCATGTACAGGAGAGCTTACCCTCCCAGGGTATATCGTGAACAGCTCTCCTACATCCATATGTCCGAGGAGCTGTGTTTGCGAAGGCTGCGATTCAGCAAGGAGGTGGTCACTGAGCTCTGCCACCTGCTGCAGCCAGATCTGCAGCCTCAGCTGAGGTCCAGGACGTCTCTGTCGGTGGCAGTGAAGGTCACAGTGGCTTTGAACTTCTACGCCACTGGCTCATTCCAAGCTGCTGTTGGGGACCTCGCCAATATCTCCCAGTTTGCGGTGCATCGCTGCATCCGGCAGGTCACCAATGCCCTCTTCAGAAGGAGACGAGACTTCATCTCTTTCCCTATGACCCCAGACAAGCAGCGTGACCGTGCTCTGGGCTTTGCGAGGGTAGCGGGCTTCCCCATGGTGCAGGGCGCCATTGACTGCACGCATGTGGCTTTGCGTGCTCCGCGAGAGAATGCAGAGGAATTCAGGAACAGAAAGGGGTTCCATTCCTTGAATGTGCAGTTGGTCTGTGACCACAGACAGGTGATACTCGCTGTCAATGCCCACTATCCGGGCAGCTGCCACGATGCTTTCATCCTGCGCCAGACTACTGTGGCAGAAGTTTTCGAGGCACCGCATCAGCCAGTTGGTTGGCTTCTGGGGGACAAGGGGTACGCATTGAGCACCTGGCTGATGACACCGCTCCGTACGCCAAACACCCCTGCTGAGCTGCGGTACAATGAAAGCCATCAAGCAACCAGGAACATTATTGAGCGCACAATCGGCGTGCTGAAACAACGGTTCCGCTGTCTGGACCATTCCGGAGGAGCCCTGCAGTACTCGCCTGAGCAAGTTTCGAACTTCATAGTCGTGTGCTGCATGTTGCACAACATGGCAATCCTCAGGACCCAGCCAATGCCACCAGGCCTTGTAGCACCACCAGAGGAGGAGGAGGAAGAGGAGGAAGAGGACGAGGACGATGATCATCAGCAGCACCAAGGCAGGAGGGCGGCCCACAATGGTCAAACTGCAAGGGCCGTCCGTCAACGACTAATAGCAAGCCGCTTCTCGGGCCCCTGCCATTGCTACAAACACTAATCAACCCAGCACGCAACCCCTAAGCCGGCCAAGGCACCAATAATTCCAACCACCAGCCATGTATATTTTGAATACAGAAACTTATTTATTTTACAAACTCTGTGTGTGTCAATTCCTCATGACAAACTCATAGAAATAAACACAAAAAAACAGTCAATAACATAACTGGTTCTCACAACCTGGAGATAATGTCCAAAACACTAAACAAAAGTTGGACCATGAACCTCGGCCTTTAATAAAAAAATGACCAGCATTTTGTCACACCTCCTACTTTTTGCCCTTCGAGGGTGATCTCCTTCCCTTGCGCACTTCCCCCCTTCTAACCCTACTGCTCCTCCGTAATGGGACCTCAGTGGCTGCAGCAAGGCTGGTGGAAGGCTGCTGCTCGTCAGACCCTGACACTGCAGATGCCCCTGAAGGACGGCCTCGACCACTTCTGGGCCTGGAGGGCCCGGCTGCAGACTGCACCAACTCTGCATGGGCGGCAGCAGTCTGTCCTACAGGCGGTGGCAAGTGCAGTGGAGAAGTGACAGTGTTGGCAGCAGGAATGCTGTCATCGTGAGAGAGGACAGCAACTCCCTGCTCGCCCGACACACTGGCACTCCCACGGGGCAGCACTTCAGCATCCGGAGCAATCTGCCGGAGAACAGATTGCTGGCCTGCTGCGGCGCGGTGACAGCCCCGGGGACATGTGCACGAACCATCGAGGTTGGCAGCAGTCTGTGCTCGCGTGGCCTCCATCTGAGTCTGTATGAGAGCAGTCAGAGGTGGGATCATGGCAGCCAGTGACTGAATTGCAGCACTAAGCGTTAGTGTGGCATCCGCCTGTGCTACAGCGAAGTGCTCCACACTCCTTGCCAGTGACTCAATGCATTCGGGCACCCTTCCCACTGCACCCATGAGCTCAGTGTGCATGCCCACCGTCTGGGTGTTCATTTCTGCAATCAGCCGCTCCTCCTCTGCGTCCATTGCATTAGGAGTGTCTGGCATACTCTCCCTCTGGGGAGAAGGCCCCCGTTCTTCCCTACCCCCCCCCATGGCGTTGCTGCAGCCCGCTGGGTCCTGGAGCTTCACCATCATCAGCCCCTTCCCCCCTGCTCCCCTCCGGGGAAGGCGTGTTCCCAGTGTGGGCATGGGCTTCCTCGGGAGAGGGTGGCACTGATGCTCCGGCTTCCTCTTCCTCCTCAGCTGCAGCATCACTCCCAGTGGCAGCTTCAGGGCCCGTCTCCTCAGCTGGTGAATCACCATCTGAAAGCAGGGAGGTACAAGAGTGGCTTTAGCGTGAGGACAGGGTGGCAGTAAGGGAGGAATAAGTGCAGCGAGTTAGCAAGTTGGATTGAAAGTGTCAAAGGCTGGTATTGTGAGGGACAAGTGGAAGGACAGAGGACAAAAAGGTGATGACCTTACCATTGCTGTCCACAACGGGGTCGGCGTCTCCAGTGGCGACGGGACCGATCACCCGGCTTGCCACAATCCTGTGGACGCGCTCCTCCAGATCGCTGAGGGGTTGCAGCTGAAGCCGCCCTCCACCTGTCCGTTGCTGCTGTCTCCTATTATGAGCCAGCTCAGCCTGCAAGAAAAAGGACAGCATCTGAGTAAATATACAGCCATGGTCTTGCCTGATGTGCCTCCCATAGGTGAATAGCCCTTACAATATACAGCCATGGTCTTGCCTGATGTGCCTCCCATAGGTGAATAGCCCTTACTGTATGCAAAGTGTGGAATGTGTGTGTGTGTTTGATGAAAGGGCCATAGGTGTTGGATGAGTGTTGTGCATTGGGGTTTTAAGACCCTCTGGCCATAGAGTGAGGTTGAGATGGAGGGATGGAGAGGTATTGAGAAAAAGCCACTCACCCTGACGACCCGAGTGAGGTCGTTGAACTTTTTGCGGCATTGAACATGGGTCCTGGGCACCATGCTCCTGGAGGAGACGCTCTGAGCCACCTCCCTCCACACTCTTCTGAACTCGCGTGGCAAAGGCCTCCTGCCACTCTCAGGGAACAGCATACATCGTCTGCGCTCCACTGCGTCAACCAGAGCCTCCAAGGCCCGCTCGGTGAAGCGATGAGCGCGTTCTCTCACCCTCTCCATGCTTGGCAGCAAAATGGATTACAGGTCTCTCCAGGCTGAGATTCAAGGCTGCAATGAGCAGGGTGTGGCTGGGGAGCAAGTGCCCCCCCCCGCTTTAAGAAGTGTCCGGCGCCAGTGTGTCTGTGTTCCCTCGCTAACTGGCAGCAGCTGCGCTGCGCTCGCGCGCTGAGTTAGCGCCTCACTCCTTGGCCTTTGCGCCTTAAGAGAGGTGTGCAGCGCCTGCTTTAGCGCTCCACTCACCTCCCGGGGCGGTAAAAGTGAAGTTTCCTGTCAGTGCCGATAATTAGCGCCAGGCGCTAATATTTGCGTCCGGACGATATTTGCGCCCCAAATGGGGCGCGACCTAATTTCTACCCCTATAAGTGTAAGTTTATAGTTTTAAATCAGGTTAAGTTTGTAGTTTAATTTTTTTTTAACAGAAAATGGTAAAATGATGGGAGTTTTAGAAATAGGAATAGTTAAAGTCTATCCAGTGCACATGTCTTCTTACGTGAGGCGAGGTCAGGGGACCTGCTCACCCTTCACAAAAGCCAGAGACACTTGGGAGGCTGGCTACCTCATTCTATCTGATCACAGGAACCAAGGAAGGATGGAACGAATTCTAGTAGTGCTCGCGGCAATCGGATGTGGATTGGCCTATCGAGGCCGCACCAAGGATGTCGTGGTGTTTGGATGCTCCGGGGACACGGCCCCCATCGCGGTGGATGGGACCGGAAGGCGAGAGGCTGAGGAGACCACCACCTATTTCCACAAGGGAAGGTGGCCAGGATGGCTGGGAACGAATTCCACTGAGTATTCCAGTACATCGGGTTTTGCCTACAAAGAGACTTCTTTAATGTGCCCCAAAGTGAGGATCATCGCACCCAGAGTCAGCGTCACCGTCGGCAAACGGATTTGTTTGACTTGTAATGGGAATGTCCCATTGAGCCGATGGTGGTGGCTGCGAAAGCTGAGCAAAAGCATGAGGAACTCTTCGGTCGAGTGGGAGCGACTGGGTAATAATTACGGGGACAAACGGACAAGTGAGAGTCTGTTGGGACAAATGGTGGGAACCGGATGAGGGAATTTATGTATGTATGTGGGGGTCAAAGCACGTTTGCCCCAAAGGCATCTCCATATTTTTCATCAATCAATGGCAGGATAACGGGCAGGGGATGAGGTGGGATGCGAGCACCAGGGGGTGCGGAGCTCCATACTCCCCGATCCCGGTAAATGCCACTGAACTCATTACGCGCCCACGCAAGGCCCCGCCCACAATTCCGGTGGTTCTAGCTAAGGAAGAAGGGTGCCCTAAAACCAGTAAGGGACCCGGGAATGGTTTGGTACTGGTCCCAACAGACCAGATACTATTTCAGGGGGTACATTACGCGGTGGCCTCTGTGATTTTAAACCTCACCGAGGTGCGGTTGCCGGAGTGGTGCCCCAAAGAGACAGAACAGTTATATCAGGTCCTGTTGACCAAGATGTTTAGGCAATTTTATGAATTCGATTTCGCGGAAATTGATAAAACAAGTTTGTACACCGCACCACATGAAGTTTTGGGTCAGGTGGGGAGGCAAAGAAGGGGTGTTGTGAACGACATGTTCACTGCTTTCAATACAGTTACATCTGTGGTCAACGCTCTAGACAGCGTGGAGCTGCAGACCCAGATTAATGGCTTAAAAACACAATTAAAGAATATTCTCACAGATGAAAATAAGGTGGTTGGGTCTGGGTTACACGAGGACCAGGCCATGACTCTCCATTTAAAAGAAATAATAGCTGAACTAGAGAAACATGCGCGTACGGTAAATGCCCTGATTAGGGAAGATCGGAATGCGTCCGATCAGGCTGCGCAGAACGAGGTGTGCGTGCTTTACGGGGCGTGGTTACTGGGCGAGGGCCGCAGTAATTTGGAGGATTTAAAACAAGGTTTGGTCCCGTCCTGGATAAGTAACAAACACCTGCAGGCGCTCCACCCTTTTCAGAACGCATTAAGTCCGTGCCAGCTCAGGCTAGCTTCAGAAGCATACCAAGTCCCCGTGGACTGCGGACGATCAAACCATACCAACATGGGTATAGTTTTACGTATGCCGGTTTTGGGCGACACAGCAAAGCCCGCCCCGATGTATCGGGTAGAGAACATCGGTGTCATTCAGGGGGGAGCCCACATTCGCTATGCAGCGGTTCCACCTTACGTCATCCGCTGGGAGCAAACGATGACAGGTACAGATCTCTCTGGTTGTCGTGGCCAGGGAGCACACATAATACTGTGTCCCCAGCACTTGAATGCCTTTTTAACACCACAGTGCGGGTTCAGAACGGCTGGCGCCAAGCCCATGAATTGCACCATGGAGGCAATGGCACAAGATCATGTGCCTCCACAGGTAGCATACATCGGGGGTGGAACATATTGTGTTACCACTGCAGCGCGACACTACCAACATGGAAACCGTAGCCGGTGTCCGGTGAGTGACAGCAGTTTCTGTTTTAAACCCAGGGCGGAAGTTCAAGTAGCACAACAGCGAATTGTCCCGATCCCTGAACCATCCACTGTTCATCTTGCAGTAAAGAGAACTTCACCGACCTGCAGCGATTCGTCGCGCATTTCGGATACCTCATTCCCCCTCTCCCTGAACACCTCACCAAGCTTTTGAAAGCCGTCGCGGTATCGCAAAAACATTTTTACACCCTAGAACAAAAGACTGTCGAGATAGGGACAGAAATTCTGGACATAGTAATTCCACCGTGGTGGGATCTGTTCACCAACATTGAAGTGCCTTCCTGGATTAGAATAGCCTCCCACATTTTAGTTGTATGCCAAGTGTTTATTGTGATATACTTATTGGTCGTACACTGTAAGAGAGGCAAACGCCTCACCAAGAACGAAAACACGGGAGAGTGGCGAGAACGTTACGTGCGCGTGCACAATGAAAGCACCGCGTAAACAGACAAAATGGCGTCACTCCAGTTTTTCCACGTGCGCCTCGGAATTGTTGTAATCGACCGTGATTTTTCTCAGAAACTGTAATTAAGTTTGGAACTCTACGGGGTAAAAATTGAGTCGCGCCCCATTTGGGGCGCTAACCTCGCCGGGGCGCGACTTTTAGCGCCCCGAAAAAATTAGCGGCCCCGCGCCGGAACTTCAGTGGTTGCGCCCCAAGAGGGAAGCGGGGCGCCACTGGAAGCACCCCGCATCCCTCTTGGGGCGCTGCGAGTGAATATCCTGGCGCTACATGCCGCAGCGCCATGCGCTGCGGCACGTCGCGCCGCGGTATTGCAGGCCTTCCTCCCCTTCTTAAAGGGGAGGGACCCTGCGCAGCGCGAACCGGGGCCCAGCTGGGCCCCCAGGGATCGGGAGTGCCGGCAAAAGAGCCCGGCACTCAAGAGAAGTGCCGGGCTCTTGGAGCGCAGCCGGCACTTCACGGTGGGGGGGCTTCACGGGGGCCGGGGACAGCAACGGGGGCAGGTGCTGGCAGGCGGCCAGCAACAAAAATGGCCGCCTGCCACCTCCCCTTTAAATATCGCCGCCCCGGCCGCACGTACGCCTCCCTGAACCCGTCGGACATAGCGTCTGGCGGTAAATCAGGGGGCGCGACTGAAGTTCACGGCCGGGGCGCGAGCGGGGTGCTGCGCACGGCGATGACGTCATCGCCGGCGGCGCAGCGCCACAGGGCGCTACCGGCTGCCGCCGCCGCTAACCTCCCACTAAATTTTTCGGGAGGCGTGGGCGGCGCTGCGCCCGGGCGTTAGCTGCTTTACGCCCCATTAGCGCCCTCTTAAGGCGCTAACGGGAGGCGCAAGCAGCTGAATTTTTCCCCCTACATGTTTAAGAGTTGGTTTTGATTATTTTGGTGTTGATGTTGTTGTTGAATATGATTTGTTTGGTTGGTTTTTTGTTTTCTTTTTTCCTTGAATAAAAAATATGCATATGCAGGTGGTGCGAGAGGCATCGGCCTGGTTACACCTGGAAGGAAATGCACGCGGTGTAAGTTAAAGGCAAATGCTGCCTGCGGTGTTATAAGAATGTAATTTTCCTGGGAAATAAGGACGACACGGAGACCCTAGATAGTTTTAAGTTATGGGAATTTTTGGATATGGAGAATCGAGATAATATTGCTCACCACAATGTTTTTGATACGATAAGCGGAGTTATTCGCATCAACAGGAGGGACTGCAGAATTCGCAAAATTATCGCGATTTTATAAAATAAGAAGGAGACATAAAGTTTCGTACAAACAGCTTTATTTCAGCAGAATGCTGTCAGGTTTCAAAACGGACACAAACAGCCTGTAAAATGGCTGCCACGCCTCGTGGCAGAAAGTTCTAGACTTTCAGTGAGCAGACAAGATGGCGTTCCAATAAACATTTGTGCAAGATCGTACAGGACTCAGCACATTTGAGATAATTGACAAGACATGATGGGTTTGCATTTTAAACATAAATACTGGAATCGGTCTCCCGGGTGCAAACAAGGGCTATTGTACTGAGCGATCAAGGACCCATCCAGAGACATTAATATGCAAAATCCCCACGGCTCTACGATGAGAGAGCCGTTTGCGGGTACTTACAGCAAGCATTTGGAAGCCCCAAAACCCCTCCAGGGAGACTACTAGCCGGTTCCACAATGGGAGAAATATTAACGGGTACTCAGACAGTTACAAGTATCACCGAAACCCATTAAAGACTGAGATCACCCCATACAAGAAGTTTGAGCGCCAAAAACCTGACAAAAGATAGACATTAAGATTGGGCGGGAAAAGAGGAATTACAGCACTATAACTGTAAAGTACAACCGTCCATCTCTCTCTTGCTGCTTTGACTCGCTGGAAGGCTGCTGAACTTTATTCTCTTGCCTGACGGCTCTGGACTCTGATCCGCTAGGATCAACCTCGTGGCTTGCCGCGAAGATCTGTGGAGAACTGGGCTGTGAGGCCTGGAAGCGGGCGCACCATCCCGAGAAGTCGGTAAACGGTGTTGGAACCGAAGGCCCAAGAGGAGATGAGATGAGATGAGATGAGATGAGATGAGAAGAGAAGAAGACGACCAAACGCATCGCCACGGTCAGTAAGCCCCGACCGCACCTGTAAGTCGAATAAACACTTCTTTGAATTTTATCGGCTACTCCACAACTGGCCTAGGAAGACCCTTCTTTGAGTTCTACAGACAACTGGTGTAGGGCACAGGAAGACTCTTTTTCGAGTGGTGTCCGAACTCCGAGGGCAACACAGATCTTCATGACAGCAAACGGTCCAGCCTGCTAGCCGGAGCAGAAACGAGCAAACAAGTGGGGTACAGAGACCCCTGATCAACACGTGGATAGTCAGGTGCTGCGGTAAAAACATCCGAGCAGAGTTTCGGAATTCTCCGAGTTATCACGAGTGGTGAGCATGAGTCTCGATCCTACAAATCTAGATTAGGACAGGTATTGATAGGGGAGGGTTTAAGTTTTAAGGATAATTATAATGTGTGTCCCCTTTTACGATGTGTCATGTGCTCCTCGTTTCCCTAAAATTAGTTTCATAACTGTGTGTAAGATTGTACTGTCATCAATCTGTGCTTATGACATGTATCTCGTAATCTTGAATAATATGCAATTTTTCCATTTCGAACTATTCAACCGGGTCTACCTGAGTCTTTCTCTGCTTTATTGCTCTCGCACCTAAGCCCAGTGTCAGAACCGTAAGGGCGAGTGGGTCAAACCACTCACAGGTGTCTAGTGTTATCAGGCTGGCTGGAGACCAGAACAGGCAACAAGGCCTAACCCCGCACTAGCACCCAGGCTAAGCACAGAGCCGCAGGTCACCCCTTACACGCCATAAACAACAAACCCCAAAACCGCGATTTAGCCCAACTGTCAAAGGATTGGTGAGCATTATCCCTGGTCCTTCAAAACCTAACTTAGCTAGTAAAGTGGGGTTGGGAGGGGTGAAGTATTGTTCTACTGTCATTTCCCTCGCTTGTACCGAAGTGTCCCCCACCTTTAGAGTATTAAGAGTGTTATTATTTGTGTTTTACCTTTTTAATAAAGATTGAAGTTCTTTCATCAAACCCAGTTGTCTGCTGCACCTTTTGTCACAACCCCCAAATAAGTCCAAGACCTAGAACCAAGGGAGTGGGAGCGATTCGAACCGCTCAGAAGTCAGAGGTGAAGCTGACACAAAACCACCACCCCCTACATGCTTCATTATATGAGGAGTTGCGAATGGAACTGAACACTGTGCAATCATCAGCAAACATCCCCACTTCTGACCTTATGATGGAGGGAAGGTCATTGATGAAGTAGCTGAAGATAGGTGGGCTTAGAACACTGCCCTGAGGAACTCCTGCAGCAGTGTCCTGGGGCTGTGATGATTGACCTCCAACCACCACAACCATCTTCCTTTGTGCTAGGTATGACTCCAGCCAGTTTTCCCCCTGATCCCCATTGACTTCAGTTTTAGCAGGGCTCCTTGGTGCCACACTCGGTCAAATGCTGCCTTGAGGTCAAGGGCAGTCACTCTCACCTCACCTCTGGAATTCAGCTCTTTTGTTCATATTTTGACCAAGGCTGTAATGAGGTCTGGAGCGGAGTGGTCCTGGCAGAACCCAAACTGAGCATCGGTGAGCAGGTTATTGATAAGTAAGTGCCAGTCGATAGCACCGTCAACAACACCGTCCATCACTTTGCTGGTGATTGAGATTAGGCTGATGGGCCGACAATTGGCCGGATTGGACTTGTCCTGCTTTTTGCAGTAGATGCAAGATCAATTAATAATTTTGGATCTGAGATAATAGATTTTTGCTAGCCAAGGGTATTAAGAGATATGGAGCCAAGGCAGGCGGATGGAGTTAGGACACAGATCAGCCATTATCTCATTGAATGGCGGAACAGGCTCGAGGGGCTGAATGGCCTCCTCCTGTTCCTATGTCTCTATGCTGTAGGACGTGTCCTTGACTCTGGATTCAGGTTGGTTAAGGTGGATTTACGAGGAATGTACTTTTTTTTTAAATGTTCTTCTGGCTGAAACTTTTAAGATTCAATAATGTATTGAAGGCTGGAAGCAGATATAGGACCAGACCAGGTGATATAGAATTATATAGAATTTACAGCACAGAAACAGGCCATTGGGCCCAACTGGTCCGTGCCGGTGTTTATGATCCACACCAGCCTCCTCCCCACCCCTCTTCATCTCACCCTATCAGCCTATCCTTCTATTCCTTTCTCCCTCATGTGTTTATCCAGCTTCCCCTTAAATGCATCTCTGCTATTCGCCTCAACCACTCCCTGTGGTAGCGAGTTCCACATTCTCACCACTCTCTGGGGAAAGAGGTTTCTGCTGAATTCCTTCTTGGATTTATTAGTGACTGTCTTTTATTGATGACCCCGAGGTCTGGTCTCACCCGCAAGTGGAAACATCTTCTCTACGTCTACCCTATCGAACCCCTTCATAACTTTAAAGACCTCTATCAGGTCACCCCTCAGCCTTCTCTTTACGAGAGAAAAGAGCCCCAGCCTGTTCAGTCTTTCAGTTGGTCATCGAGTTTTCAGTTGCATGGATTCCGCTACGTGGAACTCTAACCACAGGCCACTTTGTCTTTCCACCTCTCTTCCTAAATCTTCCCAAAAACCCATCGGACAAGCTTCCTGCTTCATCTCCCAATCTCTTGGCACCCTTTTCCATTACCTACCTGTTAAAAAGTCTTGGACATTTCCTACATTAAAGGCATGAAGCAATTTCAAGTTGCTTTAAGGAGTCGTTAATTGCTTTCACACAGTGACATTGTAAGAACATAAGAAACAGGAACAGGAGGAGGCCATTCGGCCCTTCGAGCCATTCTATAAGATCCTGGCTGATCTTCAACCTCAACTCCACTCTCCCGTCCTATTCCCATATCCCTTGATTCACTTAGGGGGAGAAATTCAGTCTCGCCCCGTTTGGGGCGCAATTATCGGCCGGGTGCAAAGTTTAGCGCCTGGCGCTAATTATCACCTCCGACTGCAAACTTGGCTTCTATCACCCCTGGAGGTGATTGGAGCGCTAAATCAGGCGCTACACACCTCTCTTAAGGCGCTAACGCCGAGGAGCGAGGCACTACCTCAGAGCGCTGGCGAAGCTCATGTGATGTCAGTCAGCAATGGAACACAGACACACTGGCGCCGGCCAGTTCTTAAAGGGGAGGGTTGATCTTGCTCTCCATCCACACCTTGCTCATTGCAGCCTTGAATCTCGGCCTGGAGAGACCTGAACATCAAATCTGCTGGAAAGAACAATGGACAGGCCCAGGGAAAGAGCTCAGAGTGCAGCCCCCACAGTCTCTTCTTAATCGATGCAAGGCAGGTCAAATCAAAATGAACCTGCAAAGTGCTGCTCAGTACCCAAAACTCCTTCACACAGTGTTCAATCTCTCCAGAAATCTCTCTCTCTCTCTCTCAGAATGCGTGGTGCAAAAATGTCGGCAACAAAAAATGTCAGGAAGCGGTCGCCTTTAAATAGCGCTCCCCCAGTCCCTTCCCAACTGCAAAACGTTCCCCTCAACCTGTCGTTGCTAGCGGCAGGCGGAAAGGCAGGAGGCGCCACTCAATATCTGGTCTGGTGCGCTACCGGGGCGTTGCACGCTCGACTGACCTCACGATCTGCGGGCGCAGGAGATCGTGGCGGTAGTGTTTAGCGCCGCCGCAAAATGTCTGGTCAATTTCGCGAGCGGCGCAAACATCGCGTGTCCGGGTGCTAGTTGCTTTGGGCGCTAACGGGAGGCGCAAAGCAACCAAATTTTTCCCCCTCAGTGTCCAAAAATCTATCGATCTCGGTCTTGAATATATTCAACAATTGATCCTCCACAGCCCTCTGGGGTAGAGAATTCCAAAGATTCACCACCCTCTGAATGAAAAGATTTCTCCTCATCTCAGTTCTAAATGGCCGACCCCTTATTCTGAAACTATGACCCCTAGTTCTAGACTCTCCAGTCAGGGGAAACACTGGCCACTAAATTCAAGAGCCCCCGAAAACGGGCGCAGGGATCACGATGCGCGATTAACCCGCGCCCGTTGATTCCGATACAGGCAGCATTCCAACTTCGTGCTGCCAGCTCGTTGAACTGATTTTAGCTTCCAGCAGGGAGCCAATATCGTGAGAGGCTAGCAACAGTTAAAGCTAGCCTGCACTGCTTAAAGCTAGCCTGCACCTCTTAAAGGGGAGGTGCATTGAGGCTGCAGCAGGTGCTGGGAGTCATGTTTGATGAGAGTTTGACCCGGAAAAGAGTGAAAAATGGCACAATAGGGGAGAGAGCGGGCTCCAAGGTTCTCGGACGCTGCACTGGAGCTCTTTGGGGAGGAGGTAGAAAGGAGGTGTGATGTCCTGTATCTGCAGGGGACCAGGAGGCCCTCCAGACACACCGTCAGAAGGCAATGGGAGCAGATAGCCATGGAGGTCACTGACAGCAGTCAAGCCCCGAGGATCTGGATGCAGCACCACAAGAAGTTCAATGGCCTCACAAGGGTGGTCAAGGTCAGTGAATGCATCTTCAAATGCCAAATCCTACCAACTGCACCACTAGCCTCAGCCACTGCTCAATGCACCACAACCCCATCACTCACCCACCAACAATCTCTATCAATCAGGACTCATCCCTCACATTCATAGCTTCAGCTCACCCTCACACACTTACCACTGCAGCAAGCCTCACACTCACATCTCACAGCTTGAATACACTGCCAGTTATTCAACCATGACAGCCACATCACCCAAACATTACCACACTCCGCATTACCATCGCCGAATCCCCCACCATCAACATCCTGGGGATCACCATTGACCAGAAACTTAACTGGACCAGCCACATAAATACTGTGGCAACAAGAGCAGATCAGAGGCTGGGTATTCTGCGGCGAGTGACTCACCTCCGGACTCCCCAAAGCCTTTCCACCATCTACAAGGCACAAGTCAGGAGTGTGATGGAATACTCTCCACTTGCCTGGATGAGTGCAGCTCCAACAACACTCAAGAAGCTCGACACCATCCAGGACAAAGCAGCCCGCTTGATTGGCGCCCCATCCACCACCTTAAACATTCACCCCCTCCACCACCGGCGCACCGTGGCTGCAGTGTGTACCATCTACAAGATGCACTGCAGCAACTCGCCAAGGCTTCTTCAGCAGCACCTCCCAAACCCACGACCTCTTCCGCCTAGAAGGACAAGGGCAGCAGACGCATGGGAACACCAGCACCTCCAAGAACCCCTCCAAGTCACACACCATCCTGACTTAGAAGTATATCGCCGATCCTTCATCGTCGCTGAGTCAAAATCCTGGAACTTCCTCCCTAACGACACTGTAGGAGCACCTTCACCACACGGACTGCAGCGGTTCAAGAAGGCGGCTCACCACCACCTTCTCGAGGGCAATTAGGGATGGGCAATAAATGCCAGGAAAACAAACTTAAAATAAAGAGAGGTCGAGACAGGATAGCATTTGTGCGCTGCCCAGTTACAGTGGATTACAGAGTTCAAAGGGGCTTGTAGGGTATCGCAGCAGCCCAGTAAGCTGTCCTCTAACAGATTACTAGGACTGTTGAGGCGCCCCCCCCCCCCCCGGGGGAGTGGCAGTGGCTCCATGGAGCAGCAACCTGCTGTCTTCTCTACATGACAGCGCTCGTCCTCCCACCATTGCCACTCCGCCAGTGCCCTTGCTGTTGGCCGTCAGCCAGCCAGCCCAGACCGCTGCCACCCATGCTGAGATGGAGCAGTCCGCAGCCGGGCCTTCCAGGCCCACGGGGGCTTGAGGCCATCTTCCAAGGCCATCTGCAGTCGCGCCCACTGAGAGTCAGCAGCCTTCCACCAGCCATGCTGCAGCCACTGGGGTAGCACTGCGTAGGAGCACGAGGACAGGCGAAGGCACACGGAAGACAACAACAACAACAACTTGTATTTATATAGCGCCTTTAACGTAGTAAAACGTCCCAAGGTGCTGCACAGGAGTATTAAAAGTCCAAAAAAAATTTGACACTGAGCCACATAAGGAGAAATTACGGCAGGTGACCAAAAGCTTGGTCAAAGAGGTCAGTTTTAAGGAGCATCTTAAAGGAGGAGAGAGAGGTAGCGAGGCGGAGAGGTTTAGGGAGGGAATTCCAGAGCTTAGGGCCTAGGCAACAGAAGGCACGGCCACCAATGGTTGAGCGATTATAATCAGGGATGCTCAAGAGGCCAGAATTAGAGGAGCGCAGATATCTCAGCGGGAGGGCTGTGGGGCTGAAGGAGATTACAGAGATAGGGAGGGGTGAGGCCATGGAGGGATATGAAAACAAGGATGAAAATTTGGAACTCGAGGCGTTGCTTAACCGGGAGCCAGTGTAGGTCAGCGAGCACAGGGGGTGATGGGCGAACGGGACTTGGTGCGAGTTAGGACACTAAGACAGGCACTAAGGGAATGCACAAGGGTGATTAGTTGACTTTTGTATGCAATATGGCATGATTTCATTTATAAATTTGGTTTGGAATGTTTATTTTGTGGTGGCTTTTATTTTTGCAATGTGGTCATGCTGAGACGCTGATGGTCAGTAACAGAGGGACGGTAGGTTTGGGACTGCTGGTGAATGGGCAACTGGGGTTGCAGTTACTCGTATGGCACTCGGATAAGTTCCTTACAGGCAGCCCGGGCAGAAAGGGGCTGTCTAGGTTGCCTCCTCCCTTCCTCTTCCTCCTCCTCCTCATGTTCCTGCTGCTCAGCTGGTCGCCGTATAGCTGGTGGCATGGGCAGTGCCCTCTTGATGGCGAGGTTGTGCAGCATACAGCAAACCACCACGAATCTCGACACCCGCTCCCCCGAGTGCTGCAGGATTCCTCCAGAGCGGTCCAAGCGGCGGAAGTGTTGTTTCAGCGCGCCAATGGTCTGCTCATCCTTGTTTTCAAATCCCTCCATGGCCTCGCCCCTTCCTATCTCTGTAATCTCCTCCAGCCCCACAACCCCTGCCGAGATATCTGCGCTCCTCTAATTCTGCCCTCTTGAGGATCCCTGATTATAATCGCTCAACCATTGGCGGCCGTGCCTTCTGTTTCCTGGGCCCTAAGCTCTGGAATTCCCTGCCTAAACCTCTCCGCCTCACTACCTCTCTTTCCTCCTTTAAGACGCTCCTTAAAACCGACCTCTTTGACCATGCTTTTGGTCACCTGCCCTAATTTCTACTCATGTGGATCGGTGTCCAATTTTTTGTCTTATAATACTCCTGTGCAGCGCCTTGGGATGTTTTACTACGTTAAATGTGCTATATAAACATAGACATAGATATAGAAGATAGGAGCAGGAGTAGGCCATTCGGCCCCTCGAGCCTGCTCCGCCATTTAATGAGATCATGGCTGATCATCCAAATTCAGTACCCTGTCCCTGCTTTCTCCCCATATCCCTTGATACCTTTAGCCTTAAGAAATATATCCAACTCCTTCTTGAATATATTTAATGATTTGGCCTCAACGGCCTTCTGTGGTAGAGAATTCCACAGGTTCAGCACTCTCTGGGTGAAGAAATTCCTCCTCATCTCAGTCCTAAATGGCTTACCCCTTATCCTTAGACTGTGACCCCTGGTTCTGGACTCCCCCGCCATCGGGAACATCCTCCCTGCATCTAGTCTGTCTAGTCCTGTTAGAATTTTATAAGTTTCAATGAGATCCCCTCTCATTCTTCTAAACTCCAGCGAATATAAGCCCAATCGACTCAATTTCTCCTCATACGTCATTCCTGCCATCCCAGGTATCAGTCTGGTGAATCTTCGCTGCACTCCCTCCATGGCAAGAACATCCTTCCTCAGATAAGGCGACTAAAACTGCACACAATACTCAAGTTGTGGTCTCACCAAGGCACTGTACAACTGCAGCAAGACATCCTTGCTCCTGTACTCGAATCCTCTCGCTATGCAGGCCAACATACCATTTGCCTTGTTAACCGCCTGCTGCACCTGCATGCTTACCTTCAGCGACTGGTGCACAAGGACACCCAGGTCTCGTTGCACTTCCCCTTCTCCCAATCTATTGCCATTCAGATAATAATCTGCCTTCCTGTTTTTGACACCAAAGTGGATAACCTCGCATTTATCCACATTATATTGCATCTGCCATGCTTCTGCCCAATCACCCAACATATCCAAATCATACTGGAGTTTCTCGGCATCCTCCTCACGGCACACACTCCCACCCAGCTTTGTGTCGTCTGCAAACTTGGAGATATTACATCTAGTTCCCTCGTCTAGATCATTAACATATATTGTGAATAGCTGGGGTCCTAGCACCGATCCCTGCGGTACCCCACTAGTCACTGCCTGCCACTCGGAAAAAGACCAGTTTATTCCAACTCTTTGCTTCCTGTCTGCCAACCAGTTCTCTATCCAAGTCAGTACCTTACCCCCAATCCCATGTGCTTTAACTTTACACGTTAATCTCTTATGCGGAACCTTTTCGAAAGCCTTCTGAAAGTCCAAATACACCACATCCACTGGTTCTCCCTTATCTATTCTACCAGTTACATCCTCAAAAAATTCCAGTAGATTAGTCAAGCACGATTTACCTTTTGTAAATCCATGTTGACTTTGTCCGATCCTGTCACTGTTTTCCAAGTGCTCTGCTATTACATCTTTTATAATGGACTCTAGCATTTTCCCCACTACCGATGTCAGGCTTACCGGTTTATAATTCCCCGTTTTCTCTCTACCACCTTTTTTAAATAGTGGGGTTACATTAGCTACCCTCCAATCCATAGGAACTGTGCCAGAGTCTATAGAATTTTGGAAGATGACCAGCAATGCATCTACTATTTCTAGGGTCACTTCCTTAAGTACCCTAGGATGTAGATTATCAGGCCCTGTGGATTTATCGGCCTTCAATCCCGTCAATTTCCCTAACACCATTTCCCTACAAATACTGATTTCATTCAGTTCCTCCCTCTCATTAGAGCCTATGTTCCCCGACATCTCTGAGAGGTTATTTATGTCCTCCTTTGTGAAGACAGAACCAATGTATGTATTTAATTGGTCAGTCATTTCTTTGTTCCCCATTATAAATTCCCCTGATTCTGACTGCAAGGGACCTGCGCTTGACTTCACCAATCTTTTTCTCTTCACATATCTATAGAAGCTTTTACAGTCAGCTTTTATGTTCCCAGCAAGCTTACTCTCATACTCTATTTCCCCCCTCTTAATTAATGCTTTTGTCCTACTTTGCTAAATCCTAAGCTGCTCCCAATCCTCAGGTTTGCTCCTTTTTCTGGCCAATTGATATGTCCTCTCCTTGGATCTTATGCTATCCCTAATTTCCCTTGTTAGCCACTGTTGCGCCACCTTTTTTGTTTTATTTTTATGCCAGACAGGGATGAACAAATTCTGTAGTTCATCCATGCAATCTTTAAATGTTTGCCATTGCCTATCCACCGTCAACCCTTTAAGTAATGCTCCCCAATCCATCCTGGCCAACTCACGCATCATACCATCGTAGTTTCCTTTATTTAAATTCAGGACCCTAGTCTCTGAGTCAACTACTTCACTCTCCATCTTAATGAAGAATTCTATCATATTGGGACAGAAATTCGGGTCTCCACGGGTGAGTACGTGCTGTGTACTCACCCGTAGACCCAACGAAAGTGCCGGTTTCCTGCATGCACTGCGCATGCGCTGGAAACCGAACTTCCGTTCCCCTGAAGGAAGGGGTTCAGAGGTCGAACGCGTACGCCGGAGAGGCAGCGCGTAGACCTCGAACTTCGTTTTTTTTTTCAGGTTTCTCCGTGAGGGTAAGTACGGAGAAGCTGCGCAGGGAAAAAGGAGGCGCAAGGCCTGCTTTTAACAAGGTAAGTGGTGAATTAAGTACAATGTAAACATTTTTTCAACAGGTTTATCTTTTTTACATACTTTAAAGAAAGGTAAGTTTATTTTTAGCACCGTTAAAAAGTGTAATTAATTTTTTCGAAAATTTAAATTTTTGTTTAAAGTAGTTAATTTATGTAATTTATAGTTATTTTAAAAATGTGATGTTTTTTAAAAAATTTATTTGAAGTTTTAGTGAGGTTTTGGGGCCGATCTCTATTCATAGATTTGACAGGTCTTCCTGTCAAATCTATGAATGGAGATTCCCTGCTCCGATTGGCTCTCCATGGCCCACGTGATCCCAGGGGACGCTTCGAACTGACTGCGCCCCTGGGATACGCGAGCACTGCGCGCCGGCAGCTGGAGGAGGCCCAGGACCCGAATTCCACGCGGGCCCGAAGCACAACGGCAGGCGCGGAATGTAAGTACGCGCGCGATTCTTGCATCCGCGGGAAGCCGGAGAGCCGAATTTCTGGCCCAATATGATCGCTCCTCCCCAATACACATTGTTGTTGTTGTTGTTGTTGTTGCTCGAGCATATTTTGTGTGGCAGCACGGCTCTCATTGAACGCACGCTGCGCGCGTGTGTGTGGGTTGCGCACCGGAACGTGAGCCATGTCGTCAGAGGATAGCCCTATGTTGCCCAGTAACTGCCCTTTGGTTTGTTGTGGTGGCTGATATGCAGCCGGCACAGCGGACCACCGCAGGATAAAGGCATCGTGACTGCTGCCAGGGTACCGGGCAGTGACCTCCAGGAGGCGCGGCCTGTGGCCACACACCAGCTGGACACTGAGGGAGCGCAATCCCTTTCGGCTCCGGTATATGACAGGCATGCTCCAAAGGGATGCGTGTGCAGTTTATGGCGCCCTGCGCCATGGGGAAGCCTGCAATCCTCGCAAAGCCGTGTGCCCGCTCCGCCTGCTGGTCTCTGGAAAGAGAGAATGAAATGTAGTTGGCTCTCTTGCATTATACCCGCCCTCCTGTATGCCTCAGAGACATGGACCATGTACAGCAGGCACCTCAAAGCACTGGAGAGGTACCACCAACGCTGCCTCCGCAAGATCCTGCAAATCCATCAGCAGGATAGGCGCACCAACGTCAGTGTTCTTGCTCAGGCCCACATCCCCAGCATCGAAGCTTCGACCACGCTCCGCATGCCCGATACGAGACTCCCAAAACAAGCGCTCTACTCGGAGCTCTGACACGGCAAGAGAGCCCCAGGTGGGCAGAGGAAATGCTTCAAGGACACCCTCAAAGCCTCCTTGAAAAAGTGCAACATCCCCACCGACACCTGGGAATCCCTGGCCCAAGACCGCACAAAGTGGAGGAGAAGCATCGGGAAGGCGGCGAACACCTCGAGTCTCTTCACTGGGAGCAAGCGGAAACCAAGCGCAAGGAGCGGACGTCAACCCAAGCACCCCACCCACCCGCCCCTTCAACCACCGTCTGCCCCACCTGTGACAGAGACTGTAGGTCCTGCATTGGACTCATCAGTCACCTGAGAACTCATTCTTAATGTGGAAGCAAGTCGTCTTCGGTTCCGAGGGACTGCCTAAGAGAGAGAGAGAGATTAGAGAGCCTCAGTGACCTCCCTTACGCAACAGTGGATGGCAAACAGCGAGATGTAGCAAATATCTCCAGCTCCAACCTGCAAGGAGACTGGCGCATAAAAGTTCATGGCCACGGTCACCTTCACATCCACTGGCAATGCGATCCTCGCCCTGCTCTCAGGTTGCAGTTGTGGCTGCAGCAGGTGGCAGATTTCGGTGAGGACGTCCTTACTGAAGAGCAGACATCTCACACATTCTTCCTCGTTGAAGTTCAGGTCGGGGAATTGCCCCCTGAGCACCCTGGGCAGATATGGCCTCCTGTTGAGAGCCCTTCTCCCCTTCCTCCTCCTCCCTCTTCCAGCAACTTGTGCTGCTCGGCATGCCCTCTGCTCATTCTCCAAGTCGTGCTGTATTCCAAGGGGAATGCCTACTAGTGCACCCAACGTGTGAACATAATAAGAACATAAGAAATAGGAGCAGGAGTCGGCCATTTGGCCCCTCGAGCCTGCTCCGCCATTCAATAAGATCATGGCTGATCTTCGACCTCATCTCCACTTTCCTGCACTATCCCCATATCCCTTGATTCCCTTAATATTCAAAAATCTATCGATCTCTGTCTTGAATATACTCAGCGACTGAGTTCTCTGGGGTAGAGAATTCCAAAGATTCACCACCCTCTGAGTGAAGAAATTTCTCCTCATCTCAGTCCTAAATGGCCGACCCCTTATCCTGAGACTGTGACCCCTGGTTCTAGACTCCCCAGCCAGGGGAAACATCCTCCCTGCAGCTACCCTGTCAAGCCTTGTAAGAATTTTATATGTTTCAATGAGATCACCTCTCATTCTTCTAAACTCTAGAGAATATAGGCCTAGTCTGCTCAATCTCTCCTCATAGGACAATCCCCCCATCCCAGGAACCAGTCTGGTGAACCTTCGTTGCACTCCCTCTATGGCAAGTATATCCTTCCTTAGGTAAGGAGACCAAAACTGTACACAGTACTCCAGGTGTGGTCTCACCAGGGCCCGATATAATTGCAGTAAATTGCAGTTTGCAATTGTTTACCTAAGAGGGCGCTAACGGGGCGCAAAGCCACTAGCGCCAGGGCGCGGCGCCGCCAACGCCTCCCGCGAAATTCAGCGGGAGGTTAGCGGCGGCGGTTACCGTTAGCGCCACACGGCGCTGCGCCTCCAGCAATGACGTCATCACCGCGCGCAGCACCCCGCTCACGCCCCGGCCGCGATCTTCGGTCGCGACCCCTGACATACCGCCGGACGCTATGTCCGACAGGGTCAGGGGGGCCTTCCTGCGGCCGGGACGGTGCATATTAAAGGGGAGGTGTCGGGCGGCCATTTTTGTTGCTGGCCACCTGCCAGCACCTGCCTCCATTGCTGTCCCCGGCCTTCTGTGAAGCCTCCCCGCGGAGTGCCGGCTGCGCTCCGTGAGCCCGGCACTTCTCTTGAGCGCCGGGCTTCTTTTGCCAGCACTCCGATCCCTGGTGGCCCAGCTGGGCCCCGGGTCGCGCTGCACTAGGCCCCTCCCCTTTAATAAGGGGAGGAAGGCCTGCAGTACCACGGCACGACGTGCCACAGCGCGTGGCGCTGCGATATTCACTCGTAGCACCCCAAGAGGGAGGCAGGGTGCTTCCAGTAGCGCCCCGCCTCCCTCTTGGGGCGCTACCGATGAATTTCTGCCGCGGGGGGCGCTCATTTTTTCGGGGCGTTAAAAGTAGCGCCCCGGCGAAGTTGGCGCCCCAAAGGAGGCGCGACCCAATTTTGCCCCCCTTTACTCTTATACTCAAACCCTCTTGTAATAAAGGCCAACAATGGCAGCAAGTGTTTTGCGCAGAAGCTTTGAAGTCAGGACAAAGACCTTCATCACCAGCCACACCCCTCCCTGCAGACTTTAGCAACTATAGAAAGCACCAAACCACTTGTAGAATCGCAGCACCAGCCAGTAGAAATCAAGCAGCAACTAGCCTGTAAGTTGGTGAGGAACCCTTTGTGTAGAGCTGGTGGGAGGCCTTGCTGCTGCTGGTGTCAGATTCGCATTGCACGCCGACTGACGTCATGAGCTGCCTGCGCTGCGGACTTCCGGCGGACCTTCACTGTGCCCGCGCCAAAGCCCTCGCCAGCATGGCGTCCGGCGCGATTCGCCCCACAAGTGCGAGCACGCGCGCATTGGACGGGAAGCCGAATTTCGCGCCCGTTGCCCATTTTAAATCGCAGGATGGTAGAATTTTACAACATAGCAGGAGGGCATTCGGACAATTCCACCCGTGCCAGCTCTCTGAAAGATTCATCCACTTTGTCTCATTTCCCGGCCTTTCTGCCCTACTCGCCTCCTTTATTCTCTTGCCAACACTTATCCACTTTCTTTCACCCAATCCAGTAACGCCGCTGCTCTAAATGCCCTAATAACAACAACTTGAATCTACATAGCGCCTTTAACGTAGTAAAACGTCCCAAGGCGCTTCACAGGAGCGATTATCAGACAAAAATTGACACCGAGCCACATAAGGAGATATTCGGACAGGTGACCAAAAGCTCGGTCAAAGAGGTAGGTTTTAAGGATCGTCTTAAACTAGAGAGGTAGCGAGCGATCTTCCTTGTAATTTTTGGGGGGGGGGGGCGCGGCCCCTTTAACGGGCTGTACGGCCCATTATAAAGTCCGCCCATGAGCGTTTTTTTTTCAATTTTAAAAGCCGGCTCACCTGCTGCGCTTCAAGGGAGCGTTGATAGTGAGGTGGAGAGGTTTAGGGAGGGAATTCCAGAGCGCTGGGGCCCAGGCAGCTGAAGGCACGGCCGTCAATGGTGGAGCGAGGGAAACCGGGGGATGCGCAAGAGGCCGGAATTGGAGGAGCGCGGAGATCTCGCGCTGATGCAGTCATACAGACCATTTAAATTTTTCCAAATGGTGAAAGTCAGACTTGCATTTCTATAGCGCCTTTCACGACCATCGGACGTCTCAAAGCGCTTCACAGCCAATGAAGTACTTTTTAAAATGTGGAGTCACTGTTGTAATGTAGGAAACGTGGCAGCCAATTTGCGCACAGCAAGCTCCCACAAACAGCACTGTGATAATGACCAGGTAATGTTTTTAAGCGATGTTGGTTGAGGGATAAATATTGGCCCCAGGACACCGGGGAGAACTCCCCCCCCCTGCTCTTCTTCCAATAGCGCCATGGAATCTTTTACGCCCACCTGAGAGAGCAGACGGGGCCCTCGTTTTAACGTCTCATCTGAAAGACGGCACCTCTGACAGTGCAGCGCTCCCTCAGCACTGCATTGGAGTGTTAGCCTAGCTTTATGTGCTCAAGTCTCTGGAGTGGGACTTGAACCCACAACCTTCTGACTCAGAGGCGAGGGTGCTACCCACTGAGCCACAGCTGCCTCCTTTAAAACATCCCCCCCCCCCCCCCAATCTACTGACAGTGCTCCTTTAAAGCCCTGAATCCAATTCCACTGCCTCTATACAATTCCCCAAACCAGTGACACTGCCCCTTTAAATCTCTCACAGCTTGCCTTGTGGCAGACAGGCAGGTCTCCACCCTTGTTTACCAGAGGGACAGTTTCGGGGCAGGTTTGTTTTGGCACGCCCTCGGCCAGTCGGCTTGCCTTTACTTTCTGCCTCCAGTCCAACTGACGGTCTCTTAAAGCCGCACGAGAAAGGCAGAGCCGACGAATCCGTGCCGGCGAGCGGCGGAGACAGATTTCGGAAAAATGCTCCTCCCTGCGAAGGGCGAGATGGTGCAGTCCGGAGTGGTTTAGGAATTTGGGGAAGGCGGGTTCGGCTGCTCACTTGAGGTTCGAACTGGGCTGGAGAGCGGAGTCGGTGAGTAGATGCCGAGAGAGGGGGCTTTGGCAAAGTTGGGTACTCCTTTTCGAGGTGAGGAGGAGGAGGGGGAATTGGACTCTGTGTTGCTGCCCGGTGAGCTCTGCCGGTTATTCTGCTGGCGAAACTGCTCTTCAGCTTCCTGTGTCAGCCAGGGACATCAAAGGGAGAGAGAGCGAGCGAGAGCGAGCGAGAGAGAGCTTGTTTCTTTCTGTTGAGGAATGTGCGCTTAATTACTCTGGGTCACAGGCAGCCCAGCTCTGCTGGTATTCAGGGCGGCCGGAGGGGGTTGGTGTTGTGGGAGTGAAGCTTGTTTACTTTGCAATCCATCCTCCGCTGGCTGCTCTTCCCTGTGTGTTCGACCCCGGCGACCATCGAACCCTGCCTGGGGGACGGTGGGTGAGGTTTATTTTTCAATGTGGAGATAAAGCTGTCTTTCGCTCCCTCTGAACAACTTGTATTTATACAGCGCCTTTAACATAGTAAAACGTCACAGGGCGCTGCACGGGAGCGATTATAAGGCAAAAAAATTTGACACCGAGCCACATAAGGAGAAATTAGGGCAGGTGACCAAAAGCTTGGTCAAAAGAGGTAGGTTTTAAGGAGCGTCTTAAAGAGAGGTAGCGAGGCGGAGAGGTTTAGGCAGGAAATTCCAGAGCTTAGGGCCCAGGCAACAGACGGCACGGCCGCCAAAGGTTGAGCGATTTATAATCAGGGATGCTCACGAGGGCAGAATTAGAGGAGCGCAGATATCTCGGGGGGTTTGTGGGGCTGGAGGAGATTACAGAGATAGGGAGGGACGAGGCCATGGAGGGATTTGAAAACAAGGATGAGAATTTTTAAATCGAGGCGTTGCTTAACCGGGAGCCAGTGTAGGTCAGCGAGCACAGGGGGTGATGGGTGAACGGGACTCGGTGCGAGTTAGGACACGGGCAGCCGAGTTTTGGATGACCTCAAGTTTACGTAGGGTAGAATGTGGGAGGCCAGCATTGGAATAGTCAAGTCTAGAGGTAACAAAGGCATGGATGAGGGTTTCAGCAGCGGATGAGCTGAGGCAAGGGCGGAGACGGGTGATGTTACGGAGGTGGAAATAGGCGGTCTTAGTTACGCCACGGATATGTGGTCGGAAGCTCATTTCAGGGTCAAATATGACACCAAGGTTGCGAACAGTGTGGTTCAGCCTCAGACAGGTGTTAGGGAGAGGGATGGAGTCAGTGGCTAGGGAACAGAGTTTGTGGCGGGGACTGAAAACAATGGCTTCGGTCTTCCCAATATTTAATTGGAAAAAATTTCTGCTCATCCGGAACTGGATGTCGGACAAGCAGTCTGACAATTTAGAGACCGTGGAGGGGTTGAGAGAAGTGGTGGTGAGGTAGAGCTGGGTGTCGTCAGCGTACTTGTGGAAACTGACGCTGTGTTTTCGGATGATGTCGCTGAGGGGCAGCATGTAGATGAGCAATAGGAGGGGGCCAAGGGTAGATCCTTGGGGGACACCAGAGGTAACGATGTGGGAGCAGGAAGAGAAGCCATTGCAGGTGATTCTCTGGTTACAATTAGATAGATAAGAATGGAACCAGGCGAGTGCAGTCCCACCCAGCTGGACGACAGTGGAGAGGCGTTGGGGAAGGATGGAGTGGTCAATCGTGTCAAAGGCTGCAGCCAAGTCAAGAAGGACGAGGAGGGATAGTTTACCTTTGTCACAGTCACAAAGGATGTCTTTTGTGACTTTGATGAGAGCCGTTTCGGTACTGTGGCAAGGGCGGAAACCTGATTGGAGGGATTCAAACATGGAATTGCGGGAAAGATGGGCACGGATTTGGGAGATGACAACTCGTTCAAGGACTTTGGAGAGGAAAGGGAGGTTGGAGATGGGGCGGTAGTTTGCAAGGATGGAGGGGGTCAAGGGTTGGCTTTTTGAGGAGAGGGGTGATGACGGCAGATTTGAGGGAGAGGGAGACAGTACCCGAGGAGAGAGAACGTTAACAATGGCAGCTAACATGGGAGCCAGAAAAGGAAGTTGAGTGGTCAGCAGTTTGGTGGGAATAGGGTCGAGGGAGCAGGAAGTGGGTCTCATGGACAAGATGAGCGCGGAGAGGTCATGAGGGGAGATCGGAGAGAAACTGGAGAAAGAAGTGAGTTCAGGGCTAGGGCAGGGGGGGAACCTGAGAGGAAGTTTGGCCCGGTGGGCTAGGGGAAGGAAGGGAAGTGGCAGAGGCAGCTGAACGGATGGTCTCAACCTTAGAGACAAAAGTCCATGAGCTCCTGGCACTTGTTGTCGGAGGTGAGGGTGGAGGAGGCAGGGGAGAGGGGTTTAAGAAGATGTTTAGCAGTAGAGAATAGGAGCCGGGGTTTACCTTTGCATTCCAGAATGCTGCTGGAATAATGAGCAATTTTGGCAGACGAGAGCAGGACCCGATAATGCTTTAAGTGGTCCAGCCAGATCTGGCGGTGAATGGCTAAACCAGTTGTCCACCATATCCGTTCAAGTCTGCATCCCTTGGATTTAAGGGAGTGAAGATGAGAGACGTACCAGGGGGAACGGCCAGGGTGAGAGAGGGTAATTGTTTTAGTAGGGACTAGGGCATCAAAGGTGGTGGTGAGGGTGTGGTTGAGCAGATCAGTAGCTGCAGAAATGTCGCGGTGATAGTGATACGAGGAAGTGGTCAGAGATGGCCTGATCTGCGATTGACACGATGGGAGTAGCGAGGCCACGAGAGATGGCAAGGTCGAGGGGGGTGGCCGTGAATATGGGTTGGGGAGCTCACATGGAGGGAGAGATTAAGGGAGGATAGGAGGGTAGTGAACTCGGAGGAGAGAGGGCATGATGAATCGAGATGGAGGTTGAAATCACCGAGGATGAGAAGTCGTTCGGTGCAGAGGCTGAGGGAGGAGAGCAGTGAAGATATCTCAGTGAGAAAATTTTATGGTACTTGGGAGGGCGGTAGAGGACAAGAATTTTAAATTCTAAACTTTCCTTCTCCTCCCCTCGTGAAGGTACTGCTTTTGACAGGGGCGTGTGAGAAATGAAAGACTTGCATTCATATAGCGCCTTTCACGACCTCAGGACGTCCCAAAGCGCTTTACAGCCAATGAAATACTTTTTTTGAAGTGTCGTCACTGTTGTAATGTAGGAAATGCGGCAGCCAATTTATGCTCAGCAAGATCCCACAAACAGTAATGTGATAATGATCTAACAATCTGTTTTTTGTGATGTTGATTGAGGGATAAACATTGGCCCCAGGACACCGGGGAGAACCCCCCTTGCTCTTCTAAATAGTGGCCACGGGATCTTTTACATCCACCTGAGAGGGTAGACGGGGCCTCGGTTTAATGGCACCTCTGACAGTGCAGCACTCCCTCAGCACCGCACTGGGAGCGTCGGCCTGGATTATGGGCTCAAGTCTCTGGAGTGGGACTCGAACCCATGACCCTCTGACTCACCGGCGAGAGAGTGCCACCCACTGAGCCACGGCTGAGCTGTTGATGGTGAGTGACGCGGGCTATTTGACCTTGGAAGGCATCACAGCCCAATCTCGCCACCACCCAACCCCACGCCCCAAACACCCACACGCACGGGCGGGCTTCCCATAGGTTTCACGGGACGGAGATGAGAAGCATGAGCCTTGGCTTGATCAGCTTTTCGTTTTCCCATTGACTCTGCCTACCTAGCCTAAGGGGCAGGTGGAAATGTTTCCGATCTCGTAGCTTGCTGTCAAACCTCCGGCCTCCCTCGGGGGGAAAAAACCAGCCTCATCCGACCAACGGCTTCAAGACCGCTCACAACTGGAAAAGGCCTTTCCATGCAGACGTGTATAAACAAGCCGTTACACTGAGAGTGCAGTGGGGCGTGGGCTTGTTGGTGCTTAAGCTACATCGGTGGCCAAGAATCCGTAACTTGTACCGTAGGGGGAAGAAATTAAAACACACAAAAATAGTCGGAGCGACATTGATGGATTTAGCCCCGTAACATCGCCCGTCTTCACCCCTGCCTCAGCTTATCTGACTCTGAAACCCTCATCCATGCCTTTGTGACCTTCAGACTTGACTATTCCGACGCTCCCCGGGCCGGCCTCCCATCTTCCACCTTCCGTAAACTCGCGCTCATCCACAGCTCTGCTGCCCCCGTGTCCTAACGAGTCCCGTTCGTCCATCGCCCCCCTGTGCTCGCTGACCTGCATCAGCTCCCGATCCGACAGTGCCACGAATTTCAAATGCTCATCGTTTCCATGGCCTCGCCCCCCTCCCTATCTCTAACCTCCTCCAGGCCCCACAACCCTCCCAAGATCTCTGCGTTCCTCCAATCCTGGCCTCTGGTGCATTCCCGGTTTTACCATCGGTGGCCGGGCCTTCAGCCGCCTGGAGCCCCGAGCTCTGGAATTCCCTCCCGAAACCTCTCCGCCTCTCTCTCTCTCTCTCTCCTCCTTTAAGACGTTCCTTAAAACCGACCTCTTTGACCAAGCTTTTGGTCACCTGTCCTAATATCTCATAGAAACATAGAAAAACATAGAAAAATAGGAGCAGGAGGAGGCCATTCAGCCCTTCGAGCCTGCTCCACCATTCAATATGACCATGGCTGATCCTCTATCTCAACGTGGCTGGGTGTCGCTCCTGTGAAGTGCTTTGGGACGTTTTATCCGTTAAAGGTGCTATATAAATACAGGTTATTGTTGTTGATGATGGTGATGAATGCAAATGAGGAAGGCCATTCAGAGTTTCCCGGTCATTGCCCTCAAACATTTAAAAAAAAAAAAAATTATTATTCCAGGATTTTGGCCTTCTTTACCCTAACCCTAACGGATCAGGATGTACAGGCCATTGATCGGAGCCAGGGCAGAAATCAGAGTGTTACAATTTGCCTCAGCACCCCTGGGGGCGGGGTGGGTGGGGAACAGGCAAAAATCAGCCAGGGTCCTGCTCCCGATCACTAGCCACGGACACCAGCTCGAAAGTGTTTGAGATCAGGATCCGATCCGATTTGGTGAGGTGAAATTCTGAAGGGGGTTTTAAGAACATTTGAACATAAGAAATAGGAGCAGGAGTAGGCCAATCGGCCCTTCGAGCCTGCTCCACCATTCAATAAGATCGTGGCTGATCTGATCCTAACCTCAAATCTAAAGAACACAAGAAGTAGGAGCAGGACCCGGCCACTCAGCCCCTGGGCCCGCTCCGCCACCCACAGGGCCCTGACCGATCCGAACTCCGCCTCATGTCCAATTTCCTGCCCGCTCCCCGTAACCCCTAATTCCCTTTACCTCTAGGAAACTGTCTATTTCTGTTTTAAATTTATTTAATGATGTAGCTTCCACAGCTTCCTGGGGCAGCAAATTCCACAGACCCACTACCCTCTGAGTGAAGAAGTTTCTCCTCATCTCAGTTTTGAAAGAGCAGCCCCTTATTCTAAGATTATGCCCCCTAGTTCTAGTTTCACCCATCCTTGGGAACATCCTTACCGCATCCACCCGATCAAGCCCCTTCACAATCTTAGATGTTTCAATAAGATCGCCTCTCATTCTTCTGAACTCCAATGAGTAGAGTCCCAATCTACTCAACTTCTCCTCATATGTCCACCCCCTCATCCCGGGGATTAACTGAGTGAACCTTCTGTGTACTGCCTCGAGAGCAAGTGTGTCTTTTCTTAAGTATGGACACCAAAACTGTACGCAGTACTCCAGGTGCGGTCTCACCAATACGTTGATCGAGTTTCCAGTGGCCCGAGGGTCGGGAACCAGAGGACACGGATTTAAGATCATTCGGAGTTCTTCGGGATAGGATCAGAAGGCCTGCATCACTTTGCTTCTGTCTCTGCCACCTGTAACAGCGCGTGGGAGTATTTATTTTATTTTGTCACCCTGCTCAAAATCATTTTTGAAGAAGTTTTAAAGTTGAGGTGTTCAAAATCACGAAGGGGTTTTGATAGAGTGGATAGGGGGATATTGTTTCCACTGGCAGGAGGGTCGGGAACCAGAGGACACAGATTTAAGATAATTGGCAAAAAAAAGCTAGGCGGACATGAGGTGAATAATGTTTACGCAGCGAGTTGTTGTGATCTGGAATGCGCTGCCTGAAAGGGCGGTGGAAGCAGATTCAATCGTAACTTTCAAAAGAAGAATTGGATCAATAATTGGAAAGGAGAAATTTGCAGGGCTATGGGGGAAAGAGCAGGGGGGGGGGGGGGGAAGTGGGGCTAATTGGAGAGCTCTTTCACCAGGCGCGATGGGCCGAATGGCCTCCTGTGTGGTACGACTCGCTCAGGTCAATGCTGGAGCGGAGCTGATGTGTTGCTCTGAGTGTGGAATCTACAGATCGTGTTTCGAGAGGTTTGGCTGTGTGGAATTTCTGGCATCAGCTGATCGTAGAGCTGTGTGCGTGTGAGGTTCGTTCCTGTTGTTGGTCCTGCAAGTTGTTTCATGCACACTCAAAGGGACACGGCTGGGAATGAAAGGAGGGCTGGTTTGCACGGAGAGGCAGGAGGACAAAATGAGTTGACGCCATTTACAGCACCGCGCCATTTTATTTGGGGGAGGCGGGGTGGGTGCGGGGCGATGTTCCCGCTAAGCTGCTGTTGTCTGCGGTGTCCCGCGCAGGCCGCTCGCCAGCTTTTATACTGTAGATACCGCGCACGAGCAGCAATTTGAATGGGCCGCGCACTGGGGGAGGCAGTGTCGCTTACGGAGGGACACTGTTGCGGGGGTGGTGGGGGGAGATTTCCACAAAGCAGCTGCCCCTTCAGATGGTTTGGCGTTGCCGTATTCTTGTCGCGGTGTGCGCCATGAGAACATCACATAAGAAATAGGAGCAGGAGTGGGTCGTTCGGCCCCTCGAGCCTGCTCCGCCATTCAATAAGGTCATGGCTGATCATCGACCTCGACTCCACTTTCCTGCCCGCTCCCCATAACCCTCGACTCCCCTGTAGCTCAAATATCTGTCAATCTCCGCCTTGAATATATTCAATGACTCCGCCTCCACAGCTCTCTGGGGCAGAGAATTCCAAAGATTCTCGACCCTCTGAGAGAAGAAATTCCTCCTCATCTCCCTCTTAAATGGGCGACCCCTTATTCTGAAACTATGCCCCCGAGTTCTAGATTCCCCCACGAGGGGAAACATCCTCTCTGCATCTACCCTGTCAATCCCCCTCAGAATCTTATGTTTCAATAAGATCACCTCTCATTCTTCTAAACTCCAATGAGTATAGGCCCAACCTGCTCAACCTTTCTTCATAAGACAACCCCTTTAACTCAGGAATCAACCTAGTGAACCATCTCTGAACTGCCTCCAATGCAAGTATATCCCTCCTTAAATAAGGAGACCAAAACTGTACGCAGTACTCCAGGTGTGGTCTCACCAATACCCTGTACAGTTGTAGCAGGACTTCCCTACTTTTATACTCCATCCCCCTTTGCAATAAAGGCCAACACTCCATCTGCCTTCCTGATTACTTGCTGTACCTGCATGCTGACCTTTTCCACTGTCGATTCTCCTGACGAGCAGCCCGTGGGCAAGGCTGCAACTTGCCGGAACCAGGCGGCCATTTTACACAGTCGCCATGCCAAAGCCAAAACCAATATTTACCGGGAGATTCCGCACCGAAGCACACTGGGGCGGGTGGAGGAAGGGGGTCAATGTTAACCCTGCTTAACATGCGGGGGGGGAGGGGGAAACCAGGCAGGCGGGCCCTTGAAAGCGGCACATTCCATGGCGCCTGTGATCTGAATCCTGCAGGGCCTGGCAGTATCATATCAGCACTGTGCGGGTCATTTTCCCGACAGGTGTTGATATGATGCTTCTGATGATTGAGAGGAGGCAAGGGCGGTATGAATCAAAGACGCCAGCTTCTATCTTTCGCAACAGACAAGGAAGCACGTAGCCTCAAGCCTTTACCAAGGTGCTGCTGTCTCAATGTGTATTATGCGAGATTATAAGGCCCACATTTTTCACCGTTTGTGGCTCTTGGGCCAACAGCACGCTTTGTTATACCTCAAACCTCTGTTATAAACCAGAGGCACCACAGCATCACTTTCCCAACCAACCAGGAACCTGTCACAATGTGGTTAGCCATATTTGTGGAGTGCGCCCTTCTTAAGTCAACAACTTCCATTTATACGGCGCCTTTAACGTAGTAAAACGTCCCAAGGCCCTCCGCAGGAGCGATTATCAGACAAAATTTGACAGCGAGCCACCTAAGTAGATATTAGGAGAGGTGACCAAAAGCTTGGTCAAAGAGGTAGGTTTTAAGAAGCGTCTTAAATCAGGAGTGAAGAGGTAGAGAGGCGGAGAGGTTTAGGGAGGGAATTCCAGAGCTTAGGGCCCAGGCAGCTGAAGGCACGGCCGCCAATCTTCTCTCTCTCTCTCTCTCTCTCTCTCTTAGGCAGTCCCTCGGAACCGAGGATGACTTGCTTCCACATTAAAAATGAGTTCTCAGGTGACTGATGAGTCCAATGCGGGACCTACAGTCTCTGTCACAGGTGGGGGCAGACGGTGGTTGAAGGGGCGGGTGGGTGGGGTGCTTGGGTTGACGTGCGCTCCTTGCGCTTGGCTTCCACTTGCTCCCGGCGAAGAGACTCGAGGTGTTCGGCCGGCGCCTTCCCGGATGCTTCTCCTCCACTTTGTGCGGTCTTGGGCCAGGGATTCCCAGGTGTCAGTGGGGATGTTGCACTTTTTCAAGGAGGCTTTGAGGGTGTCCTTGAAGCGTTTCCTCTGCCCACCTGGTGGAGCGATGGAAACCGGGGGATGGCTACAGTACACTCGGTCCCTTCATCCAAGTCATTAATATAGATTGTAAATAGTTGAGGCCCCAGCACTGATCCCTGTGGCATCACACTAGTTACTGATTGCCAACCGGAAAATGACCCATTTATCCCGACTCTCTGTTTTCTGTTAGTTAACGAATCCCCTATCCATGCCAATATATTACCCACAACCCCGTGAGCTCTTATCTTGTGCAGTAACCTTTTATGTGGCACCTTATCGAATGCCTTCTGGAAATTCAAATGCACCACATCCACTGGTTCCCCTATATCCACCCTGTTTGTTAGATAGAGTAAATAAAGAGAAACTGTTTCTAGTGCTGAAGGGTCGATAACCAGAGGGCACAGATTTAAGATGATTGGCAAAAGAACCAGAGGCGACATGAGGAAAAACTTTTTTACGCAGCGAGTGGTTAGGATTTGGAATGCACTGCCTGATAGGGGGTGGATATACAGATTCAATAGTAGCCTTCAAAAGGGAATTGGATAAATAGAGTCAGAGTCATAATGACACAGAAGGAGGCCATTCGGCCCATCGAGTCAGTGCCGGCTCTCTGTAGAACAATCCAGTCAGTCCCATTCCCCCGCTCTATCCCCTTAGCCCTGCAAGTTTATTTCCCTCAAGTGCCTATCCAGTCCCCCCCCCTTGAAAACATTGAGTGTCTTCGCTTCCAGCACTTCCGTCGGCAGCGAGTTCCAGGTCATCACCACTCGCTGCGTAAAAAAGTTTTTTCCTCACATCCCCCCTGTATCTCTTGCCCAAAACCTTAAATCTGTGTCCCCTAGTCCTTGTACCATCAACTAGTGGGAACAGCCTTTCCCCGTCTAGCCTATCCAAACCCGTCATAATCTTGTACACCTCTATCAAATCACCCCTCAACCTCCTTTGCTCTAATGAAACAAATCCAGCTTCTCCAACCTGTCCTTGTAGCTAAGATCTCCCATCCCCGGAACCATTCTGGTAAATCTCCTCTGCACCCTCTCAAGGGCCTTCACATCCTTCCTAAAGTGTGGTGACCAGAACTGGACGCAATTCTCCAGTTGTGGCCTAACCAGCGCTTTATAAAGGTTCAGCATAACTTCTCTACTTTTGTACTCAATACCTCTATTTATGAAACCCAAGATCCCATATGCTTTGCTAACCACAATCTCACTATGTCCCGCCACCTTCAGGGACCAATGCATACTTGAAGGAAAACAATTGTTGGGATATGGGGAAGGAGCGGGGGAGTGGGACTAACTGGATTGCTCTTCGAAAGAGCCGGCGCTGAATGGCCTCCTTCTGTGCTGTACTATTCTATGACTGGCAGTGAGGTACCAGCCACGCTCAGATGGTACAATAATACTTGGACAAGGCTGAACAGTGAATGGGGCCGGAATATTCACAGTGCACTGTTTACCAGAAACTAGCCACGGACGTTAAGATGGCAGAGCGCGCTGACAGTTTTCAGATCACACTGTGCTGCTCGCCAGCTAGCCCCCCCCCGCATCTCCCCGTAAATATAGACAAGCAATCTCCTCACCATTACTTTCTTAAAGTGAAAAACCTAAGCTTCATAGTGCGGGGCACCTCCAAGGTGAATAGGCAAAGTAAGCGAGGGACTCTCGGTTAAAGAATTATCTGCCTATTACAGAACAGAAGCTGTGCTGGTATAAGAACATAAGAAATAGGAGCAGGCGAAGGTCCCTCAAGCCTGCTCCGCCATTCAGTAAGATCATGGCTGATCCTCTGCCTCATCTCCACCTCCCGCACTATCCCCATATCCCTGGATTCCCTTAGTATCCAAAAATCTATCGATCGCTGTCTTGAATATGCTCAACGACTGAGCCTCCACAGCCCTCTGGGGTAGAGAATTCCAAAGATTCACCACCCTCTGAGTGAAGAAATTTCTCCTCATCTCAGTCTTAAATGGCCGACCCCTTATTCTGAGACTGTGCCCCCTGGTTCTTGACCTCCAGCCAGGGGAAACAACCTCTCAGCATCTACCCTGTCAAACCCTGTAAAAATCTTATGTTTCAATCAAATCACCTCTCATTTTTCTAAACTCCAGAGAGTATAGGCCCATTCTACTCAATCTCTCCTCATAGGACAACCCTCTCATCCCAAGTATCGATCTAGTGGACCTTGGTTGCACAGCCTCTAAGGCAAGTATATCCTTCCTCAGATAAGGAGAACAAAACTGCTGCCCATCATTATCAGCAACTGTTCCTTCCCAGTGGGGCCTGCCTACGGTCGGCAACTCTGGTTGGATGTATTCCTGGAGGTTACAGCACATGACCTCCGACTGCCCCGTCCCCCACATTCTCGCCATTGGCCGCCCAACAGGTCCATCCTGACCTGCACCAATCGGAAGGCGAGCAGACTATTCGTTACGCGATTGGATGGTTCTTGACTATCGGTCAAACAGCCACCTTTGCCCCAGCTTCAGTATTTTTAGAACTAATAAACAGCAGATCAGATCAGCCATGATCTCATTGAATGGCGGAGCAGGCTCGAGGGGCCGAATGGCCGACTCCTGCTCCTATTTCTTATGTTCTTAGAAGCGTTCAAGGAGAACCACACAATTTCCTTAACGGCCCCCCATGATTTTCCTCCCCGGAGTTGCTGGCAACGGTGCCCAGGAGATTAACCTGCAAATTCCTGGAGACTCCAGGCCCGATCCTGAAGGGTTGGCCACCCGAGAGCCAGCCAAGCCAGTCTGCGCTCCAGTGAACGATCCAAGGTCGTCCCATCCTCTGTCATCGAATTACAGTATGCAGACGACGCTTGCGTCTGCGCACACTCGGAGGTCGAACTCCAAACCATCCGAGAGCATAGGCCTTACACTAAACATCCGTAAGACAAAGGTCCTCTACCAACCTGCCCCCGCCACACAGTACTGCCCCCCCCGATTATCAAAATCACGACGAGGCCTTGGACAGCGTGGACCACTTTCCATACCTCGGGAGCCTACTGTCAACAAGGGCAGACGTCGATGACGAAGTCCAACACCGCCTTCAGTGTGCCAGTGCAGCCTTCGGTCGCCTGAGGAAGAGTGTGTTTGAAGATCAGGACCTCAAACCCGGCACCAAGCTCATGGTCTACAGAGCAGCAGTGATACCTGCCCTCCTGTATGCTTCAGAGACATGGACCATGTACAACAGGCACCTCAAAGCACTGGAGAGGTACCACCAACGCTGCCTGCACAAGATCCTGCAAATTCATTGGCAGGATAGGCGCACCAACGTCAGTGTTCTCGCTCAGGCCAACATCCCCAGCATCGAAGCTCTGACCACGCTCGATCAGCTCCGATGGACGGGTCACATCGTCCGCATGCCCGATACGAGACTCCCAAAACAAGTGCTCTACTCGGAGCTCCGACACGGCAAGAGAGGCCCAGGTGGACAGAGGAAACGTTTCAAGGACACCCTCAAATCCTCCTTGGAAAAATGCAACATCCCCACCGACACCTGGGAATCCCTGGCCCAAGACCGCACAAAGTGGAGGAGAAGCATCCGGGAAGGCACCGAATACCTCGAGTCTCTTCGCCGGGAGCAAGTGGAAGCCAAGCGCAAACAGCGCAAGGAGCGCACGTCAACCCAAGCACCCGGCACCCACCCGCCCCTTCAACCACCTGTCTGCCCCACCTGTGACAGAGACTGTAGGTCCCGCATTGGACTCATCAGTCACCCTGAGAACTCATTTTGAATGTGGAAGCAAATCATCCTCGGTTCCGAGGGACTGCCTCAGAAGAACTGCGACAGTGCTCGCAAGTCCCTCTAGAAGCAAACCTGGAGAAACCAGTTCACAGCTGCGTTTACACTTCACAGCACGTCTCCACAGTAACAGCAACTCCCGAGATATGCTGGCTCCCCCGTGCTAAAGAGGGAACTTCCTGCTCGCTTCTGAGCTGGCCCCGGCAAGGCAAACACGCCTGCACAGTTCAGTGACCAGCAGATCCACGAGGCACGGCTTCTCCAAGCCAGGAGAGCCATTCCAGTAAAGTGGTCTTCTCTCTAACCCAGCTGATGGATCCTCATTCTAATCAACCTTTCATTGCTTGTAAGATTACCTTGAATTTGTGCTGTCTGGTTGCCTGGCTGCTCTCTGTTTACAATGAGTAGTCACGTGGGCCAATTGCACGCACTAAATACTAAATGAACTGAGGATGTTCAGGTGATGGATCGGCTAACTCATCATATTCCCTAGACGGACACCTAATTAACAGCACTTTACAAACCAGTCATCCAGACGTGCAGGCAAATCATAGCATTTTTAAAAAAAAATTTAGTTTTAGCATTTTCTTCAAACGCTTTGGTTAATTAGGGAGCGAAATTCATGGAAACATAGAAGATAGGAGCAGGAGTAGGCCATTCGGCCCCTCGAGCCTGCTCCGCCATTCGATGAGATCATGGCTGATCATCCAAATTCAGTACCCTGTCCCTGCCTTCTCCCCATATCCCTTGATACCTTTAGCCTTAAGAAATATATCCAACTCCTTCTTGAATATATTTAATGAATTGGCCTCAACTGCCTTATGTGGTAGAGAATTCCACAGGTTCACCACTCTCTGGGTGAAGAAATTCTTCCTCATTTCTGTCCTAAATGGCTTACCCCTTATCCTTAGATTATGACCCCTGGTTCTGGACTCTCCGACCATCGGGAACATTCTTCCTGCATCTAGTTTGTCCAGACCTGTCGGAATTTTATATGTTTCGATGAGATCCCCTCTCATTCTTCTATACTCCAGCGAGTATAAGCCCAATCGACCCAATCTCTCCTCATATGTCATTCCTGCCATCCCAGGTATCAGCCTTGTGAATCTTCGCTGAACTCCTTCCATGGCAAGAACATCCTTCCTCAGATAAGGTGACCAAAACTGCACACAGTACTCAAGGTGTGGTCTCACCAAGGCCCTGTACAACTGCAGCAGGACATCTCTGTTCCTATACTCAAACCCTTTCGCTATGAAGGCCAACATACCATTTGCCGCCTTCACCGCCTGCTGCACCTGCATGCTTACCTTCAGCGACTGGTGCACAAGGACACCCAGGTCTCGTTGCACTTCCCCTTCTCCCAATCTATTGCCATTCAGATAATAGTCTGCCTTTCTGTTTTTGACACCAAAGTGGATAACCTCGTATTTATCCATGTTATATTGCATCTGCCACGCTTCTGCCAACTCACCCAACCTGTCCAAATCATCCTGGAGTTTCTCTGCATCCTCCTCGCAGCACACACTCCCACCCAGCTTTGTGTCATCTGCAAACTTGGAGATATTACATTTAGTTCCCTTATCTAGATCATCAATGTATATTGTGAATAGCTGGGGTCCTAGCACCGATCCCTGCGGTACCCCACTAGTCACTGCTTGCCACTCGGAAAAAGACCCATTAATTCCTACTCTCTGCTTTCTGTCCGCCAACCAGTTCTCTATCCAAGTCAATACCTTGCCCCCAATCCCATGTGCCTTAACTTTACATGCTAATCTCTTATGCGGGACCTTATCGAAAGCCTTCTGAAAGTCCAAATACACCACATCTACTGGTTCTCCCTTATCTATTTTCCCAGTTACATCCTCAAAAAATTCCAGTAGATTAGTCAAGCATTTTCCCCACTACTGATGTCAGGCTTACCGGTCTGTAATTCCCCGCTTTCTCTCTACCACCCTTTTTGTTGATTTAAGCCTCTCGTTAGAGAGGGCGCTAATGGGGCGCAAATCAACTAGCGCCTGGACGCGGTGCCTCTAACGCCTCCCGCGAAATTCAGCGGGAGGTTAGCGGCGGCGCTAACCGTTAGTGCCACGCAGCGCCGCCGGCGATGACGTCATTGCCGTGCACAGCGTCCCGGCTGTAATATTGGGTGGCGCCTCCCCGACTTATCGCCGGACACTATGTCCGCCGGGGTCAGGGGGGCCTACCTGCGGCCGGGGCGGCGCTCGTTAAAGGGGAGGTGGCGGGCAGCCATTTTGACAGAACTCAAACTAACGATTGAGAAGCAGAGGAACATAGGAAATGGAGGAGGCCATTCAGCCCCTCGAGCTTGTCCCGCCATTCAATGAGATCACGGCTGATCTGTATCTCCACTCCATCTACTCAACTCGGTTCCATATCCCTTAATACTGTTACCTAACAAAAATCTATCAATCTCAGTTTTGAAATTTTCAATTGACCCCCGGCCTCCACAGCTTTTTGGGGGAGAGAGTTCCCGATTTCCACCACCCTTTGTGTGAAGAAGTGCTTCCCGACATCACCCCTGAACGGCCTGGCTCTAATTTTAAGGTTAAGTCTCCTTGTTCTGGACTCCCCCACCAGAGGAAATAGTTTCTCTCTATCTCCCCTATCAAATCCTTTAATCATCATAAACACCTCGATTAGATCACCCCTTAATCTTCGATACTCGAGGGAATACAAGCCCAGTCTGTGCAACCTGTCCTTGTAATTTAACCCTTTAAGCCCGGGTATCATTCTGGTGAATCTGCGCTGCCCCCCCCCCCTCCAAGGCCGCGCAGAGGTGACTGCAGGAGTGAGGTAAACGTTGAGCGTAAGAATTCGACAGGAACATGTTCTACAGACCTTGTGTACGTGTGACCAGCAGAAACAGTATTTCGTAACAACAGGCCTGGATTGGACCATGATTGTAAAGTGCATCATCGAGGATCTCAGCGCTCCTCCAATTCTGGCCTGTTGCCCATCCCTGTATTTCAATCGCTCCACCATTGGCGGCCGTGCCTTCAGCTGCCTGGGCCCCGAGCTCTGGAATTCCCTCCCTAAACCTCTCCGCCTCTCTCTCTCCTCCTTTAAGACGCTCCTTAAAACCTCCCTCTTTGACCAAGCACTAATATCTCCAAGATATTCATCGTTCCTCCAACTACTGCTCTCGCCGCATCTTGAGATCCACGCTCAACGCCATGCGGCGCCACATGAACACTCTCGACCTCTCTCTTCAGCAGCACCGACGCACTCTATCTCAAAACTGTCCGGGTCCACAGTTCCATTTCATCCTTAGACTCATCCGACGCTTCAACAAAAAACTTTTCTTCTTCCTTTCCGATGTCAAGGATCGCAAGCTTCAACAACTCTTGGACACTAACGCCCCTCCGGAACCTTCTTCCCCTTCACTTTCCTCAGACCCCCCTTCTCCCAATCTCACCCCCTGCCGCGTTTTCACAATCCCCTCTGACCTTCCCCTCTCTGACCCCAAACAATCAGTCCTCAGCAAAGGCCTGAGCTTCATTCCCTTATGCCCCCATCTCAATGAATTTAGAGCTCGGCACGATGCTGAGCTCTTTTTCCGCTGCCTTCATCTCCGTGCCCACTTCTTCGGCCAGGAGTCTTCCCCCCGCACGGCTGACCCTTTCTCCCGCTTTCAGAATTCTCGTTCCACCTGGACCCCTCCCTCTGGCCTCTTACCCTCTCTAGATCTTTTCATTGCTAACTGCCGCCGTGACATCGGCCGTCTCCATTTCTCTGCTCCCCTCACTCACTCCAACCTACCTCCCTCTGAACTTGCAGCACTCCTTTCTCTCAGATCCAACCCCGACATTGTCATTAAACCTGCTGACAAGGGTGGTGCTGTTATTGTTTGGCGAACCGACCTCTACCTAGCGGAAGTTGAACGCCAACTCTCCGACACCTCCTCCTATCTTCACCTGGACCATGACCCCACTACCGAACATCAAGCCACCGTTTCCAAGACTGTCACTGACCTCATCTCCTCTGGAGATCTTCCCCCCCACGGCCGCCAACCTCATAGTTCCCCAACCCCACACAGCCCGCTTCTACCTCCTTCCCAAGATCCACAAACAGGACTGCCCTGGTAGACCCATCGTTTCAGCCTGTTCTTGCCCCACGGAACTTATCTCATCCTATCTCGACTCTTTTTTCTGCCCTTGTCCAGTCTCTTCCCACCTACATCCGCGACTCCTCTGATGCCCTCCGCCACTTAACAGTTTCCAGTTTCCCGGCCCTAACCACCTCCTTTTCACCATGGATGTACAATCCCTCTACACCTCCATCCCCCACCAGGATGGCCTGAGGGCGCTCCGCTTCTTCCTTGAACAGAGGCCCAACCAGTCCCCATCCACCACCACCCTCCTCCGCCTGCATGAACTTGTTCTCACATTGAACAACTTCTCCTTTGACTCCACTCATTTCCTTCAAATCAAAGGTGTTGCTATGGGTTCCCACATGGGTCCTAGCTATGCCTGCCTTTTCGTGGGATATGTGGAACACTCTTTGTTCCAGTCCTACTCGGGTCCCCTCCCTCACCTCTTTTTCTGGTACATTGATGACTGTATCGGTGCCGTTTCCTGCTCTCGCCCTGAACTAGACAATTTCATTCACTTTGCCTCCAATTTCCACCCTTCCCTCACCTTCACATGGTCCATCTCTGACTCTTCCCTTCCCTTCCTCAACTTCTCCATCTCCATCTCTGGGGATAGGTTATTGACCAACATTCACTACAAGCCCACTGACTCCCACCCCGCCTCCTGTAAGGACTCTATTCCATTCTCCCAGTTTCTCCATCTCCGCCGCATCTGCTCCGACGATGCCACCTTCCTTACCAGTGCTTCCGACATGTCTTCCTTTTTCCTCAACTGAGGATTCCCCTCTACCGTGGTCGACACGGCCCTCTACCGTGGTCGACACGGCCCTCGACCGTGTCCGTTCTATCTCCCGCACTTCTGCCCTCACCCCGGCCCCTCCCTCCCGGAACCACGATAGAGTTCCCCTTGTCCTCACCTTTCACCCCACCAGCCTCCACATTGAACGGATCATCCTCCGCCATTTCCGCCACCCCCAGCGTGATCCCACCACCAAACGCATCTTCCCCTCACCTCCCCTTTCAGCATTCCGCAGGGACTGCTCCCTCCGCGACACCCTAGTCCACTCCTCTATCACCCCCAGCATCCCTTCCCCTTCACCCGGCACCTTCCCGTGCAAGCGCAGGAGATGCAACACCTGCCCTTATACATCCCCCCCCTTCCCACTCTCCAGGGCCCCAAACACCCCTTCCAGGTGAAACAGCGATTTACTTGTACTTCTTGCAATTTAGTATACTGTATTCGCTGCTCACGATGTGGTCTCCTCTACATTGGGGAGACCAAACGCAGATTGGGTGACCGCTTTGCGGATCACCTCCGTTCAGTCCGTAAGGGTGACCCCGAGCTTCCGGTCGCCTGTCACTTTAATTCACCGCTTCACTCCCACTCAGACCTCACCGTCCTCGGCCTCTTACACTGTTCCACGGAAGCTCAGCGTAAGCTCGAGGAACAACACCTCATCTTTCGATTAGGCACTTTACAGCCTTCCGGACTCAATATCGAGTTCAACAATTTCAGATCATAACCTCGGCCCCTACCACATATATATATATATATATATATATATATATATATATATATATATATATATATATATTTTATCCACCCTTTTGGTTTGTGCCTTTTCCCTTTCTTTTCTCTCTCTCCCCCACGGCAGCTGTCTCTCATTCTGCCAGCATTTCACACTTCACACTTCTGAGCCATCTTTTGTTTCTTAACCTGTCCCCCATCTTTTTTTTCCTCCTAGAAGCTGGCAGCTGTCCTTCATTCTGCCAGTGGATTTCACACTTCTTTCAGCCTTAATCTGTCACATTAACACCACCTCTAGCCTTGCATATCTCTTAATGTCTCTTCATCTCCCCCTTTGTTCTTTTATCCCCTCCCCCTTTTCCCAGCTTTACTCTGGCCTTAAATCTATTTGATTTCCGGCTCTTCACAGTTCTGACGAAAGGTCATCGACCTGAAACGTTAACTCTCTTTCTCTCTCCACGGATGCTGCCTGGCCTGCTGAGTTTTTCCAGCGTTTTCTGTTGTTATTCCATTACCATCTCATCTTGCCTTGAGCATCTCTTAATGTCTCTGCTTACCATAGACCACCCCTTTTGTTCTTTTATTCCTCCCCCCAGCCTCCCCCTTGCTTGTTTATCTGTTTCATTTCCTGCTCTGTTCTCAGTTCTGACGAAGGGTTTCGACCTGAAACATTAACTCTGTTTCTCTCTCCACGGATGTTGCCTGGCCTGCTGAGTTTTTCCAGCGTTTTCTGTTGTTGTTTCTTTGACCAAGACCCTGTCCTAATATCTCCCTATGTGGCTCGGTGTCGAATGTTGTTTGATGATCGCTCCTGTGAAGCGCCCTTGAGGTGTCAAACACGCTATGTAAATGCAAATGTTTGTTTGTTGAGAATGGGGGTGGGGGTGGTGTTGTGGGGAGGGCAGTGATGACTCAATTAAGTTGGGAGTGGCATTTCCTCCGATATTGCTGTCTGTGTTTGCTCAGTGGCTGGTTTGCATAATTATGAAAATTATTCCAGGAATTTACAAACTAATTTGCATGGCTCAAAAAGGATAATTCAGTTTGATTTTCTCTCTGAATTCCCTCCCCCCCCCCCCCCCCCCCCCCCCACCCCACACACACCTCCGTCCGTCCACTTCTGGGTCAGCCGCCTGGGGTCAGTGACCCGGAAGGGATACGCACAAGGGTCAATGAGAAGGACTGTTGTCAAAGCCAATATTTTCTGTGTCTGAAGTGAAGACTTCTCGTTGGGTTGTAATTTCAGACCGGGGTGGGGGTTGTGCTTGAGGTAAATATATTCCGATTATACCCTCCTCTTGTCTGTGTGTCAGCCGTGGCTCAGTGGGTAGCACATCTCCTTTGAGTCTACAAGGTCGTGGGTTCAAATCCCACTCCACGAGACTTGAACAAAGGGGGTCATTTTAACCCCCAAAAATGGGTGGGTTTGGGTTGGGCGGGAAGTCAAAATTTTCAAACCCAAACCGCCTGGAAGCCGCCCACTTCTGGTGTTAACGGAGGTGGGTCGGTCGTTGAAACCTTTTTAAGGAAGCTTGCGGCGCTGCGAGCCAATATCGCGGCGCTATCGTGCGCGGTACTGCGGGCCTTCAAGGTGAGGTGCCTGGCGCAACGCGAGCCGGGGCCCAGCTGGGCCACCAGGGATCGGGAGTGCCGGCAAACGAGCTCGGCACTTCTCACGGAGAGCAGCCGGCACTCTGCAGGGAGGGGGGGGGGGCTTCACGAGGGCCGGGGGGGTAGGTGCTGGCAGCAAAAATGGCCGCCCGTCACCTCCCCCTTTAACTAGCGCCGCCCCAGCCGCAGGTAGGCCCCCCCTGACCTCTGTCCGCCGGTAAGTCGGGGGGCGTCACCCAATATTACAGCCGGGGCGCTGCGCACGGCGATGACGTCATCGCCGGCGGCGCTAATGGCTAGCGCCGCTGCTAACCTCCCACTGAATTTCACGGGGGGCGTTAGCGGCGCCGCGCCCAGGCACTAGTTGATTTGCGCCCTCAATGGGAGGCGCAAGTCAACCGAATTTAGCCTCCATTAGGTTTTGGGCAAGAGATACAGGGGGGATTTGAGGAAAAACTTTTTTACGCAGCGAGTGGTGATGACTTTGAATTCGCTGCCGACAGAAGTGGTGGAAGCGGAGACACTCGATGCTTTCAAGGGGAGACTGGATAGGCACTTGAGGGAAATAAACTTGCAGGGCTACGGGGATAGAGCGGGGGGAATGGGACTGACTGGATTGCTCTGCAGAGAGCCGGCACGGACTCGATGGGCCGAATGGCCTCCTTCTGTGCCGTTGTGACTCGATGACCAACACAGGCATGGGCACTGCATTGTGCGTTGTTGGCCTCTACAATCTGTCCCCGGCCAGATTCAAAATACTGCAGCCCTTTAGTTGGAGGCAGGGATTGAAATCTCCATTACACAAATATGTCACTCCTCTTACACAGCAAGTGGCTGGTCAGTCGTACAACAGGACTGCTTCTGTCACTGTTCCCTCAGTACTGGCACTTGTCGGCCTCGATTGTTGAGCTCGAGTGTCCGGAGTGGGACGATGGACCCACGATCGGTTGCCTCTGTGGCGGGAGTGCTGACACAGAGCCACGGCCGTACCACCGCCCGCTTCCCTCAGGGACATTTGCTTTTAAGGGTGAAAGTTCACCGGTTCTATCAAGACGTGGGCCGAGAAATTTGACGGCGCCGTGCTCGTTTTTCAGGCGGGTAACGGCCGCCTAAGCCTCCAATCTTCTTAGGCAGTCCCTCGGAACCGAGGATGACTTGCTTCCACATTAAAAATGAGTTCTCAGGTGACTGATGAGTCCAATGCGGGACCTACAGTCTCTGTCACAGGTGGGGCAGACGGTGGTTGAAGGGGCGGGTGGGTGGGGTGCTTGGGTTGACGGGCGCTCCTTCCGCTGTTTGCGCTTGGCTTCCGCTTGCTCCCGGCGAAGAGAATCGAGGTGTTCTGCCGGTGCCTTCCCGGATGCTTCTCCTCCACTTTGTGCGGTCTTGGGCCAGGGATTCCCAGGTGTCGGTGGGGATGTTGCCCTTTTTCAAGGAGGCTTTGAGGGTGTCCTTGAAGCGTTTCCTCTGCCCACCTGGGGTTCTCTTGCCGTGCCGGAGCTCCGAGTAGAGCGCTTGTTTTGGGAGTCTCGTATCGGGCATGCGGACGATGTGACCCGTCCATCGGAGCTGATCGAGCGTGGTCAAAGCTTTGATGTTGGGGATGTTGGCCTGAGCGAGAACACTGACGTTGGTGCACCTATCCTGCCGATGGATTTGCAGGATCTTGCGGAGGCAGCGTTGGTGGTACCTCTCCAGTGCTTTGAGGTGCCTGCTGTACATGGCCCATGTCTCTGAGGCATACAGGAGGGCGGGTAGCACTACTGCTCTATAGACCATGAGCTTGGTGCTGTGTTTGAGGTCCTGGTCTTCAAACACTCTCTTCCTCAGGCGACCGAAGGCTGCACTGGCACACTGAAGGCGGTGTTGGACTTCGTCGTCGACGTCTGCCCTTGTTGACAGTGTTATGGGTGCAGTCAGGAGCAGGAAGCAAATACTTTTCCCCAGCAATGGGAGAAATAAACCTCTGGCTCTCCCCAAGAAGGCGTGGCTTGAGGTAGCTGAGGAGTTCAGCAACAGGAGCGTGGTTTCCATGTCTTGTTTGCAATGCAGAAAGTGGTTTAGTGACCTGAATAGTTGAGGAAAAGTGAGTGCATGTGCTGATCCATCTCGTCGACCGTGCTATCATGCGGCATTTATTCACCAATAACCTGCTCACCCAAGCTCAGTTTGGGTTTTGCCAGCAACACTCCGCTCTGGACCTCATTACAACCTTGGTGCAAACATAAAAAAGAAACAATTGCCCGTGCCTGAAACAGCTCTTGGGGTGCATTTGCATATGCAAATAGGGGCCTTAACACCTCTTGGAGACCTCTTGTGCAAACCTTGGGCTATCGAAACAAACCAATTTCGAAGCCACCCCCTTTAAAATATCACCAGGTTATAGTCCAACAGTTTTATTTGAAATCTCAAGCTTTCGGAGCTGCTGCCCCTTCGTAAGGTGAAGTGAAGGAATACGAATCGACAAAGCATATATAGACAGAGAACAATGCCTGTGTAGCGTACAATGTCAGACGACTACATTTAATCCTCCTGACTGTTTCTCTGCCGAGGTGTGACGAAAGGCAATCAGGTCAGTCAGGAAGGCACCACATCAAAGACATAGCAAGATACAACTGAGACAATGAGGTGGGGTCACAGGGGGTCTAATGTGTCAAATGCTGCAGTCTGTATGGAAAACCATAAACTTTAAAATTTTTACTTTTTTTTTACTGGAAATCACATCTCTGAACAAGCCAACGACGACTCGAGTCTGGATGACTCTACGTCAGGTGGGGTTACATGTAGCGTGACATGAAACCAAGATCCCGGTTGAGGCCGTCCTCATGGGTGCGGAACTTGGCTATCAGTTTCTGCTCGATGATTTTGCGTTGTCGTGTGTCTCAAAGGCCGCCTTGGAGAACGCTTACCCGCAGATCCGAGGCTGAATGTCCTTGACTGCTGAAGTGTTCCCTGACTGGGAGGGAACTCTCCTGCCTGGCGATTGTTGCGCGGTGTCCGTTCATGAAAGGCAGTCAGGAGGATTAAATGTAGTCGTCTGACATTGTACGCTACATAGGCATTGTTCTCTATCTATATATGCTTTGTCGATTCGTATTCCTTTACTTCACCTGACGAAGGGTCAGCAGCTCCGAAAGCTCGTGATTTCAAATAAAACTGTTGGACTATAACCTGGTGTTGTGTGACTTCTCGCTTTTGTCCACCCCAGTCCAACACCGGCATCTCCGCATCATGCCCTTTAAAATATGGATTGACATTCGAAGCCCTCTCGTGCTTTGTGTTCAGGAAAGAAAGACTTGCATTTCTACAACACCTTTCACGACCTCTGGACCCCCCAAAGTGCTTTATGGCCAATGCTCCACTCCTTGAAGAGCAGTCACTGTTGTAATACAGGATTTGAGTCTAAGAGTAAAGATGTCTTACTGCAATTATATAGGGCCCTGGTGAGACCACACCTGGAGTATTGTGTACAGTTCTGTTCTCCTTGCCTAAGGAAGGATATACTTGCCATAGAGGGAGTGCAACGAAGGTTCACCAGACTGGTTCCTGGGATGGGGGCGATTGTCCTATGAGGAGAGATTGGGTCGACTAAGCCTATATTCTTTAGAAGAATGAGAGGTGATCTCATTGAAACATACACAATTCTTACAGGGCTTGACAGGGTAGATGCAGGGAGGATGTTTCCCCTGGCTGGGGAGTCTAGATCCAGGGGTCACAGTCTCAGGATAAGGGGTCGACCATTTAGGACTGAGATGAGGAGAAATTTCTTCACTCAGAGGGTGGTGAATCTTTGGAATTCTCTACCCCAGAGGGCTGTGGAGGCTCAGTCGTTGAGTATATTCAAGACAGAGATCGATAGATTTTTCAATATTAAGGGAATCAAGGGATATGGGGATAGTGCGGGAGAGTGGAGTTGAGGTAGAAGATCAGCCATGATTTTATTGAATGGCGGAGCAGGCTCGAGGGGCCAAATGGCCGACTCCTGCTCCTATTTGTATTTCTTATGTAAAACACAGCCGCCAATTCACAATGAGATGAAGGTAGTCGCTTTTTTTTATATTGTTAGTCAGTGGGCGTTGGCAGTTTATTTGGCTGAATGTCGATATTACAGGGCCAAGTCCTGGCTTCACTCCATAGCCACACGCCTAGATTTCCAGGGATTGTCAACAGCAGTCAGAAATAAGCGTCTTGCCCAATATTCCCATCGCTAAACCAAGGGTCCCGAGCCCGAATCAGGGAACCCGACTACGGCCCTAACTTGCCATTCTATCGCACTTTTCACAACCTCCTGACGTCCCTCAGCGCTTCACAGCCAATGACATACTTTCAAAGTGTTGTAATGGAGGTAAGGCAGCAGGCGATTTATGCACAGCAAGCTCCCACAAACGGCGCTTAAAATGCATGACCCGCTAATCAGTTTTAGTTGTTGATTTAAATATTGACCCCAGGACACTGGGGCAAACTCCTCTGCTCAGTGCTGCACTGTCGGAGGTGCCGTCTTTCGGATGAGACGTTAAACCCAGGCCCCCGTCTGCTCTCTCAGGTGGACGTAAAAGATCCCATGGCCATTATTTTGAAGAAGAGCAGGGGGGAGTTATCCCCGGTGTCCTAGGGCCAATATTTCTCCCTCAGTCAACATAACAAAAGCAGGTTATCTGGTCATCATCACATTGCTGTTTGTGGGAGCTTGCTGTGCGCAAATTGGTTGCTGCGTTTCCCACATTACAACAGTGACTACACTTCAGAAAGTACTTCATTGGTTGTAAAGCGCTTTGAGACGTCCGGTGGTCGTGAAAGGCGCTATAGAAATGCAAGTCTTTCTTTCTTTCTCTCTTTCTCTTTTTCATTCTCTCCTTTCTTTCTCTCTCTCTCTCTCTCTCCTTTTTCTCTCTCTCCTTTTTCTCTCTCTCCTTTTTCTCTCTCTCCTTTTTCTCTCTCTCCTTTTTCTCTCTCTCCTTTTTCTCTCTCTCCTTTTTCTCTCTCTCCTTTTTCTCTCTCTCCTTTTTCTCTCTCTCCTTTTTCTCTCTCTCCTTTTTCTCTCTCTCCTTTTTCTCTCTCTCCTTTTTCTCTCTCCTTTTTCTCTCTCTCCTTTTTCTCTCTCTCCTTTTTCTCTCTCTCCTTTTTCTCTCTCTCCTTTTTCTCTCTCTCCTCTTTCTCTCTCTCCTCTTTCTCTCTCTCCTCTTTCTCTCTCTCCTCTTTCTCTCTCTCCTCTTTCTCTCTCTCTCTCTCTCTCTCTCTCTCTCTCTCTCTCTCTCTCTCTCTCTCTCTCTCTCTCTCTTTCGCTCTCTCTCTCTCTCTTCCTTTCTTCGAAATAGTGACCGTGGGGTCCTTTACGTCCACCTGAGAGAGCAGACGGGGCCTCGGTTTAACGTCTCATCCGAAAGACGGCACCTCCGACAGTGCAGCACTCCCTCAGCACTGCACTGGGAGTGTCGGCCTGGATTATGTGCTCGAGTCCCTGGAAGTGTAACAATATAACTATTTATGACCCTGGCTGTGAAAGGTGCTTTACGAAATGCTAGTCTATCTTTAAGGGTGAAATCCAAGACTGCGACCTAATCTCCTGCTTCTCTCATTAAATCTTAACCCTTAATTAGCGCAATGTGATGCCGTGAGAGGTATTCATTGTCCTCAGTGGAGCAGGCTGTGATCTTTTGTGAATCAGCTTTTTGTTGGCTTGTGCCAAGAATGACACCGCCCTTGTTGGCGTGTCTTATTTGAATACTAAACGCCGACATCTACTGCCTTTCAGTGTTGCTCCCTGGTTCTCCAGCGAACCGCTCCTCCTGAAGTCATGAGAAGAGTCTCGCCTACGGTGCTTGCACCCGTGACATCATTGGAGGAGCTCCTGTATGAAAAGGAGGGCGACCCATGAGGGTTGTAGAAAGAACGGAGTGGGCTTTGAAATGTCTGAGGGTATCCGTCAGAAGGAGAAATAGATTAGACCCAGAGGTTGGTGAAGTCACAGGGAAAAAATTGAGTCGCGACCCCTTTGGGGCGCTAACTTCACCGGGGCGCTACTACCCGAAAAATTAGCGCCCCGTGGCCAAAATTCACCGGTAGCGCCCCAAGAGGGAGGCGGGGTGCTACTGAAAGCGCCCCGCCTCCCTCTTGGGGCGCTGCGAGGGAATGTTGCGGCGCTACGTGCCGCGGTACTACAGGCCTTCCTCCACTTATTAAAGGGGAGGGGCCTTGCGCAGCGTGACCCGGGGCCCAGCTGGGACCCCGGGGATTGGGAGTGCCGGCAAAAGAGCCCGGCTCTCAAAGTGCCGGGCTCACGGAGCGCAGCCGGCTTCCCGCGGGGGGGGGGGGGGGGGTCAGGAGGCCAGGGACAGGAGCGGAGGCAGGTGCTGGCAGGCGGCCAGCAACAAAAATGGCCGCCCGGCAACTCGCCTTGAAATAGCGCCGCCCCGGCCGCAGGTTGGACATGGCGTCCGGCGGTCAGTCAGGGGGCGCTACCGAAGATCGCGGCCGGGGCGCGAGCGCGGTGCTAACGGTTACCGCCGCCGCTAACCTCCCGCTGAATTTCGCGGGAGGCGTTGGCGGCGCCGCGCCCGGGCGCTAGTTGCTTTGCGCCCCGCTCGCACCCAAGGCGCAAAGCAACCGAATTTTTCCCCCATAGGCATAACGGCACAGAAGGAGGCCATTCGGCCCATCGAGTCCGTGCCGGCTCTCTGTAGAGCAATCCAGTCAGTCCCATTCCCCCACTCTATCCCCGTCGCCCTGCAAGTTTATTTCCCTCAAGTGCCTATCCAGCCTCCCTTTGAAAACATTGAGTGTCTCCGCTTCCACCACTTCTGTCGGCAGCGAGTTCCAGGTCCTCACCACTCGCTGCGTAAAAAATGTTTTTCCTCACGTCCCCCCTGTATCTCTTGCCCAAAACCTTAAATCTGTCCCCTAGTCCTTGTACCATCAACTAGTGGGAACAGCCTTTCCCCGTCTAGCCTATCCAAACCCGTCATAATCTTGTACACCTCTATCAAATCACCCCTCAACCTCCTTTGCTCTAATGAAAACAAATTCAGCTTCTCCAACCTGTCCTTGTAGCTAAGATCCCCCCTCCCCGGAACCATTCTGGTAAATCTCTGCGCCCTCTCAAGGGCCTTCACATCCTTCCTAAAGTGTGGTGATCAGAACTGGTTGGCTGTACGTGGTGAATTGCAGTCTGCATGCTGCAGCTGCAGCGAGGTGGGTGTGCCCGTCTGGAAAGACTGAGTGTGACTGCCTGATCATCGCTCTGGTGATGAGTCCGCAGCTGCCGTTCTCCTCCTGTAGCAGAGGTCGGGCAGTGACCCCTCTGTATTTTGTGGCTGGCGTTTGGAGTCTGTGGCCAATGCCAGCCGCGCAGTGAGTGGAGGGGGGTGGGGGTCAGGGACAACAGAGGTGAGTCACTCGCCAGGCTTCCTGCCACTGGGAGCGATTTCCTCTCGGACGACCAAAGCACTGGATGCTGCTGCCCAGATTTTTTTTTTGTTTAGGAGGCTTTATCTTTTTCCTGTGTCTCTGCATTTGTGATCGTCAAGCGATTACTGTTCTTTTGTCCATTCTCCCGCTCTACACTGGTTGCCTTCCCCCCCCCCCTGTCTTTTTATTCTTCCCACGCTTAGTTGGATTCTGTTCAAGGCGGTGCTTTTCCTGAAAGCGTTTTCTTTGGCCTGAGAGCCTTTGAGAATTGCAATTTTTTTTTTAATCGTTTAAACAAAACTAAACCAGAAAAGAAAGACTTGCATTTCTATAGCACCTTTCATGACCACCGGACGTCCCAAAGCGCTTTACAGCCAATGAAGTACTTTTTGAAGTGGAGTCACTGTTCTAATGTGGGAAACGCAGCAGCCAATTTGCGCACAGCAAGCTCCCACAAACAGCAATGTGATAATGACCACATCATCTGTTTTCGTGATGTTGATTTGAGGGATAAATATTGGCCCCAGGGCACCAGGGAGAACTCCCCCCTGCTCTTTTTCGAAATAGTGCCGTGGGATCTTTTACATCCACCCGAGAGAGCAGACGGGGCCTCGGTTTAATGTCTCATCCGAAAGACGGCACCTCCGACAGTGCAGCACTCTCTCAGTACTGGCACTGGGAGTGTCGGCCTAGATTTATGTGCTCAAGTCTCTGGAGTGGGACTCGGACCCACAAACTTCTGACTCAGAGGCGAGAGGTGCTACCCACTGAGTTACAGCTGACACTGACTAAATGCTATGGGGAACATGGGAACCAGAGGAGGCCATTCAGCCCATCGTTCCCGTGACAGCCCTTTTGAAAGAGCTCTCCAATTAGTCCCACTCCTCCTTGCTCTTTCCCCCATAAGCCTGCAAATTTTTCCTTTTCAAGTGTTTATCCAATTCCCTTTTGAAAGTTATTATTGAATCTGCTCCCACCAATTTGGTGGGGTGGGGGGGCGCGCGGGGGTAAAAAATCTGGGGAATTCCTGCCCGACCCCATTTAGGCAATCGAAACTAGTCCAGTAGACCACTCTGGCCACGGTTGATGTTGTGTCGTGTCGACCATGTGATCTCCGCCCCAACCAGAAACGGGTCCGGCTCACACTCGAAATTCAGCGAATCGCCGTCCACCGTACGAGCTGGCAGCCTGGTCTATAGAATCAGACATTTACGGCACAGAAGGAGGCCATTCGGCCCATCGTGTCCGTGCCGGCCGACAAAGTGCTATCCAGCCTAATCCCTCTTTCCAGCTCTTGGTCCGTAGCCCTGCAGGTTACGGCAGCTCAAGTGCATATCCAAGCACATTTTAAATGCGATGAGGGTTTCTGCCTCTACCACCCTTTCAGGCAGTGAGTTCCAGACCCCCACCACCCTCTGGGTGAGAAAAGTTCTCCTCAACTCCCCTCTAATCCTTCTACCAATTACTTTAAATCTGTCCCCCCTGGTTATTGACCTCTCTGCTAAGGGAAATAGGTCCTTCCTATCCACTCTATCTAGGCCCCTCATAATTTTATACTCCTCAATTAAATCTCCCCTCAGCGTCCTCTGTTCCAAAGAAAACAACCCCAGCCTCTCCAATCTTTCCTCATAGCTAAAATTCTCCAGTCCTGGCAACATTCTTGTAAAGGGAGTGCAGCGAAGGTTCACCAGACTGATTCCTGGGATGGCAGGACTGTCGTATGAGGAGAGATTGGGTCGACTAGGCCTGTATTCACTAGAGTTTAGAAGAATGAGAGGGGATCTCATTGAAACGTATAAAATTCTGACCGGGCTAGACAGACTGGATGCAGGGAGGATGTTTCCCCTGGCTGGGGGGGTCTAGAACGAGGGGTCACAGTCTCAGGATACGGGGTAGGACATTTAGGACCGAAATGAGAGAAATTTCTTCACTCAGAGGGTGGTGAACCTGTGGAATTCTCTACCACAGAAGGCTGTGGAGGTCAAGTCACTGAATATATTTAAGAAGGAGATAGATAGATTTCTAGACACAAAAGGCATCAAGGGGTATGGGGAGAGAGCGGGAATATGGTATTGAGATAGAGGATCAGCCACGATCATATTGAATGGTGGAGCAGGTTCGAAGGGCCGAATGGCCTACTCCTGCTCCTATTTTTCTATGTTTCTATGTTTCTAAATCTCCTCTGTACCCTCTCTAGTTTAATCACATCTTTCCTGTAATGTGGTGACCAGAACTGCACGCAGTATTCTAGCTGTAGCCTAACTAGTGTTTGATACAGTTCAAGCATCACCTCCCTGCTCTTGTATTCTATGCCTCGGCTAATAAAGGAAAGTGTCCCAAATGCCGTCTTAACCACCTTATCAACCTGTCCTGAATGGAGAGAGATTGCAGAGCTCTGAGATGCAGAGGGATCTGGGTGTCCTAGTGCATGAATCACAAAAGGTTAGTATGCAGGTACAGCAAGTAATTAGGAAAGCTAATAGAATGTTATCGTTTATTGCAAGGGGAATTGAATACAAAAGTAGGGAGGTTATGCTTCAGTTATACAGGGCATTGGTGAGACCACATCTGGAGTACTGTGTACAGTATTAGTCTCCTTATTTAAGGAAGAATGTAAAAGCATTGGAAGCAGTTCAGAGAAGGTTTACTAGACTAAAACCTGGAATGGGCGGGTTGTCTTCTGAGGAAAGGTTGGACAGGCTAGGCTTGTATCCGCTGGAGTTTAGAAGAGTTAAGAGGTGACTTGATTGAAACATATAAGACCCTGAGGGGTCTGGACAGGGTGGATGTGAAGAGGATGTTTCCTCTTGTGTGGGAGAATCTAGAACTAGAGGTCACTGTTTAAAAATAAGGGGTCGCCGATTTAAGACAGATGTGAGAAGTCGCACAACACCAGGTTATAGTCCAACAGCTTTATTTGAAATCACAAGCTTTCGGAGCGGCTGCTCCTTCGTCAGGTGAAGTGAAGAGATGCATATAGGCACAGCATATATAGTCAGAGAACACTGCCAGGTGATTACAGTTAATCTTTCCAACTGCCCTTTATCACACCTCGGCAGAGAGATAATCACGGCAATCAAAGGTGTGGATGGTGTCCAAACAGGTCAGTCAGGAAAACATTACATCAAAGACAATGAGGTGGGGTCACAAGGGGTCAAATGAGGAATCGTCGAGCAGAAACTGACAGCCAAGTTCCGCACCCATGAGGACGGCCTCAACCGGGATCTTGGGTTCATGTCACGCTACATGTAACCCCACCTGACGTAGAGTCATCCAGACTCGAGTCGTCGTTGGCTTGTTCTCTCTACACAGATGCGGCCGGACCTGCTGTGATTTCCAGCAAAAAAAGTTTTTTGTTTTCCATACAGACCCCAGCATCTGCCCCATTGACCCCTTGTGACCCCACCTCATTGTCTTTGATGTAATGTTTTCCTGACTGACCTGTTTGGACACCATCCACACCTTTGATTGCCGTGATTATCTCTCTGCCGAGGTGTGATAAAGGGCAGTTGGAAAGATTAACTGTAATCACCTGGCAGTGTTCTCTGACTATATATGCTGTGCCTATATGCATCTCTTCACTTCACCTGACGAAGGAGCAGCCGCTCCGAAAGCTTGTGATTTCAAATAAAGCTGTTGGACTATAACCTGGTGTTGTGCGACTTCTCACTTTTGTCCACCCCAGTCCAACACCGGCATCTCCACGTCACATTTAAGACAGAGATGAGGAGAAATTTTTTTCTCACAGAGGGTTGTGAGTCTTTGGAACTCTCTTCCTCAGAGGGCGGTGGAAGCAGAGTCTTTGAATATTTTGAAGGCAGAGGTCGATAGATTCTTGATAAGCAAGGGGGGGGTGAAAGGTTATTGGGGGGTAGGCGGGAATGTGGAGTAATCAGATCGACCATGATCTTATTGAATGACGGAGCAGGCTCGAGGGGCCGAGTGGCCGACTCCTGCTCCTAATTCGTATATATGTCCTGCAACCTTCAAGGATCTGTGTCCAGAGTTCCACTGTTGGAATTGCGTCATACGGCAGAGAGTAAGGGGCCTATTGAGGGATCGGGGACAGAGGGAAACTCACTTTAAAAAAAAAAAGACAAGTTCTGTTGAATTTGTGAGCCTTGCTTTGTGGCGTGTTTTAACCTTTGGTGAGGTCATTGATTTAATGAAGTTTGGCACGTGTGGACTGAGAGTTGGTTAGTTTGATAGAATATTAATTGTAATGTTGAGGCACCTGGAGTAAGGGCCCTCTGTTTACAGCCGAGGCGTGTCAGCCTTGGCTCAGTGGGTCGCACTCTGGCCTCCGAGTCAGAAGGTTGTGGGTTCAAGTCGCACTCCAGGGGTTTGAAACCTTAATCCAGGCCGGCACTCCTAGCATAGCGCTGAGGGAGCGCTGCACTGTCGGCGGTGGGGTCTTTCAGACGAGATGTTAAACCGAGGCCCCCATCCGCCCCCTCAAGTGAACGTTAAAAGTCCCGCGGCCACTATTGGAAGAAGAGCAGGGGAGAGATCTCAATATATTTTGCTCGACCAACATCGCTTAAAAAAAAAAAAATTATCTGGTCATTATCACGTTGCTGTTTGTGGGAGCTTGCTGTGCGCAAATTGGCTGCCTACATTACAACAGTGACCCCACTTCTATAGTACGTCATTGGCTGTAAAGCGCTTTGGGACGTCCTGAGGTCATGAAAGGTGCTATAGAAATGCAAGTCTTTCTTTTCTTAGCATAGCTGGACTGAAAAACTGCAGTGACTTTAGACATCCACTATTCAACTTTGGGTCTTTCCTTATGTTTTTGACAGCTCTAATTTCCCCTTCCTCTCCTCCACGATGTTGACTCGTGCTGGGGTACAGTTCCATCGGCACTGGTTGGTTGCCCTCTGGTACCTCGTCCTAATCCCCATTCTTCATGTATTTGGTCTGGAGGACTGAGTTGTAGGATCCTGTCCAAATTGGGGGAGGACATCACAGCTGAGACCAACCTCATCCAATAATATAAACTAAACGAGGCACTGGGATCCATTTCTAGAGGGATAGAATTGAAAAGCAGAGAAGCACTGTTGACCTTGTACAGAACCTTGGTTAGACCACACTCTGGAGTACTGTGAACATTTCTGGGCGGGGGAAATTGAGTCGCGCCCCCACCCCCCCACGGCCGAAATTGAATGGTAGCGCCCCAAGAGGGAGGAGGGTTAATGCCAGTAGGACTGGCGTAAAACAGGTTTTCTTGGTTTATTGGAATAAATGTTATCTGTAGCATTTAATTGGATTATGATGGTGTTTGTACACTGGTGTTGAAATGGTTTGTTTTATGTGGAGTTAACTTTGAGATTTATTATTTTGAATCTAAAAAGTTGTGTGGAATTGTTTAAGGGTATTTGTACTGTAAACATTATTGATTATTTGTAAAAGTAATCATTGCATTTCTATTAATTATAAGGCTTTATTTTTTTTACTGTGATGGATGAATGTAATGGTTTTACTATGTAATGGATTTACTATGTCATTGATGAGTTGTACAGGTATTATTGTATTTGAATAAAAGAAGAGGGAGGAGGGGCGCTACTGGAAGCGTTCCCCCTCCCTCCTGGGGCGCTGCGAGGGAATATCGCGGCGCTGTGTGCCGCGGTACTGCAGGCCCCTCCCCTTCTTAAAGGGGCGGGGCCGCCCGGGGCCCAGCTGGGCCACCAGGGATCGGAGTGCCGGCAAAAGAGCCCGGCGCTCAAGAGAAGTGCCGGGCTCACGGAGCGCAGCCGGCAGTCCGCGGGGGGGCGGGAGCAGGTGCTGGCGGGTAGGCCCCCCTGACCCCGTCAGACATAGCGAGATTGTGGGATTATAATGGCTCTTGGAGATTGCGGTTTTGTAAATCCATTCAGATGACCTCATGATTCGGGAGAGAGGATCTGGTGGGATTTTGAGCACCTGAATCCTGGGATTAGAAGAATACCTTAATTCACTTTGAGGTCTCGGCCATCTTATGAGATTTTATTTCCTTGTCAGACCTGTGCATGCAGACGAAACCAATCGCCCTCTCCTTTCCCACGAGTCTAAATGGTGGGTTTAAACTCTCGAGCCGTCTTCAAACGGTCTCTGTTCAGACTATCAGCGAGGACTATGTACTTAGTAATGAGAAAAATCCTTTAATCCCTCTGCTTGGATTCCAGACAGGCTCAGAAAAGTTTCTGTCACTTTAATCCTCTTTCACCTACAGATCTGCCAGGGCAGGTCCTCTGATTTCAAAGACACTCGTGAACTGAATTCTCCAGCTCCACCTGCCTCTCCCCCGATAGTTTAGGTGTCAGCTGTGGCTCAGTGGGTCCCGCTCTCTCGCCACGGAGTCAGAAGGTTGTGGGTTCCTGTCCCACTCCAGAGACTTGGACACCCAATCCAGGCCGACGCTCCCAGTGCAGTACTGAGGGAGCGCTGCACTGTCGGAGGAGCAGTACTGAGGGAGCGCTGCACTGTCGGAGGGGCAGTACTGAGGGAGCGCTGCACTGTCGGCGGGGCAGTATTGAGGGAGCGCTGCACTGTCGGAGAGGCAGTACTGAGGGAGCGCTGCACTGTCGGAGGGGCAGTACTGAGCGAGCGCTGCACTGTCGGAGGTGCCGCCTTTCGAATGAGACGTTAAACCTCGGTCTGCCCTCTCTCAGGTGGACGTAAAAGATTCCTTGGCATTATTTCAAAGAAGAGCAGCGGGGGGGACTTCTCCCCGGTGTCCTGGGCCGATATTTATCCCTCAGCCAACGCCACTGAAACAACAGATGATCTGGTCATTATCACTTTGCTGTTTGGGGGATCTTGCTGTGCGCAAGTTGGCTGTCGCGTTTCCAACATGACAACACTTCGAAAGTACTTCATTGGCTGTAAAGCGCTTTGGGACGTCTTGAGGTCGGGAAAGGCGCTATAGAAATGCAAATCTTTCTTTTACAGGAAACACAAACTCACAATGTTCGCTCTTACTAAGACTTGAGATTTAGATATTCTGCGCTCCCCCCGCCCCCAATCACCATACCTGTCAATAATGAGACTGCTCTCTCCTCTCTGTTTAGGTCCTTTGATGAACTGCGTGGGCTAGTTGTGGAGAATGTCTCAAGAGTTCATACACGTATCGGCCTTGGACCCCGGGAATCAACTAGATCCAGATGACTTACGATTGGACGAGGATGAAGTAGACCACGTCGAATGGGAGGACCCCACAGGTGAGGACCCCAAACCTCTGCGGACAACTTTTCAAGTGGTGGTGGGAGTTTAACGTCGTGACACCAAATTGGGGGGTTAAAGTTAATACTGAGGGGGGATCGTGACAAAATACAAGAAGACTTGAATAAACTTGCAGAATGGGCGTGCCATTGGCAAAATGAACTTCAACATTGGTAACTGAGAGGTGGTGCGTTTTTGGTAGGAGAAACATAAGAACATAAGAAATAGGAGCAAGAGTCGGCCATTCGGCCCCTCGAGCCTGCTCCGCCATTCAATGAGATCATGGCTGATCATCTACCTCACCTCCACTTTCCTGAACTAGCCCCATATCCCTTGATTCCCTTAATATTCAAAAATCTATCAATCTCTGTCTTGAATATACTCAACGACTGAGCCTCCACAGCCCTCTGAGGCAGAGAATTCCAAAGATTCTCCACCCTCTGAGTGAAGAAATTTCTCCTCAATCTCAGTCCTAAATAGCCGACCCCTTATTCTGAGACTGTGACCCCGTGTTCTAGACTCCCCAGCCAGGGGTAACATCCTCCCTGTATCTACCCTGTCAAACCCTGTAAGAATTTTGTATGTTTCAATGAGATCATCTCTCATCTACACTCTGGAGAATATAGGCCTAGTCTACTTAATCTCTCCTCATAGGACAATCCCCCCATCCCAGGAACCAGTCTGGTGAACCTTCGTTGCACTCCCTCTATGGCAAGTATATCCTTCCTTAGGTAAGGAGACCAAAACTGTACACACTACTCCAGGTGTGGTCTCACCAGGGCCCGAAATAATTGCAGTAAGACGTCTTTACACTTATAATCAAATCCTCTTGTGATAAAGGCCAACATACCATTTGCTTTGCTAATTGCTTGCTGAGGAACATGGAGGCCACATACTCCTTGGAAAACAAGAGTCTAACTGGGGTAGAGGAGCAAAGGGATCTGGGGGTACAGATAGACAAATCATTAAAAGTAGCGACGCAAGTTAACAAGGCCATAAAAAAGCAAACCAGGGCCATGGATTCCTTTCGAGAGGGATGGAATTGAAAAGCAGAGCGGTTGTGTTAATCTTGGGGGCGACTTTGCCAGCCCTGAGGAGGCGGGACTGCCGGGAAAATGGCCGAATCTGGGGGCGGGTGCCCATCCCGCCCTCAACCCGCCTCCGTGCCATCTTCCCGGGAGGCAGGTAGCCGTCCCGCGCCGGGTCCCGTCTCCTTGGAGGCGGGAAGGGATTAAAGCCTATTAACTGCCTGTTAACAGGTAGTTAACAGGCAGAAAATAGGATTATCCCCATTTTGCCCTCAAGTGCGGGCTTCCCGAAGGCTCCAAAACCCGCCAGGGTCACCGAGGCGAGCAGTGGGTCTGCGGGGGTCAGAGGGGTCTAAAAGTCTGCTGTGGAGGTGAGTGATGGGTGCAAGTGTGGAGAGGTAAGTGGAAAGTGTTAGAAAAAGTTTACTTACCTTTGTTTCTTCCTGCAGGCTTCAGTCGGTGGGTATGCGGAGAGTCTCGGACCTCCGCGGCAGAGATGACAGATGGCTGCTGCATTCTCTGATGCAACAACCATCTAATTTCTGCTCACAAAAGAGGTTTGATGAGTCTTGAATACAAGAACACATCAAACAACAGAGAAGGTCAGTGTCTGACAGCTTCACAGAGCTGTCAAACAATGACAATTCATCTGTCAAAAATTTTTGACAAATGAAACGTCACACGCTGACATTCTCGGTCACCGGCTTCCCCTTAATTGGCCTGCTAAGCCCGCTGGGCGGGTTTAATCAGGTCAATCAAGGGAAAATAGCGTGGGTTGGCCAGAAGTCGATGGAGGCGGGACTGAAACCCGACAAGTGGGAGTCCCGCCTCCAAAAGCTCCCCATTGACAAAATCCAGCCCATTGTATCGAGCCTTGGTTAGACCACACTTGGAGTACTGTGTACAGTTCTGGTCTCCATATTACCGAAAGGATGTAGAGGCATTGGTAAAGGTACAAAAAAGATTTACAAGGATGATACGAGAACTACGCTAACGGCGCAATATAAATGCAAGTGGTTATTTTTTGCAAACGTACTTTCAGATGAGCTGCCGAGCCCCTTTCTACTGGTCTATAATATAAAGCCATTCAAAGAACAGAATCGTCAGGTGTTTCTGAAGGGAGTGCCGGTGACCGTCCATGTTGAAGGCATCGAGCGTCATCTTCGCGGGTTCAAGGTAGGAATTTCCAACATTTCGCAAAAGGTTCACGTTCGATTATTTATCCGTCTTTCGGATGAGACGTTAAACCGAGGCCCCCGTCTGCCCTCTCGGGTGGATGTAAAAGATCCCATGGCACTATTTCGAAGAAGAGCAGGGGACTTCTCCCCGGTGTGTGCCACATAATAGGTTTGCCAGCAGAGTTGAAGCCCATGGAATAAAAGGAACAGCGGCAGCATGGATACGAAATTGGCGAAGTGACAGGAAACAGAGAGTAGTGGTGAACGGTTGTTTTTCGGACTGGAGGAAGGTATACAGTGGTGTTCCCCAGGGGGTCGGTACTAGGACCACTGCTTTTGTTGATATATATCAATGACTTGGACTTGGGGGTACAGTTTCAAAATTTGCAGATGACACAAAACTTGGAAGTATAGTGACCAGTGAGGAGGATAGTGATAGACTTCAAGAGGACATAGACAGGCTGGTGGAATGGGCGGACACGTGGCAGATGAAATTTAACGCAGAAAAGTGCGAAGTGATACATTTTGGTAGGAAGAACGAGGAGAGGCAATATAAACTAAAGGGTACAATTCTAAAGGGGGTGCATGAACAGAGAGACCTGGGGGTATATGTGCACAAATCGTTGAAGGTGGCAGGGCAGGTTGAGAAAGCGGTTAAAAAAGCATACGGGATCCTGGGCTTCATGAATAGAGGCATAGAGTACAAAAGTGTGGAAGTTATGATGAACCTTTATAAAACACTGGTTCGGCCTCAACTGGAGTATTGTGTCTAATTCTGGGCACCGCACTTTAGGAAGGATGTGAAGGCCTTGGAGAGGGTGCAGAAAAGATTTACGAGACTGATTCCAGGGACGAGGGACTTCAGTTACATGGATAGACTGGAGAAGCTGGGGTTGTTCTCCTTGGAGCAGAGAAAGTTGAGAGGAGATTTGATAGAAGTGTTCAAAATCATGAGGGGTCTGGACAGAGTAGATAGAGAGAAACTGTTCCCATTTGATGGAAGGGTCGAGAACCAGAGGACACAGATTTAAGGTGATTGGCAGAAGAACCAAAGGCGACATGAGGAAAAACTTTTTATGCAGCGAGTGGTTAGGATCTGGAATGCACTGCCTGAAAGGGTGGTGGAGGCAGACTCAATCGTGGCTTTCAAAAGGGAGTTGGATAAGTACCTGAAGGAAAAAAATTTGCAGGGCTACGGGGAAAGGGCGGGGGGAATGGGATTAGCTGAAGTGCTCTTGCAGCGAGCCGGCACGGGCTCGACGGGCCGAATGGCCGCCTTCTGTGCTGTAAACATTCTATGATTCTATGAAGGATGGTGTGTTTGGCGCTGAATGGACGACTTTAGGCAGGAAGTACTCAACATCTCCTGTAAGATGGCATGTATGGAGCTTGGAGGAATGAGAGGGAAGTTCCGAGCAACAACAGCCACAATAATTTAAGAGATTTTGTGTCCAGATAGATTTCTAGACATAAAAAGGCATCAAGGGGTATGGGGAGAGAGCGGGAATATGGTATTGAGATAGAGGATCAGCAGTGGTCATATTGAATGGCGGAGCAGGCTCGAATGGCCGACTCCTGCTCCTATTTTTCTATGTTTCTATGTTTCTAATGGCTAAGGGGAAAGAGCAGGGTGGGGGGCAGAACTAATTGGAGAGCTCTTCCAATGAGCCGGCACAGTCACGATGGGCCAAATGGCCTCCTTCGGTGCTGTATGATTCTATAAGAATGGTTGTGATGGCGAGGGAGATCGCAGGCTAGAGATTAGAGAAAGTTCACCTATTGGTGGAGGTAGCCTTTTAATAAGCCATCATACAGCAGAGAGAGTATCTGTGCTGCAGTAAGGTGGACTGTAACTAATGCGTTTCTTTGATTTTTGTGTTTCGCACCAAGGGTAGTCATTTGGTGCAGTCAAAGCTAACCTTCCTTCCTTTTTTGTCTTCCCTCGAGGTTCGGCCGAGTACAGTTTATATGATGAGGATAACACATGGAGACTTCACATGGACGGTGAAGAAGAAATTCAAACATTTTGAAGAACTGCACCGCGATCTGATCAAGCACAAGTTCAAGGTCCGGGTCATTCAGCCATTAGCCAGGTGTGCCTTGCCTTTCAAAAACAGGTCGTCCGGTCATTTATCTCATTGCTGTTTGTGGGATCAGGCTTTTTTTAAAAATTTTTATGGGATCTGGGCGTCGCTGGCAAGGCCAGCATTTATTGCCCATCCCTAGTTGCCCCTTGAGAAGGTGGTGATGAGCCGCCTTCTTGAACCGCTGCAGTCCGTGTGGTGAAGGTGCTCCCACAGTGCTGTTAGGGAGGGGGTTCCAGGATTTTGACCCAGCGACGATGAAGGAACGGCGATATACTTTTAAATCAGGATGGTGTGTGACTTGGAGGTGGTGGTGTTCCCATGCGCCTGCTGCCCTTGTCCTTCTAGGTGGAAGAGGTCGCGGGTTTGGGAGGTGCTGCTGAAGAAGCCTTGGTGAGTTGCTGCAGTGCATCTTGTAGATGGTACACACTGCAGCCACGGTACGCCGGTGGTGGAGGGAGTGAATGTTTAAGGTGGTGGATGGGGTGCCAATCAAGCGGGCTGCTTTGTCCTGGATGGTGTCGAGCTTCTTGAGTGTTGTTGGAGCTGCACTCATCCAGGCAAGTGGAGAGTATTCCATCACACTCCTGACTTGTGCCTTGTAGATGGTGGAAAGGCTTTGGGGAGTCAGGAGATGAGACACTCGCCGCAGAATACCCAGCCTCTGACCTCTTGTTGCCACAGTATTTGTGTCATATAAATATAAGATGGTCACTAATAAATCCAATAGGGAATTCAGGAGAAACTTCTTTACCCAGAGAGTGGTGCAAATGTGGAACTCGCTACCTCAGGGAGTGGTTGAGGCGAATGGCAGAGACATCTTTAAGGGGAAGCTGGATAAACACATGAAGAAAGGAATAGAAGAATATGTTGATGGGGTGAGATGAAGAGGGGTGGGAGGAGGCTCATAGAAAGTTACAGCACGGAAGGAGGCCATTTCAGCCCATCGTGTCCGCGCCGGCCAACAAAGAGCTATCCAGCCTAATCCCACTTCCCAGCTCTTGGTCCGTAGCCCTGCAGGTTAGAGCATCCCAAGTGCACATCCAAGTACTTTTTAAATGTGGTTAGGGTTTCAGCCTCTACCACCCTTTCAGGCAGTGAGTTCCAGACCCCCACAACCCTCTGGGTGAAGAAATTTCCCCTCAAATCCCCTCTAAACCTTCCACCAATTACTTTAAATCTGTGCCGCCTGGTTTTTGACCCCTCTGCTAAGGGAAATAGCTCCTTTCTATCCACTTTATCTAGGCCCCTCATAATTTTATACACCTCAATAAGGTCTCCCCTCAGCCTCCTCTGTTCCAAGGAAAACAGACCCAGCCTATCCAGTCTTTCCTCATAGCTGAGATTCTCTACTCCCGGCAACATCCTTGTAAATCTCCTCTGTACCCTCTCTAGTGCAATCACATCTTTCCTGTAATGTGGTGACCAGAACTGCACGCAGTACTCTAGCTGAGGCCTAACTAGTGTTTTATACAGTTGAAGCATAACCCCCCCTGCTCTTGTATTCTATGCCTCCGCTAATAAAGGCAAGCATTCCGTATACCGCCTTAACCACCTTATCTACCTCATGTGAAGCATAAACACCGGCATGGACCAGTTGGGCCGAATGTCCTAACATTCGATATAATTCTGTGTAGTTGAAGACCGAATTGGTGCTAGTTTGTGAAGCCTGCCAATGCGTACTGTCTAGGCTCACGAAGGATGGCAACTTGGGTGAGGTAGCAGAGACTGGGCCGGAATCCCAGCGAGAGTCAGCAGAGGAGCCGAGATTTTAAAAAATATCATCCGACAGGCAACAATTCAAACTCTGCCTCCTGTTCTCCATCCGTTTGTCCCCAGGCTGAAGTCACATCAGGGACTGAGACGAGGGCCCGGGTTTACCATGGCGATGCCTTCGCTTCCTCACCAGCCCGAGTGGGCCTCCATGAGGCAAGCGTCCAGTAAACAGGTAAGGTATGACCTCCCAGGCCTGCCTGGGTAAAGGTCGGGTGGGTGGCATTGGACATGGGGTGGGTGTGGGGGGGTGGGGGAGAAGCAGAATGGGCGGAATTGCATTTGCCGCCCATTATAGGACCTGCCCGGTACTCCACGCTGTTGAAGTCAATGGAACTCGATATGGGGCCGGTCTACAATGGGTGAGCAACGCCTGTTTTGTGTCTCCGTCCAATGCCCAATTTCACCCCCGCTGTTCCTTGACTATTAAAACATAAGAATCAGGAGCAGGAGTCGGCCCTTCGGCCCTTCAAACCTGCTCCGCCATTCAATAAAATCATGGCTGATCTTCTACCTCATCTCCACTTTCCTGCACTATCCCCATATCCCTTGATTCCCTTAACATCCAAAAATCTATCGATCTCTGTCTTGAATACACGCAACAACTGAGCCTCCTCAGTCCTCTAGGGCAGGGAATTCCAAAGATTCACCACCCTCTGAGTGAAGACATTTCTCCTCATCTCAGTCCTAAATGGCCAACCCCTTATTCTGAGACTGTGACCCCATGTTCTCGAACCCCCCCCCCCCCCCAGCCAGGGGAAACATCCTCCCTGCATCTACCCTGTCAAGCTCTGTAATTTTGTATGTTTCGATGAGATCACCTCTCCTTCTTCTAAATTCTTGGGAATATAGGCCTAGTCTACTCAATCTCTCCTCATAGGACAATCCCCCCATCCCAGGAACCAGTCTAGTGAACCTTTGCCGCACTCCCTCTAAGGCACATATATACTTCCTTAGGTAAGGAGACCAAAACTTTACTCCGTCCTCCAGGTGTGGTCTCCCCAAGGCCCTATCTAATTTTACTAAGACTTCTTTACTCTTATACTCCAATCCCTTTTGTCATAAAGGCTAACATACCATTTGCCTTCCTAATTGCTTGCTGTACCTGCCTGTTAACTTTCAGTGATTCGTGGACAAGGACACCCAGGTCCCTCTGAATACTAACATTTCCCAATCTCTCTCCATTTAAAAAAAATATTCTGCTTTCTATTTTTCCTACCAAAGTGGATAACTTCACATTTCTCCACATTATATTCCATTTGCCATGTTCTTGCCCACTCACTTAACTTGTCTATATCCCTTTGCAGCCTCTTTGCATCCTCCTCGCATCCTCCTCACAACTTGCTTTCCCACCTAGCTTTGTATCATCAGCAAACTTGGATACATTATACTCGGTCCCTTCATCTAAGTCAGTTTAGCACATTTTAGAGAAGGGTGGGGGGGCAAACATTTAATATGAAGTAAGGCAAAGCCTTGGGATCTATGCGAGAGAGATGTTTGATCCAAGATTCACTTCCAAACAACAGTGTTGGGTAAAAAGCTAGGAAGAAGGAATGGGAAGCTCGGGTCCCTGCTCCTGATCACTTCCCAGTGCACAGGTGGATGCCATGCAAAGACATGATTGAGTCTGGTTATGATGCTGCCATGGTGGAATAGCCCGATAATGCTTGCCATCTCTAGGCTGGTGCATGAAGAATGTGGACTGAGGTGAAGCACTGTGGGGGGTGGGGCTGCAGTGCCTTGAGGAACCGTGCACTAGTATCTGTTTAGGTGTCAGAAGGTGGTGGGGACATGTCCCACTCCACTGAGCTCAAAGTCCAGGCCAACATTCCCAGTGCAGTACTGAGGGAGGGCTGCACTGTCAGAGGTGCCATCTTTCGAATCAGACATAAGAACATCAGAATTAGGAGCAGGAGTCAGCCATTCCCCCTCGGGCCTGCTCCGCCATTCAATAAGATCATGGCTGATCTTCGACCTCCACTCCACTTTCCCGCCCCATCTCCATATCCCTTGAGTCCATAGGAACATAGGACCAGGAGGAGGTCATTCAGCCCCTCGAGCCTGTTCCTCCATTCAATGAGATCATGGCTGATCTGCGACCCAACTCCATATACCCGCCTTTGCCCCATATCCCATTAACAAAAATCTATCAATCTCAGATTTTTTGCCGTTTGCGGAAGAGAGTTCCAAACTTCTACCACCCTTTGTGTGTAGAAGTGTTTCCTAATTTCACTCCTGAAAGGTCTGGCTCTAATTTTTAGACTATTCCCCCTAGTCCTAGAATCCCCAACCAGCGGAAATAGTTTCTCTCTATCTACCCTATCTGTTCCTCCTAATATCTTAAACTTCGATCAGATCACCCCTTAACCTTCTAAATTCTAGGGAATACAACCCTAATTTCTGTGATCTCCCCTCGTAACTTAACCCTTGAAGTCCGGGTATCATTCTGGTAAACCTACGCTACACTCCCTCCAAGGCCAATATATCTTTCCTAAGGTGTGGGGCCCAGAACTGCTCACAGTAGCTCCAGGTGTGGTCTAACCAGGGCTTTGTACAGCTACAGCATAACTTCTACCCCCTTGTATTCTCGTCCTCTAGATATAAAGGCCAGCATCCCATTAGCCTTTTTGATTATTTTCTGTACCTGTCCATGACATTTTAATGATCTATGTACCTGGACCTCCACTGTTTTTAGCCTTTCACCATTTAGAAAGTACCCTGTTCTGTCCTCCTTGGGTCAAAAGTGGATGACACCACATTTGCCTAGATTGAAATCCATTTGCTGCGGTTTTGCCTATTCACTTAACCTGTCGATATCCCTTTGTAATTTTATGCTTTCATCTACAATGCCGCCTATCTTTGTGTCATCGGCAAATTTGGATATACGACTTTCTATCCCATCATCAAAGTCATTAATAAATACTGTGAATAGTTGAGGCCTCAACACAGATCCCTGCGGGACACCACTAGTCACCTCCTGCCAATTTGTGTACCTGCCCATTATCCTGACTGCCTGTCTCCTGTCGCTCAGTCAATTTCCTACCCAGGTCAATAATTTGCCCTCATTTCCTTAGTTAACAGTCTCTTGTGTGGGACTTTATCAAATGCCTTCTGGAAGTCCATATAACTAACGTCCATAGACATTCCCCTGTCCACTACTTTAGTCACCTCCTTTAATACAAAAATCTGTCTATCTCCGCTTTGAATATACTCAACGATTCAGCATCCACAGCCCTTTGGGGTAGAGAATTCCAAAGATTCACCACCCTCTGAGTGAAGAAATTCCTCCTCATCTCAGTCCTAAATGGCCGACCCCTTATCCTGAGACTATGCCCCCTAGTTCTAGACTCTCCAGCCAGGGGGAAACAACCTCTCAGCATCTACCCTGTCAATCCCCCTCAGAATGTTACATTTCAATGAGATCACCTCTCATTCTTCGAAACTCCAGAGAGCATAGGCTCAATCTACTCAATTCGAGAGGTTAAGCCGAGGCCCCGTCTGCCCTCTCGGGTGGATGTAAAAGATGCCATGGTCACTATTTCGAAGAAGAGCAGGGGGGGGAGTTCTCCCCGGTTGTCCTGGGCCCAATATTTATCCCTCAACCAACGTTAAAAAAAACAGATGATCTGGTCATTTATCGCATTGCTGTTTGTGGGAGCTTGCTGTGCACAAATTGGCTGCTGCGTTTCCCTACATTACGACAGTGACTCCGCTTCAAAAAGTATTTCATTGGCTGTAAAGCGCTTTGGGACGTCCTGAGGTTCGCGAGTCCTTTTCTTTAGCGCCTTCAGGAGTGATGAGGAGAGAGTCGAAGGCGGTCACTGTGTTAACACGGGGAAGCTGGTGTGAAGATACCTCAATGAAACGGGAAAATATAGTGTGAAGGAGCTGGTCCAATCAGCAAACCTCCAGCCTGAGATGTTCTTTTTAAATCTTCAGAAACGTTTGGAGGAATATCTGAATACAATACTCGAGAAGTCTTTCTACAGAAACTATCACGGAATGGTAACATCACACCCTGACTTCTTCTTCTCCTCCTGATGTCTGTCCTACAGTCTTTGTGGGTAACTTCACACTTCTGACTTCCACCTTTCCCCGCCCCTGCTGTCTCTGTTAGTCTCTGAAGGGGTCAACCGGGCCGCATCTTGCTGGACAACTAAGTGTGGAAACGACACACGCCCGCAAATCGGCCAGCGGGTTCGGGGGGGGGTTTGGAGAGATACGCCGCAAGTCGCCAATCTCCAGAAGACGCTGGTCGAATTTTTTTTTTTGACGCCGCACCACCATTTGCTTTGCCCAAACGGGCATCGCGCCCTCAAACTCCCCGTTACTTTTAAGAGCTTGCTGGATTTGCACATTAATCGCCCGTGAAACTCGCCGCAGAAACTTAAGTCTGGTAATTCAGAGTGTAAGCACCCTTTGAACGGCTCGATCATTGCTAATGCCGATCAATCTCGCCGGCCCAGAAAGGGAGCAGTTTAAACTCTGGAGTCTCATTCCTGCAGGTAGTAAATTGTTGTTAGAGATTTAAACAGTTTCAAATTTTTAATTTTTTAATTTTTTTTCTTGCTTTTCCTTTCTCTCCTTTTTTCTCTCTCTCTTAATTCAATCTTTCTTTCCCTCTTCAGTTCTCTTTCTGTACCTGATTTCACTTTAATTCACCCGTCTTACTTTGGTTCCCCTTACTTTGTCCCGTGCCCCCTCCTTCCCCCCCCTTAACCCCTCTTCCCCCCCCCCCTTAACCCCTCTTCCCCCCCCTTAACCCCCCTTAACCCCTCCTCCCCCCCTTAACCCCTCCTCCCCCCCCTTAACCCCTCCTCCCCCCCCTCCCCCCCGCCCAGCCCCCCTTTACTTGCCCCCCCCTTCCCTTACTTGGCCGCCCCCCCCCCCCCCCCCCCGTACTTAGGCCCCCCATTACTTGCCCCCTTTACTTGCCCCCTTAACTCCCCCCCCCTTCCCCCGCTCTACTTCAGCCACTTGTGATAGATTTAAAGCCCCTCTGGACTGTCTGTTGAATATGTTTGAAGCTGACTCCATATTGGTAACAGTTATGATTCTTATTTAAGCACAAGTGAGACTTAACACCTTACAGTGCTCGAGCAGCCGTCTACAAGAACCAATTGAGAACGGCATCACTCCGTGGATCCTTGTGTAGACGACGCGACCCATTCCCCGTACCTCTCGCTCACAAACGCTTGTACACCTGTCTGCTGTCCTCCTTGGCCCTTCTACATTGAGAGAGGCCCATGCCCACGAGGATTTACCCCAAAAACCAGAACTGCAGAAAAATCCACCCAGTCATGTATCTTCCACACCTCCCATTCTCCCCAATGATGGACCCGGCCTGTCTGTGTCCGGGCGCAGACCTTTGGGGGGGGGTGGGGGGGCCCCTTTATCTGTCTGTTCGCCTCAGACGCAAGTTTTTTGTGTTCCGACAGTGATGGCACACCCTGTGGGCCTTGAAGACAACTAGCGTTCTAACTGGAAGTCAAGCCCAGCTTCTTTTCCTAATTTTAGCGGAGGAGAAATAAAAATAAGCTCATCAAGCTGTAGACTAGCAAACTCAATGCAAACTACAATCTAGCAAAGCTTCTGACTGGAAAAATAGGAAAAGGGGATTTGGTTATATTTCAACAAATTCCCACAGTCAGATAAGAGAGATCACGGTAAACAACTTCACTATTTTCACACCTCTTCCAGCAATGACAATTAGTTTTTGCAATGACAAGGATACTTGTGATCGTACGTCATCCTGAGAGCCCAAAAGCAGTGGATTCTGGAGAACGGCTGTTCTAGCAAAAAGCTTAGGGTCATTTAACTCTTGCTACCCTCATAAGCCTATATTCGCGTCCCCTCCGCTTCATCACCCTCCTTCTCCGTTGCTCCTGTTCCGTTCTCAGTCCTTCCAATCTCATTGGTTCAGGGGGTGGGCCCTGTTGCCCTCACCACGCCAGTATTCGCTCGCACTTCCAGCAAGTTACGGAGCAAAAAAAGCAGGAAAAAGGCTTGACGGCACCCGTGCCGCGAGGTGTCCCGCTCCAGCAAGATCCCGCCTGATTGTCTCTGTCCGTCCGGCCCATTCCTGTGCTCCTGCAGTGAGGGGCCCAGGTTTGGAGGGTGGCTCGCCCCTGTCCAAGGGAGGTCCAGCAGATTGCAAGCCTCCTCCTGTGTGATGCTGTCCCGAACTTTAGTCACACGCATGTGTTGCTGTGTCTTTCACCTTGTTTTTATCTAAATGTGTGAGTGAGTGTGTAAGTGAAACGGTGGATGGAAGGTGTCAATACTTTCTATGATTTCATGTGATGATATTGGAATGATACCGGGGCTAAAAGGGTTCAATTATGAGGACAGGTTCTGCATAGACTTGGCCTGTATTTCCATGAGTATAGAAGATTAAGGGGTAATCTAATCACGGTATTTAAGATGATTAAAGGTGGATAGAGAGAAACTATTGCCTCTGGTGGGGGGAGTCCAGAACAAGGGGGAATAACCTTAAAATTAGAGCCAGGCCGTTCAGGGTGATGTCAGGAAGCACTTCTTCACACAAAGGGTGGTGGAAATCTGGAACTCTCTCCCCTAGAAAGCTGAGGCTGGGGGTCAATTGAAAATTTCAAAACTGAGATTGGTAGCTTTTGTTGGGCAAGGACATTAAGGGTTACAGCACCAAGGCGGGTAGATGGGGTTAAGATACAGATCAGCCGTGATCTGATTAAATGGCGGAACAGGCTGGAGGGGCCGACTGGCCTCCTCCTGTTCCTGTGTGAGTTGTCCCACCCGGGCGCTCGCTAGTCTGTGGTCAGCGTGAGGCTTGCTGTTGGAGCAGGGAAATGTTGGAAGCCGTCTGGGATCTGGTGGGAATGAGGGCATCAGGACTGGGAGGCCAGGCAATCTTGGAGCAGGCGGGCCGAGGGGGCATCCATGTTGGCGGGAGTGACAGGCCAGGATAGGCTGGCACTGGGAGCTGGCGAGGGCGGGCACAAGGGAGTTGGGGAGCAGGTCCAGTCCAGTCACGTACCACGGCAGAGGGGATATTATTTGCAGGGCTACGGGGAACGAGCAGGGGAGTGGGACTAATCGGAGAGCTCTTTCAAACAGGCACGATGGGCCGAATGGCCGCCTATTCAATCTGATTCTGGGAAAGAGCTCTCCAACTAGTCCTCCAGCCCTGCCCTTTTCCCCATAGCCCTGCACATTTTTATTTTTCAAGCGCCTTGTGACATTTTACGGCATTAAATGCGACTTCTTGTGTAAACAATTCGATTTTGAAAGTTACTATTGAATCTTCCGCCACCCTTTCAGGCAGCGCACTCCCGATCACAACAACTCGCTGCGTAAAAAAAAAATCTGTGTCCTCTGGTTCCCGACCCTCTTGCCAGTGGAAACAGTTTCCCCCTCTTTACTCTATCACCTCCACTGAATCTCCTCTTGTCTTGTCTGATCCTAGCAAGTCTCCTCCTGTGTTTTGAATGGAACTAAAGTTGAATGTGTGAGGTGTGTTTTAAAAGGCATTAATCTTTGCTTTCAAAGGACGATCTGTAGGCAAGTGGCCATCTGCAACAGGGACAGCGTAAAACTGCTTACGACGGATTGGCCTGATTTTTATCTGGTCCATTCTAAAGAGGGGCAGGCGCAATTAACTGGAGGGCGGGCAAACCAGAATTCGGTGCTTTTCAGAATGCAGAACACCTTTTACAAAGGAATGCAATTTCACCGCAGACGGCACTCAATGAATCAACAGCCCCTGGCTTTTGTGATCAGTTTCCCTGTCAACGACGTGCGAGGAAATGAGGTTCTCCCTGTGTTAGAGCCTCAAAGCCCACGGCTAATGTGTACCACATTGTTAGGAAAAGATGGCCAAGTAGTTAAGGTCACAATAGATTAAATCTGCTCATCTATTGTGTTCTGGCTTTTTTATTATTATTCATTCTCGGGATGTGGGCGTCGCTGGCATTCGGTGCCCATTTCTAATTGCCCCTTGAGAAGGTGGCGGTGAGCCATCTTCTTGAACCGCTGCAGTCCGTGTGGTGAAGGTGCTGCCACAGTGCTGTTAGGGAGGGAGTTCCAGGATTTGAACCCAGCGACAATGAAGGAACGGCCGATATGTCCGAGTCGGGATGGAGTGTGTGTGTGTGTGCGACCTTGGAGGGGAACTTGGAAGTGGCGGTGTTCCCGCGCGCCTGCTGCCCTTGTCCTTCTAGGTGGCGGAGGTCACGGGTCTGGGAGGAGCTGTCGCAGATTACATGTGTGGGATAAAATCCCAACCTCGTCGCTACCACTGACATGTTTTGATTTGCGTGAGGGTTTCGGAGGAGAGTTCAGAGATCTCGCCTGGTCGGGACTAAAGGTCACGAATGAATTTAAGGGGAAGCTAGATAAACACATGAAGGAGAAAGGAATTGAAGGATATGTTGGATCCTTTCCATGGCATTAAGTTCAAATATCAAAAAGAAATTAAAATATAGAATATTAAGTTAGTAAGTAGAAGGCTGAGGGGTGACCTGTTACAGGTCATTAAAATTATGAAGGGTTTCAATAGGGTCGACGTAGAGAAGATGTTTCCACTTGTGGGGGAGACCGGAACTAGGGGGCCATCAATATAAGATAGTCACTAATAAATCCAATCGGGAATTCAGGAGAAACTTCTTTACCCAGAGAGTGGCGAGAATGTGGAACTCGCCACCATAAGGAATAGTTGAGGCAAATAGCATAGATGCATTTAAGGGGAAGGTTGATAAGTACATCAGGGAGAAAGGAATAGAAGGAGATGTTGATGGGGTGAGATGAAGTAGACATGGCAGGAGGCTGGTGTGGAGCATAAACACCAGCACGGACCAGTTGGGCCGAATGGCCTGTTTCTGTGCTGTAAATCCTAGGACTGGTCTGTGGAAGGAAGGTAATGAAGGGCTGAATGGGTTTTCCTCATACCAAGCTTTCTTGTGTCTCTGATGATAGCATCGACAGCTAAGTGAATATATATATATATGTGGCTAATTTACCTGCAACTCCCACCATGGCGGTCAATTGAGAGAAAAAGACAATGGGCCTGAATTTGCGGTCGGAAGCCTCCGATCTTCAAAAAATCTACGCATTTACCTGGTGGCCCAGGAGATACGGAGGCTTCGCGATCCTGGGCCTCTCCGGGTAGAAATGCGTAGAGGCCCACGTATCCCAGGGGCGCATGTGGTTCGCTAGCGCCCCTGGGATCACGTGAGCTGGCCCAACCAATGAAAGAAGAGAATTCCCCATTCATACTTATGGGGATTCCGTACGTACGGAACTGTCATAAATATGAATGGGGGAGGCGACTTAAAAAATACACCAACACATGAAATAAATGTTTTTTTAAATTAATTAAAATGGCATTTAATTAAATATTTTAAACAAAAATTTTATTTTTTGAAAAAACAAATGATATGTTTTAACGGGGCTAAAATATAAACTTACCTTATTGGACAGGGTTTTGAATGTTTAAGTGAGTGATAACATTTTATTTTTAAAACTCTTATGCTGGGAAAAGCAGGCCTTGCGCCTGCGTCTACCGGGCGTAAGAACTTCACGGGCATTCAGCGGGCATCTCGTTCGCACCCGTGGGGGTCGCAAAATACCACCCAGTATTCCATTGCTCAGAATGTATTTGTTTTGAGTAAACCAAATTATTCATCGTTCTCTGGAATCAAGTACTTCATTGGCTGTAAAGCACGTTGGGACGTCCTGAGGTGGTGAAAGGCGCTGGAGAAATGCTTGCTTTCTTTGGTAAGTTAACAATGGTAAATTTCCGGGGGGTGGTTCTTTCCTCCATATTTAGGAAGAAATCAAGTTTTGCCGATTCACAGTTCATTTAACAGTTCAGGAATCTATTGGCTACATCTTTAGTGGTCCTTCGAACAATCTATCGGGAGCCAGACTGACGGTAACCACCTCCTGTTTCCTCTTGCATGCAATCCTGATTTGGTGTGCGATTGAATTTAATATGTGGCTAACCAGGTTGCATTTGATTTCCAGATGGCATTCCTGGACGTAAGTGAACTGTCCTTCATTCGAGACTTGGGTCCAAAGGGCTTGTAAGTGACCTTGATTTGTTCGGTGATCACAATTGGGTGACTTATTGAGGATCCATGGGGTTTGCCGTAGCTCTGCTCCCCAATGGGGGTCTGGCTTTTTATTTTGGCATTCTTGAGGGAAGAAACATAGAAACATAGAAGATAGGAACAGGAGCAGGCCATTCGGCCCCTCGAGCCTGCTCCTGCCATTTAATGAAATCATGGCTGATCATCCAAACTCAGTACCCTGTACCTGCTTTCTCCCCATATCCCTTGATCCCTTTAGCCTTAAGAAATATATCTAACTCCTTCTTGAATATATTTAATGATTTGGCCTCAACTGCCTTCTGTGGTAGAGAATTCCACAGGTTCACCACTCTCTGGGTGAAGAAATTCCTCCTCCTCTCAGTCCTAAATGGCTTACCCCTTATCCTTAGACTGTGACCCCTGGTTCTGGACTCCCCCGCCATCGGGAACAGCCTTCCTGCATCTAGTCTGTCTAGTCCTGTTAGAATTTTATAAGTTTCAATGAGATCCCCTCTCATTCATCTAAACTCTAGCGAATATAAGCCTAATCGACCCAATCTCTCTTCATACATCATTCCTGCCATCCCAGGTATCAGTCTGGTGAATCTTCGCTGCACTCCCTCCATGGCAAGAACATCCTTCCTCAGATAAGGCGACCAAAACTGCACACAATACTCAAGGTGTGGTCTCACCAAGGCCCTGTACAACTGCAGCAAGACATCCTTGCTCCTGTACTCGAATCCTCTCGCTATGAAGGCCAACATACCATTTGCCTTCTTAACCGCCTGCTGCACCTGCATGCTTACTTTCAGCGACTGGTGCACAAGGGCACCCAGGTCTCGTTGCACCTCCCCTTTTCCCAATCTATTGCCGTTCAGATAATAATCTGCCTTCCTGTTTTTGCCACCAAAGTGGATAACCTCGCATTTATCCACATTGGGCAAATGCATGGCAGATGCAGTATAATCACCCAACCTGTCAAAATCATACTGGAGTTTCTCTGCATCCTCCTCGCAGCACACACGCCCACCCAGCTTTGTGTCGTCTGCAAACTTGGAGATATTACATCTCGTTCCCTCGTCTGTTCCCCATGTCCATTTCGAGGACGGAAAGCCTTTTGCCCAAAAGCAGTCGGCAGCGCAATCCGTCTCCTAAATTCGTCTCTGTAGGGCTTGGGACAGTTGAGCCGTTGCCCACTTCCGTCCGCGGGAGACGGGTTGCTTTCGGTCTCTTGGGGGTAATGGTTGCGCCCAATTTTTTCAGGCGTGCAAAGCAGACCAATTTAGCAGCGGGAGAGCCTGCTCCTGATCGGGCCAGGCGTTGAATCCGTGGGGGCGGTTCTTTTATTTTGGGGGTGGGGGGGGGGGGGGATCCCGGGCAATTTATTGTGGTGATTGTCAGCCACGCAAAGTCTCTCAAAGGCTGAAGGGACAGTGGAAACCAATCGAAATGTCTGAGTGCAATCTAGTCGAACTGATCACCGGGTGAAATCACTTCTCCTCCCCGCCCGCCCAATATCTGTGGCTCAGTGGGTAGCACACCTCGCTCTCTGAGTCAGAAGGTCGTGGGGTCGTAGTCCCACTCCAGAGACTTGAGCACAAAAATCCAGCGCAGTTACTGAGGGAGCGCCGCACTGTCGGAGGGGCAGTTACTGAGGGAGCACCGCACTGTCGGAGGGGCAGTACTGAGGGAGCGCCGCACTGTCGGAGGTGCCGTCTTTCGGCTGAGACCTTCAACCGAGAGGCCCCGTCTGCCCTCTCGGGTGGAGGGAAAAAGGTCCCCGTGGCCGCTACTCGAAAAAGAGAGTTTGAAAACGGATGATCTGGTCATTATCACGTTGCTGTTTGAGAGAGCTTGCTGTGTGCAAATTGGCTGCCGCGTTTCGTACATTACAACAGTGACTGCTCTTCAAAAACAGTAGAAATAGCAGCAGGAGTAGGCCATTCATAAGAACATAAGAATAGGAGCAGGAATAGGCCACTTGGCCCCTCGAGCCTGCTCCGCCATTCAATAAGATCATGGCTGATCTTGGGCTCAAAGCCACTTCCCTGCCCGCTCCCCATAACCCTTCACTCCCTTATCTTGCAAAAATCTGTCTATCTCCGCCTTAAATGTATTTAATGACCCAGCCTCCACAGCTCTCTGGGGCAAAGAATTCCACAGATTTACGACCCTCTGAGAGAAGAAATTTCTCCTCATCTCAGTTCTAAAAGGGCGACCCTTTATTCTGAAACTGTGCCCCTGAGTTCTAGATTTCCCCACGAGGGGAAACATCCTCTCTGCATCTACCTTGTCGAGCCCCCTCTGTATCTTATATGTTTCAATAAGATCACCTCTCATTCTTCTAAACTCCAATGAGTATAGGCCCAACCTGCTCAACCTTTCCTCATAAGTCAACCCCCTCATCTCCGGAATTAACCATGTGAATCGTCTCTGAACTGCCTCCAATGCAAGTATATCCTTCCTTAACTGAGGAGACCAAAACTGTACGCAGTGCTCAAGGTGTGGCCTCACCAATACCCTTCATTGGCCCTCTACTTCATTGGCTGTGAAGTGCTTCAGGACATCCTGAAGTCACTATATAAATGCAGGTTCTTTCTTTCATTACTTCTTCCCCCGCCCTCCTCCCCCTGCCCCCCCCCCCCCCCCCCCCCCCTCCCTGGTCAGAACACTCGCTCATTCATTTCATTATAAACCCCTGGAGGTTAAGTTCTTTAAAAGGGATGGTGAATCCGTCAGTGTAGAAGAGGAGCAAGATAGAAGACATGAGCCGTTACGAAGAGAGCGCGACCTAGATTTTGCAACGGCGATACCGTCGGAAGACTTGTTCAGGATCCAGTTGCGAAGTGTGTTTTTTTTTTTTGCAAATGCAGAGTGCAGGGGGGAAAAAAAACCTTTTGGGAAAAGTTCCCTGAGAACGATGATGATGATGTGACTGCGGGATTTAATGGCGATGCTCTGTTGGCAGGGAGGGGATGATTGTCAAGCGTTCCGGAGGACACAGGATTCCCGGCTTAAATTGCTGCGGTCGGCACCAGGTCTGCTATCAATGGTCGAAGAGGTCAGTGGGCAATGTGGCGCTCTATACTCTGAACGGCGACAACCGTCCGACGTGCGTGTATGAATCCAACCGTAGCCCACACCGAGATATCGGGCGCGATTTTGCCAGCCCTGGGGAGGCGGGTTTGGAGGCGGGACTGCTGGGAAAATGGCAGAATCTGGCCAACCCGCCTCCGCGCCATCTTGCCAGGAGGCGGGTCCCCGACCCGCGCCGGGTCCCGTCTCCTGGAGGCAGGAAGGGGATTACAGCCACTTATCTGCCTGTTAACAAGCAGTGAAGAGGATTATCCCCATTTCACCCACACAAGTGCGGGCTTCCCGAAGGCTGCGAACCCCGCCAGGGTCACCGAGGCGAGCAGTGGGTCTGCGGGGGTCGGTGGGGTGCAAAAGTGCGCTGCGGAGGTGAGTGGTGGGTGCAAGTGTGGAGATGTGAGGTGAGTGGAAAGTGTTAGAAAAAGTTTACTTACCTTTGTTTCTTCCTGCAGGCTTCAAACGTTGGGGATGCGGAGAGTCTCGCATCTCATCGGCAGAGATGACAGAATGGCTGCTGCATTCTCCGATGCAACAACCATCTAATTTCTGCTAAAGAAAGAGGTTTGATGAGTCTTGAATTCAAGAACTCATCAAACGACAGAGAATGTCAGTGTTTGGCAGCTTCGCAGAGCTGTCAAACGATGACAATTCATCTGTCAAAAATGAAACGTCATACGTTGACGTTCTCTGTAACCGACTTCCCCTTAATTGGCCTGCAACACCCACTGGGCGGGCTTAACAAGGTCAATCAAGGGAAAATAGCGTGGGTTGGCCCCAAGTTGATGGAGGCGGGACTGAAACCCAACAAGTGGGTGTCCCGCCTCCAAAAGCTCCCCATTGGCAAAATCCAGCCCCGAGTTCCCCGTTATCTGGTGTGTTCTGTGCAAGTACAAGATAAGGTGGCCAACTCTGGTTGGACGTATTCCAGGAGAATTTCATCACGTGACCTCCTGCCTCCAATTGCCCCGCCCCCTCACTCCTGCCATTGGTCGCCCGGCATGTCCCTCCTCACAGGGCCCCGCCTCCCACGGCCAATTGGACAGCGAAGAGACTCTCCGTTATCCGATTGGACGATTCTTGACTGTCAGTCAAACAGCCTTTTTCCCCTCTTTTCCCCGATCCCCCCCCACGTCTCCAATGCTTTTACGACTAATAAACAGAAGTGTTCGCAGAAAATGAAAAAACACAGAAATATTTTTTCGAATGCCCCTGTGGTTTTTCCCCCGGGTAGCTTGCAGCAGTGTCGGCAAGACTAATCATTCATTCCTGGAGACTCCAGGTTCGTCTTGGAGTGTGGCAACTCCCAGTACAGGAGCTGACACTGAGACACACACGGGCCGTACAGTACCAGACGGGAGTGAATCATTCCCTTTTACCCGCTGTGTGCTGTACATGTACAGGAGCTGACACTGAGACACGCACGGGACGTACAGTACCAGACGGGCGTGAATCGTTCCCTTTTATCTTGTGTGCTGTAACTCCATTGAGCACCAGTGGAGAAGATCCCTGCTAACTAAAGTCTGCAGAGTTCGAGTCCCCTCCCCTCGGTATCAAAGAAAAAGGCGGGACTTAAGATAGCACAAGCCAGGAGTCAGTTCAAAGGTCAAACCTGTCAGTGGGCTCCAGTCCCCTGGATGAAAGTCCTCCTATCGGGAACGGTAGCATAGTGGTAATGTCACTGGACTAGTAATCCAGTAGGCCTGGACTAATGATCCAGAGACGTGAGTTCAAATCCCACCACGGCAGCTGGGGAATTTAAATTCAGTTAATTAAATAAATCCGGAATAAAAAGCTAGTATCAGTAATGGTGACTATGAAACTATTGGATTGTCGTAAAAACCCATCTGGTTCATTAATATTCTTTAGGGAAGGAAATCTGCTGTCCTTACCCAGTCTGGCCGATATGTGACTCTAAACCCACAGCAATGTGGTTGACTCTGAACTGCCCCTCTGAAATGGCAGCTCACCACCACCTAAGTCACTCAGTTGTACCAAACCGCTCTTCGGCAGCACCTCCAAAACCCTGCGACCTCTTCCAAATAGAAGGACAAGGGCAGCAGGCACATGGGAACACCACCACCTCCAAGTTCCCCTCCAAGTCACTAACCATCCTGTCTTAGAAGTATATCGGCCGATCCTTCATCGTCGCTGGGTCAAAATCCTGGAACTCCCTCCCTAACAGCACTGTGGGAGCACCTTCACCACACGGACTGCAGCGGTTCAAGAAGGCGGCTCACCACCACCTTCTCAAGGGCAACTAGGGATGGGCAATAAATGCTGGCATTGCCAGCGACGCCCACATCCCATAAACAAGTTTTTTAAAAATCAGGGTGGTGTGGAACGGGACTTGCCCTGGGTGTGCTCAACAGTGAATTCCACTCCTACTATTACTACCCTGGCTTGTAATCTTCCATGTTACAAAGCACTAACAGCACAGAAACAGGCCACTCAGCCCAATCTGTCCGTGCCAGTGTTTATGCTCCACACGAGCCTCCTCTCACCCGATCAACATCTCCTTCCATTCCTTTCTCCCTCATGTGTTTATCAAGCCTGCCCTTAAATGCATCTCTGCTATTCGCCTCAACCACTCCAATGTGGTAGTGAGTTCCACATTCTCGCCACTCTCTGGGTCTCCTGAGTTCCTTACTGGGCTCATTATTTATATATTGCAATTCATTTGCCATTTACACGCACATTGTGCAAATTTTGTCTTGTGTTTTGGCGCCGTCTTCCTCAGCGTTGACGACACCCACCAATGTGGTGTCGTCCGCAAATTTTGAAATTGTATTTCTGATTCCTGACTCCAGTGTATACGGTGAAGGGCCGTGGTCCCAGCACCGATCCCTCTGGAACACCACTTCCCACTTCCCACCAGTCTGAGTAACAACCTTTAACCCCCTACTCTCTGCTTATTACAAATATCACATTAATTAGTAATTAATCAATCACACGAGGTATTACATTGTGGTAAGAAAAATAAGGAGGTCACATATTACTTGGAAAATAAGAATCTACATGGGGTAGAGGAGCAAAGGGAGTACAAATACACAAATCACTAAAAGTGGTGACGCAGGTTAGCAAGGCCATTAGAAAAGCAAGCCAAGCACTAGGGTTTATTTCTAGAGGGATAGAATTGAAAAGTAGGGAAGTTATGCTAAACCTGTATCGAACCTTGGTTAGACCACACTTGGAGTACTGCGTGCAGTTCTGGTCGCCATATTATAAAAAGGATATAGAGGCACTGGAGAGGGTGCAGAGAAGATTTACAAGGATGATACCAGAAATGCGAGGGTATACACATCACTAAAGAATGAACAGAGGGTTATGCTGATAGATTTAGATGAGGAAAGACGGGAGGAGGCTCGAGTGGAGCATAAATGCCGGCATCGGCTGTTTTTTTTTATGCGTTCATGGGATGTGGACGTCGCTGGCAAGGCCAGCATTTATTGCCCATCCCTAATTGCCCTTGAGAAGGTGGTGGTGAGCCACCGCCTTGAACTGCTGCAATCTGTGTGGTGAAGGTGCTCCCACAGTGCTGTTTGGGAGGGAGTTCCAGGATTTTGACCCAGCGACGATGAAGGAACGGCCAATATATTTCCAAATCAGGATGGTGTGTGACTTGGTGGTGAGCCTCCTTCTTGAACCGCTGCAGTCCGTGTGGTGAAGGTACTCGAATGGCCTGTTTCTGTGCTGACTATACTATGTAATCTGATTGATTTTATTTATTGATTTCTTTAATTATTTATTTAAAGTTGGTAGATTGGTTGATAGTTAAAATATTCCTCACAAGTGGCACTAAATGTTAACTTCTCCTGTGTGCAGGTGGATTGTTATCAAGGACTCCTTTCTGCTCTACATGAGGCCATGCAATGGTATCGTCTCCTTCGTGTTGCTGTTTGACAAAGGCTTCAACGTCCAAGTCGGTAGCAAGGACACAGGGACGAAATATGGAGTGATGATAGAAAACATGTCCAGGTTCGACCTCTCGACTTCTTGGCTTGCTCCTCTAGTCTGTTTGGGCGTCTTCTCGGGTGCTGGGGTGGGTGGGACGTGGGAACAGGAGGAGGCCAATCAACCCCTGGAGCCTCTTCTGCCATTCAGTTAGATCATGGCTGATCTGTATCTCAACTCCTTCTACCCGCCCTGGTTCCGTATCCCTTAATACCCTTGCCGAACAAAAATTCTATGGGGGCAAAATTCGGTTGCTTTGCGCCTCCCGTTAGCGCTCCGAGAGGGCTCTAACGGGGCGCAAAGCCCCTCGCGCCCGGGCACGGCGCCGCTAACGCCTCCCGCGAAATTCAGCGGGAGGTTAGCGGCGGTAGCGGCCCCGCGGCGCTGCACCTCCAGTGATGATGTCATCGCCCCAGCCGCACACTTGGCCCGCGCCCCCTGACCTACCGCCGGACGCCATGTCCGACAGGGTCAGGGTGCCATGTTTTTGCGGCCGGGGTGGCGATAATTAAAGGGCGGGTGCCGGGCGGCCATTTTTTTTTGGCCGCCTGCCAGCACCTGCCTCCTCTCGTGGGGTGCCGGCCGCGATCGGTCAGCCCGGCGCTCCTCTTGAGTGCCGGGCTCTTTTCCCGGCTCCCCGGCGGTCCAGCAGGGCCCCGGTGCGCGCTGTGCTCGGCCCCTCCCCTTTACTCCGGGGAGGGAGGCCGGCAGTACTGCGGCGCTACGTGCTGACGCGCGGGGCGGCGCTGTTGCACGTAGCCCCGCGATATTGAACTGGAGCGCCCCAAGAGGGAGGGGAAGCACTTCCAGTAGCGCCCTGCCTCCTGCTTGGGGCGCTACCATTCAATTTCGGCCTGAGTTATCGCCGCAAAGGGGGCGCGACCTAATTTTTGCGCCAATCAAGCTCCGTTTTGAGATTTTCAATTGACCCCCTCGGCCTCAACAGCTTTTTGGGGGAGATAGTTCCCGATTTCCACTGCCCTTGGTGTGAAGAAGTGCTTCCTGACATCACCCCTGAACGGCCTGGCTCTGATTTTAAGGTTACGCCCCCTTATGCCCATCGTGCGTTGAAAGAGCTCTCCAATTTGTCCCACTCTTTCCACCGCAGCCCTGCAAGTTTTTTCTTTTCACGTATTTATCCAAATCCCCTTTTGAAAGTTACTAGTGAATCTGCTTCCACCGCCCTTCCAGGCAGCGCATTCCAGATCATAAAAAATCTCTCCTCATCTCCCCCTCTGGTTCTTTTGCCAATTATCTTCAATCTGAGTCCTCTGGTTACCGACCCTCCTGCCAGTGGAAGCGGTTTCTCCCTATCTGCTGGTGAATGGTTGCTGTTTGCCTGCTGGGGAGTCCCAACTTACCTAAGCCCAGGTGCAAGCTGCCAAGACTGAAGGCACAGGTACCACAAGCGACTGCAGAGATACGGCTGGAGTTGAGGTGATCGGGTAGAAGGCAGCAGAGGTTAAATGACAAAAGGGATGACGGTGCGAGGCTAAAGGAGATGGTAACGAAACAAAAGGTGGGTCTGGAGGAGGTGTAAATGGCAACGGCAGAATCTTTATCATCAGCTGCTGTCCCGAGAAACCGGAGGTTCTGATCTGAAGTTGTTGAATTCAGTGATGAGTTCGGAAGGCTGTAAAGTGCCTGGTCGAAAGAGGAGCTGCTGTTCCTCGAGCTTACGTTGAGCTTCATTGGAGCCGTGCAAGAGACAGAGAGAGAGGTCAGTGTAGGAGTGGAGCGAGGAATCAAAATAACAATCTCGGGAGATGGTTTCTGACGTCAAGCAGCAGGGATTGGATGCTGCCCGCAGGGTGAGTGTTAATGTTGGGCAGACTTCATGGCAGGAGAGCGCCACTTTTAACCAGACATTGCCTGGAAGGATGTTTCAACTCTCGGGCTTGATGTTGCCACAGCTGTCGGAGCGCTCTACGTTCGCTCGAGCACCTCTGTCGAGTGCTTCTTCACAGTCAGTGTCATGAAAGAAACGGCTGATTCAGCCTTGTGCCAACTGTGCCAGCCACAATTTGAAGAGCGTGAGGCAAATTAGCAAAGGCTTAACTTAATTGGTGGAAGAATTGCTTTTAGCTGTTCTTGGAGAATATCAGACTGAATTTAAAAAAAACAAAACACTTTTTTCGACCAGCAACGAAAAAGCAAAATACTGCGGATGCTGGAAATCTGAAATAAAAACAGAAAATGCTGGAAATACTCAGCAGGTCAGGCAGCATCTGTGGAGAGAGAAACAGAGTTAACGTTTCAGGTCGATGACCCTTCGTCAGAAACAGCATTTCTGTTTCGACAACAACAACTTGCATTTATAAAAAAAGACTTGCATTTCTATAGCGCCTTTCACAACAACCAGACGTCTCAAAGCGCTTTACAGCCAATGAAGCACTTTTTGAAGTGTAGTCACTGTTGTAATGTGGGAAACGCGGCAGTCAATTTGCGCACAGCAAGCTCCCACAAACAGCAATGTGATAATGACCAGATCATCTGTTTCTGTTATGTTGGTTGAGGGATAAATATTGGGCCCAGGACACCGGGGAGAACTCCCCTGTTCTATTTCGAAATAGTGCCGTGGGATATTTTACATCCACCTGAGAAACCGAGGCCCCATCTGCTCTAACGTCTCATCCGAAAGACGGCACCTCCGACAGTGCAGCTCTCCACTGGAGTGTCAGCCTAGCTTTTTGTGCTCAAATCCCTGGAGTGGGACTTGAACCCACAACCTTCTGACTTCTGAGTGTGCTACCCACTGAGCCACAGCTGATATACAGCACCTTTAGCATCGTAAGATGTCCCAAGGTGCTTCACAGGAGCGATTATCAAACACAGTTTGACACCGAGCCACATAAGGAGATATTAAGCCAGATGACCAAACGCTTGGTCAAAGACATAGGTTTTAAGGAACGTCTTAAGGGAGGAGAGAGAGAGACAGGGAAGTTTAGGGAGGGAATTTCAGAGCTCGGGGCCCAGGCAGCTGAAGGCACGGCCGCCAATGGTGGAGCGATGGAAATCAGGGATGCGCAAGAGGCCAGAATTGGAGGAGCGCAGAGATCTCGGAGGGTTGTAGGGCTGGAGGAGGTTACAGAGATAGGGAGGGGAGAGGCCATGGAAGGATTTGAAACCAAGGATGGGAATTTTAACCGGGAGCTGATGCAGGTCAGCGAGCACAGGGGGTGATGGGTGAACGGGACTCGGTGCGAGTTAGGACACGGGGCAGCCGAGTTTTGGATGATCTCAAGTTTATGGAGGGTGGAAGATGGGAGGCCGGCCCGGAGAGCGTCGGAATAGTTTACTTCTGCCCGAAATAAACTGAGCACTTCAGACGATGTAAACGGCAACTTTGAAATTAGCGTTAATGCCAATAGCTAACGGTTATTGCTTTTGTGCCGATATTAGCGAGTGACGTTTTAAATGTGGACGTTGTAAGTGGTGGTGACTGCAGTACCAACGAGAGACACCAGGTCTAAATCCAAGATTCTTGTAGTGAATGTTTCTAAGTAAAGCTTTTGAGAATTTTGGGAAGGTCGATGGGCAAGGCATGGATTGGCTTTCCCACTTTCCACTCAAGTTTCCTGAGTGCGGGAATTGTTCCTTTTGACAAACACACATTGGCCCGGGTTTTTTGTGGTTAAAAAAAATAACGTGAGGCTATCAGCACACACAGTTATAGAATCATGGGGCGCGATCTTGCCAGCCATGGGGAGGCGGGTATGGAGGCGGGACTGCCGGGAAAATGCCATCTTCCTCGGAGGGGGTAGCCGTCCCGCGCCGGGTCCCGTCTCCTTGGAGGCGGGAAGGGATTAAAGCCTATTAACTGCCTGTTAACAGGTAGTTAACAACAGGCAGAAAATAGGATTATCCCCTTTTTGCCCTCAAGTGCGGGCTTCCTGAAGGCTCCAAAACACGCCAGCTCAGCGAGGCGAGTACTGGGTCTGCGGGGGTCGGAGGGGTGCAAAAGTGTGGTGTGAAGGTAAGTGATGGGTGCAAGTGTGGAGAGGTGAGTATCTGAGGTAAGTGCAAAGTGTTAGTAAAAGTGTACTTACCTTTGTTTCTTCCTGCAGGCTTCAGACGGTGGGTATGCGGAGAGTCTCGCACCTCTGTGTTGGAGATGAGAGATGGCCGTTGCATTCTCAGATGCAACAACCATCTAATTTCTGCAAAAGAAAGAGGTTTGATGAGTTCTTGTATTCAAGAACTCATCAAACTATAGAGAATGTCAGTGTTTGACAGCTTCACAGAGCTGTCAAACGATGACAATTCATCTGTCAAAATTTTTGACAGATGAACGTCATACGCTGACGTGCTCTGCAACCGGCTTTCCCTTAATTGGCCTGCTAAGCCCACAGGGCGGGCTTAACAAGGTCAATCAAGGGTAAATAGCGTGGGTTGGCCAGAAGTTGATGGAGGCGGGACTGAAACCCGACAAGTGGGAGTCCCGCCTCCAAAAGCTCCCCATTGGCAAAATCACCCCCATGGAATCATAGAATAGTACAGCACAGAAGGAGGCCATTCGGCCCATCGAGTCTGTGCCGGCTCTTTGGAAGAGCAATCCAGTTAGTCCCACTCCCCCGCTCTTTCCCCATATCCCTGCAATTTTTTCTCCTTCAAAGTATTTATCTGATTCCCTTTTGAAAGCTACTATTGAATGTTTCTACCACCCTACTAGGCAGTGCAATTCAAATCTTGACCAATCGTTGTGTAAAAGAAGATTTTGCTCATGTCGCCTCTGGTTCTTGAAGAGTAAATCGGGCAGCAACTTCCAGCGACCGCACCTGCGCAGTGAAACGCGGCAATCCGGAAGTTGCTCTCCGGGTTGCCCTGCTCCCCCAGAAGCTTTGCGATGCCGGTATCTCCCCCGGAGTTTCGGCATTGAAATACCTGGAATGGCGTGAATTTGCTGTGCTTGCATGAGAGATACCCACTAAACACGCCAGAAAAAGTTAGGGCTTGTCCTGTCCAGTGTAAGTAAAGTTTTAACGGCGTGATTAGTCTTAAATATTGCCAAACAACCTCTCCGGCCCAGAAAATTAACTTTTTTACAAGTGTGGAGCCTCATTCCTTCAGAATTTAATTATTGTTGGAGATTTTTAAAAATGTAATACATTTTTTAATTATCTTTCTCTCATCTCCTCTCTGAATCCCATCTTTCTTTCCTTCTCTTTATTTCATGTTCTGTACATGATCTGGTATTCAGTTAACTATTCTAACGTACACTTCCTGGTTCAGACTCTGCGCGTCTCACTGAGGATTCTTGGATCTGATTGGTTAAGGAGGCTTGCGCTGTTCACACAGGTCCCTGTAGCGGGCGCCGCGCTGGTTTGGCTCTCGAATCGCAGCAAGTTGCAGTGCACAAACCCACAGCAAGTCTAAATAAGAGCAAGCACCGTGCGTTCGCCGCTGTCGGCAAAATCCGGGACAATGGCCCAGATATCCCGATCGCAGGCCTTACCTGAGGGCTCCCGGGAGGCGCACAGTTCCGCTGCTGGGTCTCTCCAAACTGCCGGTGTGCAGGGCCCACGTATCCCAGGGGCGCAGGCAGTTCGCAGCGTCCCTGGGAGCACGTGGGCCATGGGGAGCCAATCAGAGAAGGGAATCTCCCTTCATACATTTGACAGGAAGACCTGTCAATTATATGAATGGAGATCAATGAAAAAACATAGTAAAACTTCAAATAATTTTTTTTTAAAAACATCACATTTTTAAAATGACTTGAAATTACATAAATTTAAACTTTTGTTTAAAATAGTTAATTTTTGAAAAAAATAATTAAAGTTTTTAACGGGGCTAAAAATAAACTTACCTTTCTTTAAAGTATTTTTAAATGATAAATCAGTGGGGAAAAATAAAATATTTTTTTACTTTTTTCAACTCTTATCCTGGTAAAAGCAGGTCTTACGCCTGATTTTACCAGGCGCAAGAATTGTAAGTGTTTTATGCGGGCGGAGGGTTCTCCAAAAGGCGGAACTCTCCGCCCACAGAGGCCCTTCTCCCGGGCAGCCGGAGGATCTGTCGAGAGCTTTCTTGACAGATCGGAAATGCCGGTTTCCAGCGCATGCCTGAAACCGGCATTTCCGATGTCCCTACGGGTGGGTACACAGCGCGTACCCACCCGTAGGGATCGGAATATCCGGCCCAATGTGTTTGTAAGCGACGCGATTCCCGTCTAACCCAAGAGGCGGACAGGGTTGATGTTCAATTGGATGCATTAACAACACGGGAGTCTCTGACTCGCTGCCGTTCTATGCCGTAGTACTCTCTGGCTGGCGGCCCATCTCTTTTACCGCAGCGTAATAATAATCAGTCCAACCACAGCTCACTGTTTCCTCTTGACTTTGTTCCCTCTCTCTCTTGCCCAGGACTCTGATCATTAAATGCAGCAGCTATCGACAGGCTTGTTGGTGGAAGCAGGAAATAACCAATCTGGCAGAGAGGCACGGTCAGGACTTCCTCACAGAACATCGCTTTGATTCCTTTGTTCCTGCCCGCCATAACATCCAGGCCCGATGGTAAATATCGCCCCTCCCCCCCCCCCCCCCCCCCCCCCCCCCCCCCCCCCCCAGCCTCTTGCGCACTGCTCTGATTTTTTTTAAAGTTAAATGTGGGTAAACACGTGCGGAAACAAGGGGGCAATCTCCCACAGACCGCACGCTGCTGGCTAAGGAGTGAAAAGAGAGTTCGGATGTGCAAGGTGAAGAAAGAAAGTCGTGCATTTCTATAGCGCCTTTCACAACATCCCAAAGCGCTTTACAGCCAATGAAGTACTTTTTGAAGCGCAGTCGCTGTTGTAATGTGGGAAACGCGGCAGCCAACTAGCGCACAGCAAGATCCCACAGACAGCAATGTGGCAATGGCCAGATAATCTGTTTTGAAGATGTTGGTTGAGGGATCAATTATTGGCCAGGACGCCGGGGGGTAACTCCCCGGCTCTTCTTCGGAATTACTGGCCGTGGGATCTTTTACCGGGGGCAGCCGGGGGCCTCGGTTTAACGTCTGGTCTGGAAGACGGCAGTGCCGGTGCTCCCTCAATGCTGCGCAGGGAGTGTCTGTCTGGATTATGGGGCCCAAGCCGCCGGGGCGGGGCTCGAACCCGGGACGCTGTGACTCCGAGGGCAAGAGTGCGACCCCACTTAGCCACGGCCGGCACTACGAGCTCGAGACACCGATCAGTGCGGCTCTCAGTGAGTGGAACACATCCAGTGGCTGAAGGTGACATATCGTTGTGTGAAGCCTTTGGGGAAAAATTGAGTCGTGGCCCTTTTGGGGCGCTAACTTCGCCGGGGCGTTGTATTTAGCGCCCCGGCGGCAGAAATTCACCGGTAGCGCCCCAAGGGGGAAGCGGGGTGCTACTGGAAGCACCCCGCCTCCCTCTTGGGGCGCTGCGAGTGAATATCACGGAGCTACGTGCCGCAGCGCCACGCTCTGCGGCACATTGCGCCACGGTACTGCAGGCCTTCATCCCCAGCTAGGCCACCAGGGATCGGGAGTGCCGGCAAAAGAACCCGGCCCTCAAGAGAAGTGCCCGGCTCACTGAGCGCAGCCGGCACTCCGCGGGGCGGGGGGGGGGCTGCAGAGGAGGCCGGGGACGGCAACGGGGGGCAGGTGCTGGCAGGCGGCCAGCAACAAAATTGGCCGCCCGGCACCTTCCCTTTAATTAGCGCCGCCCCGGCCGCAGGTAGGCCCCCCTGACCCCGTCAGACATGGCGTCTGGCGGTAAGTCGGGCGCTACCGAGGATCGCGGCCGGGGCGCTGCGCACGGCGATGACGTCATTGTCGGAGGCGCAGCGCCGCGGGGCGCTAACGGTTCCCGCCGCCGCTAACCTGCTGAATTCCGCGGGAGGCGTTGGCGGCGCCGCGCCCGGGCGCCAGTTACTTTGCGCCCCGTCAGCGCCCTCTAACGGGAGGCGCAAATCAACCGAATTTTTGGGCCAATTTCTCTCTTATTGCAGCAGTGTTGTAATTGGCAGTGCCTTTTCTCATCTTGCCCTCACATTGGTCTCCCTTGTTTGCAGGTTTGTGAATGGCAGTGGCTATTTCTCGGCAGTAGCTGATGCTTTGGAACAAGCTAAGGAAGAGATCTTCATTGCTGACTGGTGGTGAGTCAGTCGTTCTTTTCGTTGAGTCAGCAACACCGACCGTCCATTTTTCAACCGTAGGCTGAAACAGCACAGAAGGAGGCCATTCGGCCCATCGTGCCTGTGCCGGCTCTTTGAAAGAGCTCTCCAATTAGTCCCACTCTCCCCCTGCTCTTTCCCCACAGCCCTGTAAATTTATCTTTACCAAGTATTTATCTAATTCCTTATTGAAAGTTACATTGAATCTGCTTCTTTCGGGCAGCGCGTTCCAGATCATAACTCACCGCGTAAAAATAATTCTCCTTCTCCCCTCTGGTTCTTTTGCCAATTACCATAAATCTGTGTCCTCTGGTTACCGACCCTCCGGCCAGTGGAAACCTTTTCTCCTTATTTAGTCTGTCAGAAACCCTCGGGTATCAGGCCATTCACGAATAGTTGAGTTTTTCCACATGTTCCCTTGCCTTGTTGGCCCTTCCCCAAATGCCTCACCATCACATTTCTCCGGATTGAATTCCGTTTGCCGCTGTTCTGCCCACCTGACCAGTTGTTTTTTTGTTCAGGGTGCTCAGCACTGAAAGAAGTCGAACTAGCCTGGCATTGTCTTTCCTCCTTACAGGCTGAGCCCTGAAATCCACCTGAAAAGACCGGCGAAGGATAACTACTGGAGGCTGGACAACCTTCTCCAACGCAAGGCGGTGGGTAACCGATGGACTTGTCTGACTGACCAGGAAAAGCAAGAGTTTCACAATTTAGTAGCATAAGAAATAGGAGCAGGAGTCGGTCATTCGGCCCCTCGAGCCTGCTCCCCCATTCAATGAGATCATGGCTGATCTGATCTTGGCCTCAACTCCACTTTCCCGCCCGCTCCCTATAACCCTTGACTCCCTTATCGTTCAAAAATCTGTCTATCTCCACTTTAAATATATTCAATGACTCCGCCTCCACAGCTCTCTGGGGTAGAGAATTCCAAAGATTCACGACCCTCAGAGAAGAAATTCCTCCTCATCTCCATCTTAAATGGGCGACCCCTTATCCTGAAACTAAGCCCCTAGTTCTAGATCCCCCCCACGAGGGGAAACATCCTCTCTGCATCTACCCTGTCAAGCCCCTTCAGCATCTTATATGTTTCAATAAGATCCCCTCTCATTCTTCTAAACTCCAATGAGTATCGGCCCAACCTGCTCAACCTTTCGTCATAAGACAACCCCTTCATCCCAGGAATCAACCTAGTGAACCTTCTCTGAACAGCCTCCAATGCAAGTTGAACAGCCTACAGTGCAGTTGTTAGAATTTCGAGAGGTTTGGGAAGGTGCCATTGATCACATCGCTTCCTAGTAGAATTGGGAAAGTGCAACTGACCTACACGTCCCTGAAATAGGAAGAGGGACAGTAGTAGAAAGACTTGCATTTCTATAGCACCTCTCACGACCTCAGGACGTCCCAAAGCGCTTCACAGCCAATGAAGTACTTTGGAAGTGTAGTCATTGTTGTAATGTAGGAAACACAGCAGCTAATTTGCGCACAGCAAGCTCCCACAGACAGCAATGTGATAATGACCAGATAATCTGGTTTTTTTTTAAGTGATGTTGATTGAGGGATAAATATTTGGCCCAGGACACCAGGGAGAACTCCCCCCCTGCTCTCTTCAAACTAGTGGCCATGGGATCTTTTACGTCCGCCCAAGAGGGCAGACGGGGCCTCGGTTTACGGTCTTATCTGAAAGACGGCACTCTCTGACAGGGCAGCGCTCCCTCAGCACTGCACTGGAGTGGTAGCCTGGAAGATTTTTGTGCTCAAGTCTCTGGAGCGGGCCGGGTGACCCTGAACCTTCTGACTCAGAGGTGAGAGTGCGACCCGCTCAGCCACCCAGTCAGATTGGGATGGTGCAATTGACCTACACATCCCTGGGACAGGGAGAGGGGAAGTATTGGGATTGGGAATTGAACTGTTGTTGGAACTTGCTGTATTCCCATTTGCTATTCTCTGTCCAGTCTCTCGGGTAAGGAATGGCCGCTGGGCAATATACTGAATTGTAGTCATTGTGTCAGATTTGGATCACAGGTCTCACACAGATTACCCAAAGGCTCTTAGGAGTTGTAAGGCTGTTTATTAAAGAGCTACAGTTTAAAGCATAATCAGATATTACATGTGGTTACGATAAGTATAATAGACGTACAACCCGTGACAGTAGAGAGCGATCTACAACCCCCGAAGCGGAACGCCACGACCGGACAGACAGTTAGATGCCCGATGAGACAGCATGGAGGTCTCCGGTCAGCGGGTCTCTGCTGCCGGTAGCAGTAGTCACTTCTGTTAGTTCATCCCTCGAGCTGTTGGAGGTGTTGGGCCTGAGCCAGCATTGATTTCCACCTCGAAGAAGCCTTCGACCCTCGCTGTCTGATTCCCTCACTCTGTCGTCTATATTTACAGTTATTTCGATGGGCTGGTGATTACCTGGTGTCAGTCATTTGTTCCCCATCTATAATCCAATTGTGAAGCAGGAGGGTATCCCTCGCCATCCCTTCCTCTTATCTTTCTGAGGAATGTCTTGTTATGTTTCTTTAGGGACATTTTCTGACTTTCTGGCTCCTTATAGTCTGTCTATCATTCTGCCATCCTGTGTTGTCTTACATTTTACAACTCCCTGACCACTTCCGTGCCCTGGTCTCGGCCATTTGTCCTTTTGTGCTTGTTATCTGACCTTGCTGACATTCTCGCCATCTATTCCCGGCTGCATTTCTTGAGTTTGCTGTCAGTCTCTCTTCTAAGAATTAAAAACCCCATTTTTGAATCGAACAGCTATTTCTTACACCTGCCCTTGCCTATGAAATCGCATCAGCTTCAGGCAAGAAGACCAATTTAAAATGTGCCGCTCTCCCCCCCCCCCCGCCCTTGTTTTAAACAAGGCGCAGCTAATAAAGGAACATCATCATAATATATACTTTCAGCAAAACCAGAGGGCCAGAGGGAATAGAAAACTAAATCATAACATTATTTGTGGTGCTGATAAGACACTCCATGCCCTCTGGCGCCCGCGGGAGGCCTCGGGTGTACCGATGGACACCGCGCGCCCCCTCTCCAGGGCCACCTGCCCACGGGCAAGAGGGCGGAAGGAATGCGCAATTCACACTTCATCTAGCCTCAACCTGTCACATTGCCACCTCCTCCTGCCTTGAATATCTCTTAATCTCTCCTGCCTTCTATACTTCCACTGACCTTCCCTTTTGTTCTTTCATCCCCTCCCCTTTTGTCCAGTTCTGACGAAAGGTCTTCGACCTGAAACGTTAACTCTGTTTCTCTCTCCACGGATGCTGCCTGGCCTGCTAAGTTTTTCCAGCGTTTTCTGTTGTTATTTCGGATTTCCAGCATCCGCAGTATTTTGCTATCGTGCCAATGTGACCATCTCCCCTGGCCAAAGGGTCCCACCCATCCCGGACTTATAAATGGCCTTAAATCAAAACAGAAAATGCTGGAGATACTCAGCAGGTCAGGCAGCATCTGTGAAGAGAGAAACAGAGTTAACGTTTCAGGTCGATGACCTTTCGTCTGACGAAGGGTCATCGACCTGAAACGTTAACTCTGTTTCTCTCTCTTCACAGATGCTGTCTGACCTGCTGAGTATCTCCAGCATTTTCTGTTTTTATTTCAGATTTCCAGCATCTGCAGTATTTTCTTTTCTTATAAATGGCCTTCTTGGCCAGGGAGGATGTTCCTCGTCCAGCTAGCTCCTCTCTGAATGTGGGAAGTCACAACCTGGCTGTGGAGCAACCTGTGCTCAGTGTGGATTTTGTGCGTTTCTAATCCAGCGCGAGCAGAACTCTTTATTTTTTTTTTCTGTGTCTTTGTTTTCAGGAACAGGGAGTGAAGGTCTTTGTCCTGTTGTACAAGGAAGTGGAGCTTGCCTTGGGCATTAACAGTGAATACAGCAAGAGGACGTTGACATCTCTCCATTCAAATATAACGGTACAGACCTCGGTTCCTTGTGATTCAGCCACTCTCAACGTTACTCGTCTCCACTCTTCTCCCTGCCGGAGAGGCTGATGCTGATTTTAGGGTAGGGTAGCATAGCGGTTATGTTACTGGACTAGTAATCCAGAGGCCTGGGCTAATGAGACACGAGTTCAGATCCCACCACGGCTGCTGGGGAATTTAAATTCAGTTAATTAAATAAATCAGGAATTTAAAGCTCGTATCAGTATTGTCGGATCGTCGTAAAAACCCATCTGGTTCACTTATGTCCTTTTAGGGAAGGACATAGAAACATAGAAAAATAGGAGCAGGAGTAGGCCATTCGAGCCTGCTCCACCATTCAATATGATCATGGCTGATCCTCTATCTCAATACCATATTCCCGCTCTCTCCCCATACCCCTTGATGCCTTTTGTGTCTAGAAATCTATCTATCTCCTTCTTAAATATATTCAGTGACTTGGCCTCCACAGCCTTCTGTGGTAGAGAATTCCACAGGTTCACCACCCTCTGAGTGAAGAAATTTCTCCTCATCTCAGTCCTAAATGTCCTACCCCGTATCCTGAGACTGTGACCTCTCGTTCTAGACCCCCCCCCCAGCCAGGGGAAACATCCTCCCTGCATCCAGTCTGTCTAGCCCTGTCAGAATTTTATACGTTTCAATGAGATCCCCTCTCATTCTTCTAAACTCTAGTGAATACAGGCTTAGTCGACCCAATCTCTCCTCATACGACAGTGCTGCCATCCCAGGAATCAGTCTGGTGAACCTTCGCTGCACTCCCTCTATGGCAAGTATATCCTTTCTTAGGTAAGGAGACCAAAACTGCACACAGTACTCCAGGTGTGGTCTCACCAAGGCCCTGTATAACTGTAGTAAGACATCCTTGCTCCTGGACTCTCATCCTCTTGCAATGAAGGCCAACATACCAAACAAAGGTTAAGGGCCTGGAAAACTAATTTTAATTTTGAGCAGTGTGAAATTTGTCCATTTTAATAAAAAATTAAAATTTTTAAGAAACTTTTCAACAAAACAAAAGTTTGTTCATCTTTACTTCAGGTTTGCCTTTTCCCCATGGGAGAGCCCCAATCTTCCTATTGCTCTCTCTAACTATTTAAAAAAAGTCAGTTCGCAGATCAGCCATGATCTCATTGAATGGCGGGACAGGCTCAAGGGGCTGAATGGCCTCCTCCTGCTCCTGCGTTCCTAGAATTTGAAGGGCTTACTCGCTCCCTCGCTCGCTGCCTGTGAGAATTCCGCCTTTTGATTGGCTGCTGAGACGGCCTGTTGACGTCACAGTAGTTCGAACAAGGGGCGTCCCCACTGCGGTCCGGTCAATCGAACTGAAGGTCGGAAAACCCCAAGTTCTCGACACGGGGATCGCGGGATCCTTGTACGTCAAATTCCAGGTCAATAACCGTCACTGCACTTCAAAGCGATTGCTTGTGTGTGAAGTACTTTTGAGACCTTCCCGAGAGAAGATCAGAAGGTCAGAAATGGGGATGTTTGCTGATGACTGCACAGTGTTCAGCGCCACTCACAACTCCTCAGATAATGATGCAGTCCATGCCCGCATGCAACAAGACCTGGATGACGTTCAGGCTTGGGCTGATAAGTGGCAGGTAATATTTGCGCCACACAAGTGCCAGGCAATGACTATCTCGAACAAGCGAGAGTCTAACCACTGCCCATTCAACGGCATTACCATCACCGAATCCCCCCACCATCAACATCCTGGGGGGTCACCATTGACCAGAAACTTAACTGGACCAGCCAGATAAATATTGTGGCAACAAGAGCAGGTCAGAGGCTGGGTATTCTGCAGCGAGTGTCTCATCTCACCTCCTGACTCCCCAAAGCCTTTCCACCATCTACAAAGCACAAGTCAGGAGTGTGATGGAATACTCTCCACTTGCCTGGATGAGTTCGGCTCCAACAACACTCAAGAAGTTCAACACCATCCAGGACAAAGCAGCCCGCTTGATTGGCACCCCATCCACCACCTTAAACATTCACTCCCTCCACCACCGGCGCCCCGTGGCTGCAGTGTGTACCATCTACAAGATGCACTGCAGCAACTCGCCAATGCTTCTTTGGCAGCAGCACCTCCCAAACCCGCGACCTCTTCCACCTAGAAGGACAAGGGCAGCAGACGCATGGGAACACCATCACCTCCAAGTTCCCCTCCAAGTCACACACCATCCTGACTTAGAAGTATATCGCTAATCCTTCATCGTCGCTGGGTCAAAATCCTGGAACTCCCTCCCTAACAGCACTGTGGGAGCACCTTCACCACACGGACTGCAGTGGTTCAAGAAGGCGGCTCACCACCACCTTCTCAAGGACAACTAGGGATGGGCAATAAATGGTGGCCTTGCCAGCAACGCCCTGATACCATAAACGAATAAAAAAAAAAAAGATAAAATTGTGAATCTTTCCCTCTTTCTTTCTAAATGCGGGACAGTCCTCTGCGATATGGGACCAGCAACAACCCATAATACCAGGAGTCGGGAAACATGTTTAGTGAGCAGTTCTGACCTCCACAAACCATTCACACTCCATTTGATTTTAGTTTTGCTAAGGAGGCGATGACATGTTTATTGAGTAGATTGGGCCTATACTCCCTGGAGATGGTTGATGGTCTTCAGCGGGGTTTTTTTTGACTGCCCGTGGCTCGCGCCCGATCTGAAGCTATGGCGCCCTGTAACTTTCTTTCTCGCGCCCGCCCTTTCCTTTGGCAGGTGATGAGGCACCCAGACCACGTTTCGTCGACCGTGCTGCTCTGGGCGCACCACGAGAAGCTGGTGCTCGTCGATCAGACGGTGGCCTTCCTCGGTGGGCTGGACCTGGCCTATGGGAGGTGGGATGACCAGGAGTATCGCCTCACCGACTTGGGGAATGAAGAGCAGGCGAATCGCACGTCAGACCAGGTACAAACGACTCTTTCGATCGAATTTAATTTGTAGCTTTTTCTCTTCTCCTGGGATGGGGGGATTGTCCTATGAGGAGAGATTGAGTAGACTAGGCCTATATTCTCGAGAGTTTAGAAGAATGAGAGGTGATCTCATCGAAACATCCAAAATTCTTACAGGGCTTGACAGGGTAGATGTAGGGAGGCTGTTTCCCCTGGCTGGGGAGTCTAGAACCAGGGGTCACAGTCTCAGGATAAGGGGTCGGCCATTTAGGACTGAGATGAGGAGAAATGTCTTCACTCAGAGGGTGGTGAATCTTTGGAATTCTCTACCCCAGAGGGCTGAGGAGGCTCAGTCGTTGAGTATATTCAAGACCGAGATCGATAGATTTTTGAATATTAAGAGAATCAAGCAATATGGGGATCGGGCAGGATAAGATGAGGTAGGAGATCAGCCATGATCTTATTGAATGACGGAGCAGGCTCGATGGGCCGAATGGCCGACTCCTGCTCCTATTTCTTACGTTCTTATGCTCTCATTCCCTCCTTGCCACAGTCAGCCGTGGCTCAGTGGGTAGCACCCTCGCCTCTGAGTCAGAAGGTCGTGAGTTCGAGTCCCACTCCAGAGACTCGAGCAGAAAAATCTAGGCTGACACTCCAGTGCAGTGCTGAGGGAGCGCCGCACTGTCGGAGGTGCCGTCTTTTGGAGGAGACGTTAAACCGAGGCCCCGTCTGCCCTTTCGGGTGGACGTAAAAGATCCCACGGCCACTATTTCGAAGAAGAGCAGGGGAGTTTGCCCTGGGGCCAATATTTATCCTTCAATCAACATGACTAAAACAGATGATCTGGTCATTATCACATTGCTGTGTGGGAGCTTGCTGTGCTCAAATTGTCCAGTGAGTTTCCCTACATTACAACAGTGAATTTACTTCAAAAGTACTTCATTGCCTGTAAAGCGCTTTGGGACGTCCAGTGGTCATGAAAGGCGCTATAGAAATGCAAGTCTGTCTGTCTTCTTTGTAGATAGGATATGCACCAAATTGACAGCCCCAAGGAAATGAAGCCCCTGTCCCACCGCCACCAACCAAATGATCAAAAAGAAAGACTTGCATTTCTATAGCGCCTTTCACGACCTCAGGACTGTCCCAAAGTACTTTACAGCCAATGAAGTACCTTTTGAAGTACACCTGGAGTACTGTGTGCAGTTTTGGTCTCCTTACCTAAGAAAGGATGTTCTTGCCATAGAGGGAGTGCAGCGAAGGTTCACCAGACTGATTCCTGGGATGGCAGGACTGTCGTATGAGGAGAGATTGGGTCGACTAGGCCTGTATTCACTAGAGTTTAGAAGAATGAGAGGGGGATCTCATTGAAACGTATAAAATTCTGACAGGGCTGGACAGACTGGATGCAGGGAGGATGTTTCCCCTGGCTGCGGGGGGGTCTAGAACGAGGGGTCACAGTCTCAGAATACGGGGTAGGACATTTCGGACTTAGATGAGGAGAAATTTCTTCACTCAGAGGGTGGTGAACCTGTGGAATTCTCTACCACAGAAGGCTGTGGAGGCCAAGTCACTGAATATATTTAAGAAGGAGATAGATAGATTTCTAGACACAAAAGGCATCGGGGGGTATGGGGAGAGAGCGGGAATATGGTATTGAGATAGAGGATCAGCCATGATCATATTGAATGGTGGAGCAGGCTCGAAGGACCGAATGGCCGACTCCTGCTCCTATTTTTCTATGTTTCCATGTTTCTATGAAGTGTTGATGTGGAGATGCCGGCGTTGGACTGGGGTGGACAAAAATGAGAAGTCGCACAACACCAGGTTATAGTCCAACAGATTTATTTAATTTTACAAGCTTTCGGAACAGTTCGCTCCTTCGTCAGGTAAGTTAGCAGTGAGAGAATCTCCCAGAATTCACAATTTAAACACAGACAAAATATATTCAAATCTTTCCTACATCAAAGGGCACAGCCAAGACAATGAGATGTGTCCCAGGGGGTCCAACGTGTCAAACCACCTGCTGGCTGCATATCCTGTCAATCTGTGTAGGTTCTTGTGTTAGTCTTTTTAAAAAAAAAAACACCTGGGAAGACCGGCCATGATGTCAAGTCACGTTCTGTATCGTGACATGAACCCGATATCGCGATTGAGGCCATCCTCATGAGTGCGGAACTTGGCTATCAGTTTCTGCTCTATGATTTTGCGCTGTCGTGTATCTCGAAGGCCGCCTTGGAGAACGCTTACCCGCATATCCGAGGCTGAATGCCCCTGGCTGCTGAAGTGTTCCCCGACTGGGAGGCAACCCTCCTGCCTGGCGATTGTTGCGCGGTGTCCGTTCATACGTTGTCTCAGTGTCTGCATGGTCTCGCCGATGTACCATGCTCTGGAGCATCCTTTACTGCAACGTATCAGGTAGACAACGTTGGCCGAGTCACATGAGTATGTACCGTGTACCTGGTGGGTAGTGTCCTCACGTGTAATGATGGTATCTGTGTCCATGATTTGGCATGTCTTGCAGAGGTTGCCGTGGCAGGGTTGTGTGGTGTCTTGGTTGCTGTTCTCCTGAAAGATGGGTAATCTGCTGTGAACGATGGTACTTTTGAGGTTAGGCGGCTGCTTGAAGGCGAGTAGTGGAGGCGTGGGGATGGCCTTAGCAAGGTGTTCGTCGTCATCGATGACATGTTGAAGGCTGCGAAGAACATGGCGTAGTTTTTCCGCTCCGGGGAAGTACTGGACGACGTAGGGTACTCTGTTGGTTGTGTCCCGTGTTCGTCTTCTGAGGAGGATATGCAGCCAGCAGGTGGTTTGACACGTTGGACCCCCTGGGACACATCTCATTGTCTTGGCTGTGCCCTTTGATGTAGGAAAGATTTGAATATATTTTGTCTGTGTTTAAATTGTGAATTCTGGGAGATTCTCTCACTGCTAACTTACCTGACGAAGGAGCGAACTGTTCCGAAAGCTTGTAAAATTAAATAAATCTGTTGGACTATAACCTGGTGTTGTGCGACTTCTCATTTCTATGAAGTGTGGTCACTGTTGTAATATGGGAAAACACAGGCAGCCAATTTTGTGCACAGCAAGCTCCCACAAATAGCAATGAGATAAATGGCCAGATAATCTGTTTGTGATGAGGACGAGTTGCATAGACTAAGCTTGTATTCCCTTGAGTACAGAAGATTAAGGAGTGAACTAATTGAAGTGTTTAAGATGATTAAAGGAGTTGATAGGGTAGATAGAGAGAAACTATTTCCTCTGGTGGGGGAGTCCAGAACAAAGGGGGCATAAACTTAAAATTAGGTTCAAAGGGCTAAATGGCCTACTCTTGTTCTGACAAAGGGTCCTCGACCTGAAACGTTGACTCTATTTCTCTCTCCACGACGCTGCCTGGCCTGCTGAGTGTTTCCAGCATTTTCTCTTGTTTCTTGTTCCGATGTTGGATGAAGGATAAATATTTCTTTGAAACAGTGCCATGGGATTTACATCCGCCCAAGAGGGCAGCCGGGGGCCTCGGTTTAACGTCTCATCCGAAAGATGGCGCCTCCGATAGTGCGGCGCTACCTCAGTACTGGCACTGGGAGTGTCGGCCTGGATTATGGGCTCAAGTTACTGTGAGTGGGACTTCGAACCCACGACCTTCTGAGGCAGAGGTGAGGGTGCTACTCGGGCAGCTACAGCTGACCGCGCATTGGCAACGCCTATCATTTTATTCCCCTAGGTCAATAATCACAATGAGAAGGAGCACCTGGAGAAAAGTCGGGAGAGCGAGGGCGCCAGGGTTGAAGAGGAGAAGGAGCGCCAATCTCACTGCTGGGCGGAACCGGTGCAGTGCAACGCCGAAGGAAAGCTCTGGCTGGGGAAGGACTATTGCAACTTCATTCAGAAGGACTGGGTGCAGTTGGACAAGCCCTTTGAGGGTAAGGATAGCTTCCTGTTGTATAGAATTTGGCCTTTCTCCCAACGCTCTTTCCCCGAAGCATCCTCTCGTTTCTTACAAGCCACATCCATACGCATGACGTGAAGAGGATGGTGCGCCACGGGATAAACGGTTACCCATTTCCGTGCTGCCACACACCAGAGACTATGTGGGCCACCTGTTGGGTTTTTGTAGGATATTATCGTGTATCCTATGTTGAGATTTTATAAGGACATAAGAATTAGGAGCAGGAGTCGGCCATACGGCCCCTCGAGCCTGCTCCGCCATTCAATAAGATCATGGCTGATCATCGACCTCAGCTCCACTTTCCTGCCTGATCTCCATATCCCTTGTTTCCCCATGAGTCCCAAAATCTATCCATCTCAGCCTTGAATATACTCAAAGACTCAGCATTCCAAGCCCTCTGGGGTAGAGAATTCCAAAGATTCACCACCCTCTGAGTGAAGAAATTCCTCCTCATCTCAGTCTTAAATGGCCGACCCCTTATCCTGAGACTATGCCCCCTAGTTCTAGACTCTCCAGCCCGGGGAAACAACCTCTCAGCGTCTACCCTGTCAATCCCCTTCAGAATCTTGTATGTATCAATGAGATCAACTCTCATTCTTCTAAACTCCAGAGAGTATCGGCCCATTCTACACAATCTCTCTTCATAAGACAACCCTCTCATCCCAGGAATCAATCTAGTGAACCTTCGTTGCACCGCCTCCAAGGCAAATATATCCTTCCTTAGATAAGGAGACCAGAACTGTGCACAGTACTCCAGGTGTGGTCTCACCAGAGCCCTGTACAATTGTAGCAAGACTTCCTTACTCTTATACTCCAAACCCCCTTGCAATAAAGGCCAACATGCCATTTGCCTTCCTTATTGCTTGCTGTGCCCGCATGCTAGCTTTCTGTGTTTCTTGCACGAGGACACCCAAATCTCTCTCAACACCAACATTTGAAAGTTTCTCACCATTTAAAAAATATTTTGTTTCTCTATTCTTCCTACCAGATTGAATTATCAGATAGTCATTTATCCTGTACCACGATTACAAGTTCAAGGACTAGGGAACATCAAGGAATGGAAAGAACCTACATTTATATAGCGCCTTTCACAACCGTAGGATGTCAAAATATGCTTTACAGCCAATTAAGTACTTTTGAAGTAAATTCGCTGTTGTAATGTAGGGAAGCGCACCAGACAATTTGAGCACAGCAAGCTCCCACAAACAGATATGAGATCATCTGTTTCTAGGTGTTGGTTGAAAGATAAATATTTGCAAGGACACTGGGGAGAACTCACCCGCTCTTCTTCCAATCGTGCCACAAGGTCTTCTACATCAACCTGAGAGGGCAGACGGAACCTCCCAACAGTGCAGCGCTCCCTCAGTACTGCCCCTCCGACAGTGCGGCACTCCCTCAGTACTGCCCCTCCAACAGTGAAGCGCTCCGACAGTGAAGCGCTCCCTCAGTACTGCCCCTCCGACAGTGCGGCGCTCCCTCAGTACCGCCCCTCCGACAGTGCGGCGCTCCCTCAGTACCGCCCCTCCGACAGTGCGGCGCTCCCTCAGTACCGCCCCTCCGACAGTGCGGCGCTCCCTCAGTACCGCCCCTCCGACAGTGCGGCGCTCCCTCAGTACCGCCCCTCCGACAGTGCGGCGCTCCCTCAGTACTGCATTGAAGCGTCAGCCTAGATTACGGGCTCATGTTTCAGAAGTGGGACTTGAACCCGCGACCTTCTGACTCGGAGGCAAGAGAGTGCTGCCCTCTGAGGCATGGCTGACAGTTGCAGTCACAGGCTAAAACTAATAGAGGAATTTATTTACAAATAAAACGATTACACGGAGCTCATGCCACTATACTCCCGTAGAGAATCGAGGGCAGAAAAGGGAGGGGAGATAACCTAATATTTCCTTTTCCTTCCTCTACCTGCAGACTTCATCGACCGAAGCTCAACTCCACGTATACCATGGCGTGATGTTGGCGTGGTTGTCCATGGGGGAGCAGCACGTGATGTGGCTCGGCACCTCATACAACGGTGGAACTTCACCAAGGTCATATTGCTGTGGCAACAGCAAGCTTGTTTGTCAGAAGCTGACAGAGAAACATTCTGTCGTTGACTGTTCGTGTCCTATTTGACCCCGAGCTGAGCTTCCGACCCCAGAGAACTCTCCATCGCCAAGGCCTCCTACTTCCAGCTCCGTAACATCACCCGTCTCCGCCCCTACCTCAGCTCATCCGCTGCTAAAACCCTCATCCATGCCTTTGTCATCTCTAGACTCGACTATTCCAGTGCTGCCCTGGCCGGCCTCCTACCTTCCACCCTCTGTAAACTTCAGCTTATCCAAAACTCTGCTGACCCGTGTCCTAACTCGCACCAGGTTCTGTTTACCCATCACCCCTGCGTTTGTTATCCCGGCCCCTGCCTAATTCTGTAACCTCTTCAAGTCCTACAATTCTGCGAGATCTCTGCGCTCCTCTGATTCTGGCCTCTTGCGCATCCCCGATCTCAATCGCTCCACCATTGGTGGCCGTGCCTTCATCTGCCTGGGCCCCAAGCTCTGGAATTCCCTCCCTAAACCTCTCCGCCTCTCCCTTTCCTCCTTTAAGACGCTCCTTAAAACCGACCTCTTTGCCCAAGCTTTTGGTCACCTGTCCTAATATCTCCTTATGTGGCTCGGTGTCAAATTTTGTTTGATAATCGCTCCTGTGAAGCATCCTGGGTCATATTTACTCTATTAAAGGCGCTATATAAATGCAATTAGATTATGGCTGACCTGTACCTCAACTCCATCTACCCGCCTTGGTTCCGTATCTCTCAATACCCTTGCCTAACACACATCTATCATCGAATCATAGAATAGTACAGCACAGAAGGAGGCCATTCGGCCCATCGAATCTGCGTCGGCTCTTTCGAAGAGCAATCCATTTAGTCCCACTCCCCCCTGCTCTTTCCCCATAGCCCAGCAATTGTTTCTCCTTCAAGAATTTATCCAATTCCCTTTTTAAGGCTATTGAATCTGTATCCACCCCCCTATCAGGCAGTGCGTTCCAAATCCTAACCACTCATTGCATCAATAGTTTTTCCTCATGTCGCCTCTGGTTCTTTTGCCAATCACCTTAAATCTGTGCCCTCTGGTTATATAAGGAAACAGTTTCTCTTTATTTACTCTATCTCAACCCTTCATGATTTGAAACACCTCTATCAAATCTCCTCTTAGCCTTCTCTGCTCCAAGGAGAACAACCCCAGCTTCTCCAGTCTATCCACGTAACTGTCATCCCTCATCCCTGGACCCATTCTAGTAAATCTCCTCCGCACCCTCTCCAAAGCCTTCACGCCCTTCCTAAAGTGTGGGGCCCAGAATTGGACACACTACTCCAGCTGGGGCCTAACCATTGTTTTATAAAAGGTTCAGCTTAGCTTCATGACTTCAATCTGACATCCAACACCTCAAACAAAACAATAGGTCGGAAGGAAAACTGGAAATGGTGTAACCCCAGATATTATTTGTCATTTTAGATTGTGAAACCCAAGTACAAGTCCCCATGCTTCCCGTACCTGTTGCCAAAATCTCTCACCACCGCTGACAACCTACCGTTTGTGATTCCAGGCTCTGTACCGACTAATGTTCAGGTGAGTAACTGAGACGGCAAGCATCAGTGAGGCTTATCCTTTGTTCCTGATTATCTCATGCATCAACAAAAGCTGCTTCCATGTCATAGGAACCAGAACAAATTACACCAGCAAAAATGTGCACCAAAGGCATTCAATAATTCTCCGCGACCCTGCACTTGAACTATAATTGCACAGGAGACGAGGTTGGTTTTTATAGTCTAGGTGTCAGCCGTGGCTCAGTGGGTAGCACGCTCGCCTCGGTCAGAAGGTTGTGGGTTCAAGTACCCCCAGAAACTTGAGCGCGTAATCCAGGCCGACACTCTCCCACTGCCAGTGCTGAGGGAGTGCTGCACTGTCGGGGGGGCAGTACTGAGGGAGTGTCGGAGGGGCGGTACTGAGGGAGCACCGCACTGTCGGAGGGGCAGTACTGAGGGAGCGCAGTACTGAGTGAGAGCTGCACAGTCGGAGGGGCAGTACTGAGGGAGTGCCGCACTGTCGGAGGGGCAGTACTGAGGGAGTGCCGCACTGTCGGAGGGGCAGTACTGAGGGAGTGCCGCACTGTCGGAGGGGCAGTACTGAGGGAGTGCCGCACTGTCGGAGGGGCAGTACTGAGGGAGCGCAGCACTGTCGGAGCGGCAGTACTGAGGGAGCACCGCACAGTCGGAGGGGCAGTACTGAGGGAACGTCGCACTGTCGGAGGGGCAGTACTGAGTGAGCACTGCACTGACGGAGGGGCAGTACTGAGGGAGCGCCGCGCTATCGGAGACCCTATCTCCATCCAAGCGCTGGGAGGGTTCCCATTGGATATAGAAGGATTCACATCTCCAGTAAGCGCTCGAAGATTGGACCCACTCACCAAGGGGTGTTAAATAATGGATGATTTTTTAAAAATTAACTTCTCTTCTTCCAGGTCCTCCGATCGGTGGAATGTTGGTCTGCGGGTTCAAGTGAAAATTCCATCTACAACGCCTACTTACACGTGATTCGTGACAGTCAGCACTTCATATATATTGAGGTAAATCTCATTGCCAGCAACTGTTTGATCAGCACATTCAGATCTTCAACTAGCGATTGATTACATGGAAGTTTACAGCACAGAAACAGGCCATTCGGCCCAACTGGTCTATGCTTCTCTACCACCTACAAGGCACAAGTCAGGAGTGTGATGGAATACTCTCCACTTGCCTGGATGAGTACAGCTCCAACAACACTCAAGAAGCTCGACACCATCCGGGACAAAGCAGCCCACTTGATTGGCACCCCATCCACCACCTTAAACATTGGGTTGGGGATGGCATTAAAAGGGAAATTAGAGAAGCGCAGCAGTTATCATGGGTGACTTTAATCTACATATAGATTGGGCTAACCAAATTAGTAACAATACTGTGGAGGAGGAATTCCTGGAGTGTATACGGGATGGTTTCCTGGACCAATATGTCGAGGAACCAACTAGAGATCAGGCCATCTTAGACTGGGTATTATGTAATGAGAAAGGATTAATTAGCAATCTTGTTGTGCGAGGCCCCTTGGGTCGGAGGGATCATAATATGATCGAATTCTTCATTAAGATGGAGAGTGAAGTAGTTGACTCGGAGACTAGGGTCCTGAATTTAAATAAAGGAAACTACGATGGTATGAGGCGCAAGTTGGGTAGGATTGATTGGGGAATGTCACTCAAAGGGTTGACGGTGGATAGGCAATGGCAAACATTCAAAGATCGCATGAATGAACTACAGAACTTGTTCATCCCAGTTTGGCATAAAAATAAAACAAAAAAGGTGCCTCAACCGTGGCTAACAAAGGAAATTAGGGATAGCATAAGATCCAAGGAGAGGACATATAAATTGGCCAGAAAAAGCAGAAAACCTGAGGATTGGGAGCAGTTTAGGATTCAGCAACGAAGGACGAAGGGATTAATTAAGAGGGGGAAAATAGAGTATGAGAGTAAGCTTGCTGGGAACATAAAAACTGACAAAGCTTTTATAGATATGTGAAGAGAAAAAGATTGGTGAAGTCAAGCGTAGGTCCCTTGCAGTCAGAATCAGGGGAATTTATAATGGGGAACAAAGAAATGGCAGATCAATTAAATACATAATAACAACAGAAAACGCTGGAAAAACTCAGCAGGCCAGGCAGCATCCGTGGAGAGAGAAAGAGAGTTAACGTTTCAGGTCGATGACCTTTCATCAGAACTGGGAAGAGCCGGAAATCAAATAGATTTAAGGCCAGGGTAAAGCTGGGAAAAGGGGGAGGGGATAAAGGAACAAAGGGGGAGATGGAGAGACATTAAGAGATATGCAAGGCTAGAGGTGGTGTTAATGTGACAGATTAAGGCTGAATGAAGTGTGAAATCCACTGGCAGAATGAAGGACAGCTGCCAGCTTCTAGGAGGAAAAAAAAGGTGGGGGGGGGACAAATAAAAGGGTGGATAAAATAAAATATAAATGTGATTGGAGCTGAGGTTATGATCTAAAATTGTTGAACTCGATATTGAGTCCAGAGGGCTGTAGCGTGCCTAAACGAAAGATGAGGTGCTGTTCCTCGAGCTTACGCTGAGCTTCCGTGGAACAGTGTAATAGGCCGAGGACGGTGAGGTCAGAGTGGGAGTGAAGCGGTGAATTAAAGTGAATACTTTGGTTCTGTCTTCACAAAGGAGGACACAAATAACCTCCCAGAGCTGTCGGGGAACATAGGGTCTGATGAGAGGGAGGAACTGAAAGAAATCAGTATTTGTAGGGAAATAGTGTTAGGGAAATTGACGGGATTGAAGGCCAATAAATCCACAGGGACTGATAATCTACATCCTAGGGTACTTAAGGAAGTGGCCCTAGAAATAGTAGATGCATTGCTGGTCATCTTCCAAAATTCTATAGACTCTGGAACAGTACCCATGGATTGGAGGGTAGCTAATGTTACCCCACTATTCAAAAAAAGGTGGTAGAGAGAAAACAGGGAATTATAGACCGGTAAGTCTGACATCGGTAGTGGGGAAAATGCTAGAGTCCATTATAAAAGATGTAATAGCAGAGCACTTGGAAAACAGTGACAGGATCAGACAAAGTCAACATGGATTTACAAAAGGTAAATCATGCTTGACTAATCTACTGGAATTTTTTGAGGATGTAACTGGTAAAATAGATAAGGGAGAACCAGTGGATGTGGTGTATTTGGACTTTCAGAAGGCTTTCGATAAGGTCCCGCATAAGAGATTAGCATGTAAAGTTAAGGCACATGGGATTGGGGGCAAGGTATTGACTTGGATAGAAAACTGGTTGGCAGACAGGAAGCAAAGGGTTGGAATAAATGGGTCTTTTTCCGAGTGGCAGGCGGTGACTAGTGGGGTACCGCAGGGATCGTTCCTGGGACCCCAGCTATTCACAATATATATTAATGATCTAGACAAGGGTATTGGATGTAATATCTCCAAGTTTGCAGACGACACAAAGCTGGGTGGGAGTGTGTGCCGTGAGGAGGATGCCGAGAAACTCCAGTATGATTTGGATATGTTGGGTGATTGGGCAGAAGCATGGCAGATGCAATATAATGTGGATAAATGCGAGGTTATCCACTTTGGTGTCAAAAACAGGAAGGCAGATTATTATCTGAATGGCAATAGATTGGGAGAAGGGGAAGTGCAACGAGACCTGGGTGTGCTTGTGCACCAGTCGCTGAAGGTAAGCATGCAGGTGCAGCAGGCGGTTAAGAAGGCAGATGGTATGTTGGCCTTCGTAGCGAAAGGGTTCGAGTACTGGAGCAGGGATGTCTTGCTGCAGTTGTACAGGGCCTTGGTGAGACCACACCTTGAGTATTGTGTGCAGTTTTGGTCGCCTTATCTGAGGAAGGATGTTCTTGCCATGGAGGGAGTGCAGCGAAGATTCACCAGGCTGATACCTGGGATGGCAGGAATGATGTATGAGGAGAGATTGGGTCGATTGGGCTTATACTCGCTGGAGTTTAGAAGAATGAGAGGGAATCTCATTGAAACTTATAAAATTCTAACAGGACTAGACAGACTAGATGCAGGAAGGATGTTCCCGATGGCCGGGGAGTCCAGAACCAGAGGTCACAGTCTAAGGATAAGGGGTAAGCCATTTAGGACTGAGATGAGGAGGAATTTCTTCACCCAGAGAGTGGTGAATCTTTGGAATTCTCTACCCCAGAGAACTGTGGAGGTGGAGTCATTCAAGGCGGAGATTGGCAGACGTTTGAACTACAAGGGAGTGAAGGGGTATGGGGAGAGAGCGGGAAAGTGATGTTGAGGCCAAGATTGATCAGCCATGATCTTATTGAATGGCAGAGCAGGCTCGAGGGGCCGATTGGCCGACTCCTGCTCCTGTTTCTTATGTTCTTATGTTCCTTCATTGTCGCTGGGTCAAAATCCTGGAACTCCCTCCCTAACAGCACTTCACCACACGGACTGCAGCGGTTCAAGAAGGCGGCTCACCACCACCTTCTCAAGGGCAACTAGGGATGGACAATAAATGCCGGCCTTGCCAGCGACGCCCGCATCTCGAGAATGAATAACGGGAAAAGAAATGAGTTCATGCTCCATGAAGAATTAAGTGGCAGGGGACAAGTTAGACACGTTTGGAGGTGGAGGCCGGGGAAGGTTATGGAGCTCTTGCTGCCTTTATACCACTTGTGCACACGCAATCCCACAAGGGAGGGGAACTGTTCGCACATCGACTGCTTACCCTGACCCATCCGTTGTTGTGTCTGTGTTTAACCTCTTGCTGTCTCTCTGTTCCTTTCCTCTTAGAATCAATTCTTCATCACCTGTGCAGATGACCGCAATGTGTATAACCAGATCGGAGACGTTATCGTGGAGAGAATTCTCAAAGCGCACAGGTGAGTTTTTCCAAAGTGCCTCTGCTGTAAACAAGGTTGGTGAGCTGCAGGCGCAAATAGCCACATGGGAATATGTTGTCGTGGCAATAACTGGCTCAAAAAAGGCCAGGATTGGGTATTAAATATTCTGGTTATAAGGTGTTCAGGAAAGATCGGGAAGGAAAGATAGGAGGTAGCATTGGTTAAGGAGAATGCTACAGTCATGGAGAGAGAGGATGTCCTGGCAGGATCAAGGGCAGAATCTATTTGGTTAGAGTTAAGAAATAATAGAGGTGCCATTACACTACTGGGTGTATTCTATAGACCACCAACTAGTGGGAAAAATATGGAGGAGCAAATTTGCAGAGAAATTACAGAGAGATGCAAGAACTATAGAGTGGTGATAATGGGGGACTTCAACTATCCTAATATAGACTGGGATAGTAATAGTGTAAAGGGCAGAGAGGGGGAAGAATTTCTGAAATGTGTTCAGGAGAACTTTCTTGATCCATATATTTCCAGCCCAATGAGGAAGGAGGCATTGCTGGATCTGATTCTGGGGATTGAGGTAGGTCAAGTGGAGCAAGTGTCCGTAGGGGAACAGTGATCATAGTATCTTGAGGTTTAGATTAGCTATGGAAAAGGACAGGGAACAAGCTAGAGTAAAAATACTTAATTGGAGGAAGGCCAATTTCAGTGGGATGAGAACAGATCTGGCCCGGTTAAATTGGAATCAAAGATTGGCAGGCAAAACTGTAGTGGAACAATGGGCTGCCTTTAAAGAGGAAATAGTTCAGGTACAGTTGAGTTACATTCCCACTAGGGGGAAAGACAGGGCAACTAAAGTCAGAGCTCCCTGGATGATGAAAGACATAGATAATAAGATGAAGCAGAAAAAGAGCGCATATGACAGATGTCAGGTTGAGAATACATCTGAGAATCAGGCTAAATATAAACAGTCCAGAGGAAAAGTGAAAAAGAAAATAAGAGGGGCAAAGAGAGGGTATGAGAATAGAATGACTGCTAACATAAAAGGTCATCCAAAAGTCTTCTATAGGCATATAAATAGTAAACGGGTAGTAAGAGGAGGGGTGGGGCCGATTAGGGACCAAAAAGGAGACCTACACATGAAGGCAGAGAGTATGGCTGAGGCACTAAATGAGTACTTTGCATCTGTCTTCACCAAGGAAGAAGATGCTGCCATAGACATAGTGAAGGAAGAGGTAGAGGAGATACTGGATGGGATAAGAATTGATAAAGAGGAGGTACTAGAAAGGCTGGCTGTACTTAAAGTAGATAAGTCACCAGGACCAGATGGGATGCATCCTCGGATGCTGAGGGAAGTGAAGGAAGAAATCGCAGAGGCACTGGCCATAATCTTCCAATCCTCCTTAGAAATGGGGGTGGTGTCAGGACTGGAGAATTGACGATGTTACACCCTTGTTCAAAAAAGGGTGTTTAAAAAAAATCCAGCATCTATTGCCGGTCAGTTTAACCTCGGTAGTGGGGAAACTTTTAGAAACGATAATAAAGGACAAAATTAACAGTCACTTGGACAAGTGTGGATTAATTAAGGAAAGCCAGCACGGATTTGTTAAAGGCTATTCGTGTTTAACCAACTTGATCGAGTTTTTTGATGAGGTAACAGAGAGGGTTGATGAGGGCAATGCGGTTGATGTGGTGTACATGGATTTCCAAAAGGCGTTCGACAAAGTGCCACATAATAGGCTTGCCAGCAAAGTTGAAGCCCATGGAATAAAAGGGACAGTGGCAGGAAACAGAGAGTATCGGTGAACGGTTGTTTTGCGGACTGAAGGAAGGTATACAGTGGTGTTCCCCAGGGGTCGGTTCTAGGACCACCGCTTTTCTTGGATGTGGGTGTACAGGGCACTATTTCAAAATTTGCAGATGACACAAAACTTGGAAGTATAGTGACCAGTGAGGAGGATAGTGATAGACTTCAAGAGGACATAGACAGGCTGGTGGAATGGGCGGACACGTGGCAGATGAAATTTAACGCAGAAAAGTGCGAAGTGATACATTTTGGTAGAAAGAATGAAGAGAGGAAATATAAACTAAATGATACAATCCTAAAGGGGGTGCATGAACAGAGAGACCCGGGGGTATATGCGCACAAATTGTTGAAGGTGGCAGGGCAGGTTGAGAAAGCCCATTAAAAAAGCTTACGGGATCCTGGGCTTCATGAATAAAGGCACAGAGTACAAAAGTGTGGACATTATGATGAACCTGTATAAAATACTGGTTCAGCCTCACCTGGAGTATTGTGTCCAATTCTGGGCACCACACATTAGGAAGGATGTGAAGGCCTTTGAGAGGGTGCAGAAAAGATTTACAAGAATGGTTCCAGGGATGAGGGACTTCAGTTACGTGGATAGACTGGAGAAGCTGGGGGTTGTTCTCCTTGGAGCAGAGAAGGTTGAGAGAAGATTTGATTGAGGCGTTCAAAATCATGAGGGGTCTGGACAGAGTAGATCGAGAGAAACTGTTCCCATTGGCAGAAGGGTCGAGAACCAGAGGACACAGATTTAAGGTGATTGGCAAAAGAACCAAAGGCGACATGAGGGAAAAACTTTTTTACTCAGCGAGTGGTTAGGATCTGGAATGCACTGTCTGAGAGGGTGGTGGAGGCAGACTCAATTACGGCTTTCAAAAGGGAGTTGGATAAGGACCTGAAGGAAAAAAATTTGCAGGGCTACGGGGAAAGGGCGGGGGGAATGGGACTAGCTGAAATGCTCTTGCAGAGAGGCGGCACGGGCTCGACGGGCCGAATGGCCTCCCTCTGTGCTGTAACCATCCTATGATTCTATGAATTCTCTGACCCACCGAAGGGGAACTTGGGCCTCCAAATGACTTCACATTAATACACGGACATTCCTCCAATATCCAGCACTAATTAAATCAGGAAACGGTACTCAACAGGGCTCGCTGAGCAGTGACGCTCCAATTTAGCGTTGACACTGCCAGCAATTTCCAGCTTTATTTATCCCTCCATGCCCTTGCCCCCTCTCTATCTCTACAACCCTCCGAGATCTCTGCGCTCCTCCAATTCTGGCCTCCTGCTCGTCCCCGATTTTAATCGCTCCACCATTGGCGACCGTGCCTTCAGCTGCCTAGGCCCCAAGATTGCTCCCTAAAGCTCTCCGCCTCTCTACCTCTCCCTCCTCCTTTAAAACGCTCCTTAAAGCTCATCTCTTTGACCGAGCTTGGTTCCATAAATGCAAACATAGAAACATAGAAGATAGGAGCAGGAGTAGGCCATTCGGCCCCTCGAGCCTGCTCCGCCATTCAATGAGATCATGGCTGATCATCCAAACTCAGTACCCTGTTCATGCTTTCTCCCCATATCCCTTGATACCTTTAGCCTTAAGAAATATATCTAACTCATTCTTGAATATATTTAATGACTTGGCCTCAACTACCTTCTGTGGTAGAGAATTCCACAGGTTCACCACTCTCTGGGTGAAGAAATTCCTCCTCATTTCTGTCCTAAATGGCTTACCCCTTATCCTTCGATTATGACCCCTGGTTCTGGACTCTCCGACCATCGGGAACATTCTTCCTGTATCTAGTTTGTCCAGACCTGTCGGAATTTTATATGTTTCGATGAGATCCCCTCTCATTCTTCTATACTCCAGTGAGTATAAGCCCAATCGACCCAATCTCTCCTCATATGTCATTCCTGCCATCTCAGGTATCAGCCTTGTGAATCTTCGCTGAACTCCCTCCATGGCAAGAACATCCTTCCTCAGATAAGGCGACCAAAACTGCACACAATACTCAAGGTGTGGTCTCACCAAGGCCCTGTACAACTGCAGCAGGACATCCCTGTTCCTATACTCGAACCCTTTCGCTACGAAGGCCAACATACCATTTGCCTTCTTCACCGCCTGCTGCACCTGCATGCTTACCTTCAGCGACTGGTGCACAAGGACACCCAGGTCTCGTTGCACTTCCCCTTCTGCCAATCTATTGCCATTCAGATAATAGTCTGCCTTTCTGTTTTTGACACCAAAGTGGATAACCTCGCATTTATCCACATTATATTGCATCTGCCACGCTTCTGCCCACTCACCCAACCTGTCCAAATCATCCTGGAGTTTCTCGGAATCCTCCTCGCAGCACACACTCCCACCCAGCTTTGTGTCATCTGCAAACTTGGAGATATTACATTTAGTTCCCTTATCCAGATCATTAATGTATATGCAAGTTGTTGTTACGTCCCTCAATGAGCTCCCCCTTTAATCTTCTCTCGAGACCGTAGAGCTTAAACTTCTTCAGTCTTTTCTTGTCGCTCATCCCTATTCCATTTTGGGAGCAAGAGTGCGGCCTGGATTGACTGAACCATTATCTGAAGGTTTCCTGTGGAGGAGTATCTCTCTTTCCGCCCCGCAGTTCCTTGGCCAATACCTGTGGAGCGGCGGTCACATCGACCCTTCCGACTGCTCTGTGGTTCACCGCCTTGGTCCCACCAAGTGATTTAGGGGGACGATTTAATGGTGTTGTGGCGGATCGCCACCTAAACGGGCGCAATCCACTTTTCCGTCCGTGGACAATACATCGGGCAACTTGCCTTTAAGGCGCATGCTGCCTTTAAGGCATGAAAAAGGGAGTGGGCGTGGCCTCAGGGTTTTGCAGAGAAATGTTGTCGCAGCCATTTTACCAGGAGATGTAATAAAAAGCCACGCGTTCCACATATTGACTCGGCCTCAATTCGTGCTTCGCGGCAGCCACAACAGTGTCATTCCAGCCCTCGCTCAAAACGGCCATCTCTTTTTTTTTTTTCCTTTTCAATTTCTCCAGAGCAAAGAAGAACTACCGAGTCTACGTTGTCATCCCGCTGTTACCTGGCTTTCAAGGGGACTTGTCAACTGGCGGTGGGAATTCTATCCAGACCATCCTGCACTTCACATTCCGGTAAACCACTTCTCCTGGAATCAGTGGTGTGTCGATCCGTAATAAAAACCGAAAATGCTGGGAATACTCAGCAGGTCAGGCAGCATCTGTGGAGAGAGAAACAGAGTTAACGTTTCAGGTCGACGACCCTTCGTCAGAACTGGAAAAAGCTGGAGATGGGACAGGTTTTTAAGCAAGTGCAGGGGTAGGGACAAGGGGGGGAGGAAAGAACAAAAGGGAAGGTCTGTGATAGGATGGAAGGCAGGAGAGATTAAGAGGCATCAAGAGATGGTGCGAGGCTAAAGGAGATGGTAATGGGACAAGTTAAGAAACAAAAGATGGCTCTAGATGAAGTGTAAATGGCACTGGCTGAATGATCGACAGCTACCATGTGAGAGAGAGAAAGAAAAATGATGGGGGAAAAAAAGAGATAGGGGCAGAGGTTCTGGTCTGAAATTGTTGAACTCGATGTTGAGTCCAGAAGGCTGTAAAGTGCCTAATTGAAAGATGAGGTGTTGTTCCTCGAGCTTACGTTGAGCTTCATTGGAACAATGTAAGAGGCCAAGGATGGTGAGGTCAGAGTGGGAGTGGAGCGGAGAATTAAAGCGACAGGCCGACCGGAAGCTCGGGGTCACCCTTGCGGACTGTGTCGCTCCATCTCCGTCCAGTGAGTGGGGGCCAACTATATGCAGTTTGTGTCCGAGTAAAGCGAGTGCTCCGTATTCATTGACGCCACTTGTGACAGCTCCTCATTTTTACGGAGTGCTGTCTCCCCGTGTCCACTAAAAGGGTAATGATTCATTGCCGCTTGTGAATTCTACACACCAGTGGGTTGAAAGGGGCTTAGGAAATTGGGAACAGGAGGAGGCCATTCAATTAGATCATGGCTGACCTGCACCTCAACTCCATCTACCTGTCTTGGTAACATTTAATACCCTTGCCTAACAAAAACCTATTGATCTCGGTTGGGAAATTTTCAATTGCCGACCCCCACCCCCACCAGCCTCAACAGCTTTTTGTGGGGAGAGAGAGTTCTAGATTGCCACGAACCTTAAGTGTTAATTTTGCTTCTGAATTGTTGCTCGCAGTAAGCCGTATTTATTATGAATCAAATAAATGGGCCAAATTGATCTCAGTGACTCTCCATGCAAATTTTTTAAAATTCGTTTATGGGATGTGGGCGTCGCTGGCAAGGCCCAGCATTTATTGCCCATCCCTAGTTGCCCTTTGAGAAGGTGGTGGTGAGCCGCCGCCTTAAACCGCTGCAGTCCGTGTGGTGAAGGTACTCCCACAGTGCTGTTAGGGAGGGAGTTCCAGGATTTTGACCCAGCGACGATGAAGGATCGGCAATATATGTCCAAGTCAGGCTGGTGTGAGACTTGGAGGGGAACTTGGAGGTGGTGGTGTTCCCATGCGCCTGCTGCCCTCGTCTTTCGAGGTGGAAGAGGTCGTGGGTTTGGGAGGTGCTGCCGAAGAAGCCTTGGCGAGTTGCTGCAGTGCATCTTGTAGATGGTACACACTGCAGCCACGGTGCGCCGGTGGTGGAGGGAGTGCCAATCAAGCGGGCTGCTTTGTCCTGGATGGTGTCGAGCTTCTTGAGTGTTGTTGGAGCTGCACTCATCCAGGCAAGTGGAGAGTATTCCATCACACTCCTGACTTGTGCCTTGTGGATGGTGGAAAGGCTTTGGGGAGTCAGGAGGTGAGACACTCGCCGCAGAATACCCAGCTTCTGACCTGCTCTTGTTGCCACAGTATTTATGTGGCTGGTCCAGTTAAGTTTCTGGTCAATGGTGAACCCCCAGGATGTTGATGGTTAGCGATTCGGCGATGGTAATGCCGTTGAATGTCAAGGGGCGGTGATTAGACTCTCACTTGTTGGAGAGAGTCATTGCCTGGCACTTCAATTATTCTGAATAAGCCCGCGTCCAACTGATAATGAAAGTGGTTGAATATTAGTTGAACGGCTGATGTCAAACCCACTGTGCCAATGTCGTTCCTCACATCAAAAATGACAATTTCACTCTACTGCTATTCTTTTCATGAGCTTTACAACTAAATATAATTTTCTTTTAAAATTTCCTTCCTCTAGGTCCATGTGCAGAGGTGAACATTCAATAGTTGAACGCTTAAAAAAATATAGTAAGTATTTTTTTTCTTCTGATTCCTGTCAAACAATGGTGTAATTATACAGATGCAGGCGGCTCCCACACCATGTGCGACACTGCTGATGTCAGGATAGGCGCAGTCAAGCCCAGCGCCATGCGGTAGACGGGTGCGATGTAGGCTGTCCCAGCCCAAGAGGAGGGATGGAGGCAGGCGGTGGGGGGATTGGTCATTTCTCCTACACCGGGAGAGAACTTTCGATGCCCGCCTTACATGAGAGAAACATCCACCGCTTTAGAGAGGGCGCTTTCATGCCACTTTGTGCTTGGCTGACGAGAGGAGGCTTCCTGATGCCGACTGCATTGGGCCGAAAACTGGAAGGGTCAAAATAGGAAACTTTCTCGTTGGCGGTCGTTGGGCCGGAATTTGCGGTGGGTAGTAACAGCGAACGAACAATTTGAGTATAAGAGTAAAGACATCTTACTACAATTATACAGGGCCCTGGTGAGACCACACCTGGAGTACTGTGTGCAGTTTTGGTCTCCTTACCTAAGGAAGGAGATACTTGCCATAGAGGGAGTGCAACGAAGGTTCGCCAGACTGGTTCCTGGGATGGGGGGGATTGTCCTATGGGGAGAGATTGAGTAGACGAGGCCTATAATCTCTGGAGTTTAGAAGAATGAGAGGTGATCTCATTGAAACATATAAAATTCTTACAGGGCTTGACAGGGTAGATGCAGGGAGGATGTTTCCCCTGGCTGGGGAGTCTAGAACCAGGGGTCGCAGTCTCAGAATAAGGGGTCGGCCATTTAGGACTGAGATTGAGGAGAAATTTCTTCACTCAGAGGGTGGAGAATCTTTGGCATTCTCTACCCCAGAGGGCTGTGGAGGCTCAGTCGTTGAGTATATTCAAGACAGAGATCGATAGATTTTTGAATATTAAGAGAATCAAGGGATATGGGGATAGTGCAGGAAAGTGGAGATGAGGTAGAAGATCAGCCATGATCTCATTGAATGGCGGAGCAGGCTCGAGGGGCCGAATGGCCGACTCCTGCTCCTATTTCTTACGTTCTCATGTTCACCGTTATTACCCCTTTGAAACTGACCGTAACTTCAGGGTGCAGCGTGTGTGATACCTGACTTGGAATCCTGAAGTTGTGATCAGTCATTCGCTGCTCCGACAGCGGCCGCACTGTGACCGCTCCCCCCCCCCCCCCGCCCTCACCAGAGCCGGCAATCGGGGAAATCAGTGAAACTGGCGGAAACTTTGGCTCTCCCGCGGTAATATCGCGGTCAAACACCCCAATTAAAATGAGAAGTCGCACAACACCAGGTTATAGTCCAACAGTTTTATTTGAAATTACGAGCTTTCGTAATTTCAAATAAAACTGTTGGACTATAACCTGGTGTTGTGCGACTTCTCATTTTTGTCCACCCCAGTCCAACACCGGCATCTCCGCATCATGACCTCAATTAAAAGGTGGACCTTGTTGGATTCGGTGTAACCGGGGTTTTAACAGCGGATTGACTGCTAAACAAACAATATGGTCCTGAAAAACTCATTTTAAATTTTATGGGGAGAATATGAGGGAGAAGGTGAATAGAGGGTTATGCTGATAGGGTTAGATGAGGAAAGACGGGAGGAGGCTCGAGTGGAGCATAAACACCGGCATGGACTGCTTGGGCCGAATGGCCTGTTTCTGTGCCGTATATCCTGTGTAATCCTATGGAGTGTCTAATTTAACCATTTTAATACAAATTGAAAGTTTTTAGAAACTTTAAAAAACTTTTTTTTGGTTCACCTTTATTTCAGGTTTATCTTTTCCCATGTGAGAGCCCCAAATCTTTGGGGGCGATTTTGCCAATGGGGGCGCATTGGAGGCGGGACTGCTGCTTGTCGGGTTTCAGTCCCGCCTCCATCGACTTGTGGCCAACCCACGCTATTTTCCCTTGATTGACCTTGTTGAGCCCGCCTAGCGGGCATAGCAGGCCAATTAAGGGGAAGCTGGTTACAGAGAACGTCAGAGAGTGACGTTTCATCTGTCAATTTTTGACAGCTGAATTGTCATCGTTTGACAGCTCTGTGAAGTTAGGCCTAGATATTCAGTTCCATTGTCTGCAGGCACTGCGAGTAACGGCCGGCCGATCCGATACCGCCCGCTGTACGCCACCCGCCCGAGACGAATTTCTCGCCCGTAGAATCAAAGGAGCGTCTTCACTTCCTGCTCTGCCGTCTGTTGCGAATGCTGCCTTGCGGGGGGGGCGGCGTGCTGACGTCGCAACAGCCCGCGCCAGGGGTTCCCCGTTAACTCGGGCTGATTTCAAACCGCCCGTCGGAAAAGCCGGACTTCTCGCCGCGGAGGTCGCGAGACCTTGGCGGGGAAGCGTTCCGCGGGGCCAGCGGCGAACGCCTTTGCTTCTCCGCTGACCGCGAGTTACGGGTTGAAGAAGTCCTGCACATTTGGGAGAGCTTTGCTGGTTTGCGGAGGTATTCGTGTTGTGCGAGATTCAAATTTGGGGTTAACACCTGCTTTAATATAGCGGTCAAAGCAACTTCATCGAAACAGGGCTTTATAAATAGAGGCAGGGGGTCATCTGAACAGTTTTGGTCTCCTTATCTAAGGAAGGATATACTTGCCTTGGAGGCGGTGCAACAAAGGTTCACTAGATTGATTCCTGGGATGAGAGGGCTGTCCCATGAGGAGAGATTGTGTAGAATGGGCCTATACTCTCTGGAGTTTAGAAGAATGAGAGGTGATCTCATTGAAACACATAGGATTCTGAGGGGGATTGACAGGGTAGATGCTGAGAGGATGTTTCCCCTGGCTGGAGAGTCTAGAACTAGGGGGCATAGTCTCAGGATAAGGGGTCGGCCAATTAAGACTGAGATGAGGAGGAATTTCTTCACTCAGTGGGTTGTGAATCTTTGGAATTCTCTGCCCCAGAGGGCTGTGGATGCTCAGTCTTTGAGTATATTCAAGGCTGAGATCGATAGATTTTTGGACTCTAGGGAAATCAAGGGATATGGAGATGGGGCGGGAAAGTGGAGTTGAGGTCGATGATCAGCCATGATCTTAGTGAATGGCAGAGCAGGCTCGAGGGGCCGAATGGCCGACTCCTGTTCCTATTTCTTATGTTCTTAACCACAAAATACGGGTGGGTTGGGGTCTGGTGGGTGTTTGAATTTGTAAAATCTCAAGGCCGACACCAACCTGTCCACTTCCGGTTTTAATGGAGGGTGGGCAATAAACCCGCTTCCATGAGGCGGGTTGGCCATTTAAATATTATAATGAGGCCGCGTGCCTCATACTTAACCTGTCTTCCAGGTTTAATCCGAACCGGCCGGGTTTCCCAGGCCTCGGGAAACCCGGCAGCTAAAGGGAGGTGAGGACTGCTCCCTGGAAACGGTAAGTGCCTTTCCGACACTGCTTGTGGGCCAGTAGGAGCAGGAGTGCTTCCTTCCAGCCCACCAAGCCTGCCTGTTTCCCTGCCAGCCATCGGACCTCCCCCTCCCACCATCAGATCCAGCCCCACAAAGGCAGCTGCAAGCTTTATAACTGCTCCTGGCCTACAGCCTCCTCCGGAGCGATTTCCTCCCCCACTCTGCCCAACAGGGAGCCAAGCCTGTCAATCAGGCTGGCTTCTGGGCGGGGAACGTGCTAGGGAAAAGAAACAGACACATGCTGTGGAGTTAAACCTTCAGTCTCACTCAGAGACCTGAGCGCAAAATCCAGGCTGACGCTCCCAATGCAGTGCTGAGGGAGCGCTGCACTGTCAGAGGTGCCGTCTTTCGGATGAGACGTTCAACCGAGGCCCCCGTCTGCTCTCTCAGGTGGGACGTAAAAGATCCCATGGCTGCTAATTTGAAGAAGAGCAGGGTAGTTCTCCCCGGTGTCCTGGGGCCAATATTTATCCCTCAGCCAACATCATTGAAAAAGAAAGACTTGCATTTCTACAGCGCCTTTCACGACCACCGGACGTCTCAAAGCGCTTTACAGCCAATGAAGTACTTTTGGAGTGGAGTCACTCTTGTAATGATGATCTGGCCATTACAGGTTCAGCGTCCAAAATCCGACAACCTCGGGACCGAGGCCGAGCCGGTTTTCGTGTTTTTCCGGACTTCGGAACGTGTTTCTGATGTCCGAAGTCCGGAAATATCGCAACCTGGGCTCGGGCGTTTCCGGACTTCAGACATCAGAGACACGTTCCGAGTCCGGAAATGCCTGGGCCGCTCCGCGTAGCGCTGACGCGTTTCTCCGCCCCTCCCCTTCTGTTAAAGGGGAGGGACGCTGCGAGCTCTGCAGAGCATCCGATGGCCCACACTAGGCCACCAGGGCGGCGTGGTGCCGTGGCCGCGGCCTGGCGGAAACACTTAGTGGAGCCTGTGCAGATTAAGGAGGATAAAACACAACACTAAAGTTTTATTGCACCACTCGCATTTTTCATAGGATTTTTCAAAAAAAAACAACAAAAGTTAATTGCTTTTTGAAGTACAGGTTGAGCATCCAAAATCCGGAGTTCCGGATTCCGGAACATTTTACGGATTCCGGTCGACCCTGCCACCAATAGTCCCGGAGTCCGGAACTCTGGATTTTGGACGCTCGACCTGTATCACCTTGCTGTTTGTGGGAGCTTGCTGTGCGCAAGCAGTGAGTGTGCCACCCATGGAGCGATGGCATTTCCTGCTCCTGAAAATGCTCGTGCTCTTCCAGAGTAACCAGACCTTCCCTGTTGTGTCCTTCTCGGTTTCAGTGGGGGACGACTGGGTGAAGTACATCTCGTTCGGTGGGCTGAGGACTCGCGCTGAGCTCGACAGCAGCCCAGTGTCGGAGCTAATCTACATCCACAGCAAGATGCTGATCGCCGATGACCGTCAAGTCATCATAGGTGAGGCCGGAAGAGTCGCCCGGTTTTTATCTCTCCCCCTCTTTTAATTGAATGCTTGATATTTCGAGCTGAATATTCGCTGGAACCAATCAAAAGGGAGCCACTGGAGTTCCTGCGAGTGGGGACGGTCTCCACCTGTCGAAGGTAGGTCGGTCACTGTGGTCTCCTGGACCTAGCTCGGTCGCCTTGGTGCGTCATGGGATTCTGGAACTAGTTCCCCCCACAAAATGCTCTTGAGGCTGGGGGGGGGCCAATTGATGATTTCAAAAAACTGAGATCGATAAGTTTTCGCCAGGCAAGGTCATAGAGTCACAACGGCACAGAAGGAGGCCATTCGGCCCATCGAGTCCATGCCAGCTCTCTGTAGAGCAATCCTGTCAGTCCCATTCCCCCCGCTCTATCCCCGTAGCCCTGCAAGTTTATTTCCCTCAAGTGCCTATCCAGTCTCCCCTTGAAAACATTGAGTGTCACCACTTCCGTTGGCAGCGAGTTTCAGGTCCTCACCACTCGCTGCGTAAAAAAGTTTTTCCTCACATCCTCCCTGTATCTCTTGCCCAAAATTTTAAATCTGTATCCCCTAGTCCTTGTACCATCAGCCTTTCCCCGTCTAGCCTATCCAAACCCGTCATAATCTTGTACACCTCTATCAAATCACCCCTCAACCTCCTTTGCTCCAATGAAAACAAATCCAGCTTCTCCAACCTGTCCCTGTATCTAAGATCCCTCATCCCCAGAACCATTCTGGTAAATCTCCTCTGCACCTTTCCCAAGGGGCCTTCACATCCTTCCTAAAGTGCTGACCAGAACTGGACGCAATACTCCAGTTGTGGCCGAACCAGCGCTTTATAAAGGTTCAGCATAACTTCTCTACTTTTGTAGTCAATACCTCTATTTATGAAGTCCAAGATCCCATATGCTTTGTTAACCACTCTCTCAATATGTCCTGCCACCTTCAGGGACCTATGCACATTAACTCCCAGGTCCCTCTCCCTGCACACTCTTTAAAACTGTGCCATTAAGTGTATATTGCCTCTCCCTGTTCCTTCTGCCAAAATGCATCACCTCACACTTCTCTATTAAATTCCATCTGCCCATTCTGCTAGCCTTTCTATGTCCTGTTGCAGTCGATTGGTATCATCATCACTGTTTGCCACACCCTCAAGTTTGGTGTCATCGGCAAATTTATAAATTCTACTCTGTATTCCAATATCCAGGTCATTTATATATTTCAAAAAAACAGTGGCCCCAGCACTGACCCTTGGGGCAACACGGTGGCATAGTGGTTAGCACTGGTGCCTCATAGCGCCAGGGACCCGGGTTCGAATCTGACCTCGGGTGACTGTCTGTGTGGAGTTTGCACATTCTCCCCGTGTCTGCGTGGGTTTCCTCCGGGTGCTCCGGTTTCCTCCCACAGTCCAAAAATGTGCGGGTTAGGTTGATTTGGCTATGATAAATTGACCCTTAGTGTTAGGGGGGGATTAAATATGTGGGGTTATGGGGATAGGATGGGATATGTTTGGGGGAATTAAATACGTGGGGTTACGGGGGTAGGGTGGGATATGTGTACTGTGGGGATTAAAGCAGGGACAGGGTATTGGATTTGGATGATCAGCCATGATCGTATTGAATGGTGGAGCAGGCTCGACGGGCCGAATGGCCTACTCCTGCTCCTAGATTCTATGTTTCTATGTTTCTATGTTACCACTGTCTACCATTCTCCAGTCTGAAAAACAGCCATTTACCACAACTCGCTGTTTTCTGTCCTTAAGCCAATTCCTTATCCAAGCTGCCACTGACCCACCTATTCCATGAGCCTCAATTTTGTTAACCAGCCTTTTATGTGGTATTTTGTCAAACGCCTTCCGAAAATCCATGTAGACAACATCCATTGCATTCCCTTCATCAATCCTCCCTGTTACTTCATCAAAAAAGGATATTAAGGGTTATGGAACCAAGGCGGGTAAATGGAGTTCAGATGCAGATCAGTCGCGATCTCATTGAATGGCGGAACAGGCTCGAATGGTCCACTCATGTTCCGATGGAGATGAATTTCCCTCAGTTGCTTTTACTAAGTTGGCCAACAAAAGAGTAGGGTTCGGGGACGATGGTGTGTGTGTGCACGCCGTTCAACGCTGGGACAGGACAGGCTGGGACCAGCTGTCCCCTTCTTCATTCCTGTGTAATTCTCCACCTCCCAAGTAAGAACATAAGAAACAGGAGCAGGAGTCGGCCAATCGGTCCCTCGAGCCTGCTCCGCCATTCAATAAGATCATGGCTGATCAAATCTTGTCCTCAACTCCACTTTCCCGCTCTCACCCCATACCCCTTGACTTCCTTGTAGTTCAAATGTCTGTCAATCTCCGCCTTGAATATATTCACTGACTCCGCCTCCACAGCTCTCTGGGGTAGAGAATTCCAAAGATTCACGACCCTCTGAGAAGAAATTCCTCATCTCTGTCTTAAATGGGCGACCCCTTATTCTGAAACTATGCCCCTAGTTCTAGATTCCCCCACTAGGGGAAACATCCTCTCAGCATCTACCCTATCGATCCCCCTCAGAATCTTCTATGTTTCAATAAGATCCCCTCTCATTCTTCTAAACTCCAATGAGTATAGGCCCAACCTGCTCAACCTTTCCTCATAAGACAACCCCTTCAACTCAGGAATCAACCTCGTGAACCTTCTCTGAACTGCCTCCAATGCAAGTATATCCTTCCTTAAATAAGGAGACCAAAACTGTACGCAGTACTCCAGGTGCGGCCTCACCAGTGCCCTGTAAAGTTGCATCAAAACTTCCCTACTTTTATACTCCATACCCCTTGCAATAAAGTAACGTTGGTGCCCTTCCTTCTCTCAATCAGGCTCAGCAAACATCAATGACCGCAGCATGCTGGGTAAGCGGGACAGCGAGCTGGCCGTCCTTGTAGAAGACACCGAGATGGAGACGTCTGTAATGGATGGCGAGGTGTACCAGGCGGGACGGTTTGCCCATCATCTGCGACTTCATTGTTTCAAGTATGTTTGAAAACTCGTCTTTCCTGAAGGCACCTCTCTTAAGGTACAAGTGTAGTCGGTGTTCCCAGGCGCGGAAGAGCAGGGTTGTCAGTATTGGGTTCCCCTGTCGGAACTACTCCTTGACCTCTAGGCAGCATTTGACCGAGTGTGGTACCAAGCAGTCAATGGGGATCAAGGGGGGAGTCTCTCCAGTGGTTGGAGTCATACCTAGCACAAAGGAAGATGGTTGTGGCTGTGGGAGGCCAATCGTCTCAGCCCCGAGACATCGCTGCAGGAGTTCCTCCTGGGCAGCATCCTTGGCCCAGTTATCTTCAGCTGCTTCATCATTGGCCTTCCCTCCATTATAAGGTCAGGAGCGGGGTGGACCTCTACCTCTTAGAAGGACAAGGGCAACATGGCGCATGGGAACACCACAACCTCCAAGTCAACTTGGACGTATATCGGCCGTTCCTTCATCGTCGCTGGGTCAAAATCCTGCAACTCCCTCCCTAACAGCACTGTGGGAGAACCTTCACCATACGGACTGCAGCGGTTCGAGAGAAAGATCCACTGTAACACAGTCACAGATCGGCCCCCCCCCCCCCCCACCTCGAAATTAGTCCTTTCCTGAAAAACAAGGGGAACAATATCCACCCCATAGCACTTAATTCGGGGATGTATTTGGAAGGATTGCTGCTCACGCTGGGGTGTGACAGAGCTGACGTAACATTAGCAGAAATAAAGGCCATTAACCCGGGTACTTTTGGGCAGACAGACAATCTCTAAAGTGTCTTGCGTTTAGCTTCCCGGTGCTGTCCGATTCAGTATTTCTCTCTCTTTCCATAGAATACACCTTGGACTAGCTGATGATCAGATGGCAGATATTCAAGACCCAGTTAGCGACCGGTGTTTCCAGGAGATCTGGAACGCCACCGCTACCACTAATGCGACCATTTATGAACAGGTGGGTTTCCATTGCACAACCCTGGATCTAACTTGCACCGACTCGTGGCTGCAATGTACGTGTAGGGTGCGGAGTAGAGATGAACTGGTCTTTGGTCTTTCGAATAATCAGGATCGACTGTTGTGTTTATTCGGAGTTTAAGGCGGATATAACACACTAGTTATACAACAAATACATAAGACCGTGACAAGCAGCGAGTACTGGCCCCGATCAGACAGAGAGCTGGCGTGCGCTAACAGCTCTCCTCGTCTCACGTGTATCTCTATCTCTCCTTGAACTGCCCAACTGCCTGTCGTTAAAATCCCATCTGGTTCACTAATGTCCTTTAGGGAAGGAAATCTGCCGTCCTTACCTGGTCTGGCCTATATGTGACTCCAGACCCACAGCAATGCGGTTGACTCTTAACTGCCCTCTGAAATGGCCTAGCAAGCCACTCAGTTGTAACAAACTGCTGCAAAACATACGATAGCAAAATACTGCAGATGCTGGAAATCCGAAATAACAACAGAAAACGCTGGAAAAACTCAGCTGGCCAGGCAGCATCCGTGGAGAGAGAAACAGAGTTAACGTTTCAGGTCGAGACCTTTCATCAGAACTGGAAACAGCAGGAAATCAAATAGATTTAAGGCAAGGATAAAGCTGGGAAAAGGGGGAGGGGATGAAAGAACAAAAGGAGAGATTAAGAGACAAATATGCAAAACATAATAAGAATGAAACCGGATGGACCACCCGGCATCGGCATCGGCACCGGCTACGGACACGGCAACGGCACACCCAGCCCAGTCGACCCTGCAAAGTCCTCCTCACCAACATCTGGGGACTTGTGCCAAAATTGGGAGAGCTGTCCCACAGACTAGTCAAGCAACAGCCTGACATAGTCATACTCACAGAATCATACCTTTCAGCCAATGTCCCGAACTCCTCCATTACCATCCTTGGGTATGTCTCAAGGGGCAACTAGGGATGGGCAATAAATGCTGGCCTTGCCAGCGACGCCCAGATCCCAGAGTGAATTTAAAAAAAAGAGTGTTTGACCAAAGTCAGCATAGATCGGGCGGTCTTCACTCCACCATCTGTGCTTTTCAGGTCTTTCTTTAATACACTATTTTTAGGGGTGGACCTGGGGTAGAATATGCTGAGGACTCCTTTCCCCTTATCTCATCCGGCCCTGTCCTCCCAAGTTTGGAGTCAGACACACCATTCTCGGCCTTCAGATTGTTCGTAACCGCTTGTTATTAGTTTTTTATGTTCAAAGCCGTTCATGCAGCTTAGCTATGCAAACGAACTATTTCATTCCATTGTCAGACTGTTGTACCGTGGAATGAATCATTAAATTCCCAAAGATATTCTATTCTCACACACTGGTTAACTTACCCATCTTACCAAGCAGTTTTTGTGAAACAGAGTCGAAATCCTAACCTGGCATTATAACATGGTTATTAGTGGTAATGGAAGACACATAGGCGTTGGGCCTTGCTTGGCCAAATTAAAGATACAGTCCGCAGCCTTCCTCGCGCACACACAGCAGACCGCTGGCCTGGGAAGCAAGGTCATATGTGACTGCCACTGTGTGGAATGTTATAACATCCACAGGGGACCAAAAACATCGGCAAATTTTAAGCATCTATCCAGCTACTCTAATACTAGTCTGAAGACACTTTGGGGGGGGAAAATTCGGTTGCTTTGCGCCTCCCGTTAGCGCCCTGGGGCGCAAAGCAACCAGCGCCCGGGCGCGGCGCCGCCAACGTCTCCCGCGAAATTCAGCGGGAGGTTAGCGGCGGCGGTAACCATTAGCGCCCCGCGGTGCTGCGCCGCCGGCGATGACGTCATCGCTGTGCGCAGCGCCCCGCTCACACCCCGGCTGCGATCTTCAGTAGCGCCCCCCGGACGCTATGTCCGACAGGGTCAGGGGGGACCTACCTGCGGCCGGGGCGGCGCAAATTAAAGGCGAGGCGCCGGGCGGCCAAAGGGGGCGCGACTCAATTTTTTCCCCTGAATCTCGAGCTCTAATACAATCATCTAAATACAATATTATTCACGTTACAATTTCATTCGCATAACCATATACGTTTTAGGTGCCCCCTAATTTCTAACAGTGGCGGGCCTCCTTCTCGAACCGCTGCAGGCCGTGTGGTAGGGATCCAGGGTTTTGGCCCAGCGACGATGAAGGAACCGCCGATAGATGCCCCAGGTCTGGATAGTATGTGACGTGCTGGGAAACTTGGAGGTAATGGTGTTCCCTTGCACCTGCTGCCCTTGTCCTTTTTAGATGGTGGAGGTCACGGGTTTGGGAGGGTTCATGCAACTTGTGTGATCTGCTTTGAACAAAAAAAGAGAAAATGGTTGTCAAACAGCAACTTGCATCTTTGTGGTCCCTTTTTAAAGTAACAAATAGCCCAAGGTGCTTAACACAGATGCGGAACGGGAGTAGAGGAGAAAATTGGTTAACAGACAGGAAACCGAGAGTAGGAATAAATGGGGCTTTTTCGGGGTGGCAGGCGGTGGCTAGTGGGGTACTGCAGGTTTCAGTGCTTGGGCCCCAGCTATTCACAATATATATCAATAAATTGGATGAGGGAACCAAATGTAATATTTCCAAGTTTGCTGACGACACAATTGTGAGTTGTGAGGAGGATGCAAAGAGGCTTCAAGGCGATTTAGACAAGTTGAGCGAGTGGGCAAATACATGGCAGATGCAGTATAACGTGGATTAATGTGAATTTATCCACTTCAGTCAGAAAAACAAAGGCAGAGTATTATTTAAATGGTGATAGATTGGGAAATGTTGATGTACAAAGGGACCTGGGTGTCCTTGTACACCAGTCACTGAAAGCAAACATGCAGGTGCAGCAAACAGTTAGGAAGGCAAATGGTATGTTGGCCTTCATTGCAAGAGGATTTGAGTACAGGAGCAAGGATGCCTTACTACAGGGCCTTGGTGAGACCACACCTTGAGTACTGTGTGCAGTTTTGGTCTCCTTACCTAAGAAAGGATATACTTGGCCATAGAGGGAGTGCAGCGAAGGTTCACCAGACTGATTCCTGGGATGACAGGACTGTCGTATGAGGAGAGATTAGGTCGACTAATTGGGCTTGTATTCACTAGAGTTTAGAAGAATGAGAGGGGATCTCATTGAAACGTATAAAATTCTGACACGGCTAGACAGACTGGATTCAGGGAGGATGTTTCCCCTGGCTGGGAGGGGTTGAGAACGAGGGGTCACAGTCTCAGGATACGGGGTAGGACATTTAGGACTGAGATGAGGAGAAATTTCTTCACTCAGAGGGTGGTGAACCTGTGGAATTCTTTACCACCGAAGGCTGTGGAGGCCAAGTCACGGAATATATTTAAGAAGGAGATAGATAGATTTCTAGACACAAAAGGCATCAAGAGGTATGGGGAGAGAGCGGGAATATGGTATTGAGATAGAGGATCAGCCATGATCATATTGAATGGCGGCGCAGGCTCGAAGGGCCGAATGGCCCACTCCTGCTCCTATTTTTCTATGTTTCTATGTTTAGGAGAAGTGACTGGAAGCATAGGCACAAAGGTTTTTGAGGATGCTTCCAAAGATGTGGAGAGAAGTAGCAAAGGGGGAAGGATTCGGCGAGGGACTTCAAGAGAAATGCCAAGATGGCCTAAGACTGTCGCTGGTGGTGAAGAGGGGCTGCACAGGAGGTCAGAGAGCAAAATGTACCAGCCAGGATGGAGGAGAGGGTGAGGTGAGGCCGTGAGGGACAGTTGCTACGATGGTGGCCTTTTAAAGTGGGACAGAAGCTGAACAAATATCTTGATGGAATGGAATTTATTACTGGGGCTGTGGTGGGGGGGTGGGAATTGGGGTAAAAATCTTTTCCCATTCCTCTCGAACAATATTTGTAGATTGAAGCACCGTCAAAAGCAAGGGAGTTTGTGTGTGGGATCAGTTCCATGGTTGTTTAACACTTGGTAGAAATGTGGCTGTCTTTGCAGAGAGAGAGACCTTGGCTCAGTGAGATTGAGGTTTGATCCTAACGGTTTATAGAATGGTGACTTTTTTTCCATTTTTGAGAGCCCTTACGCAAAAGCGTATTCTTGATCTCTGAGATAATTTGGCAAACTTCTGATTTAGGTTTCATATTTTCCTCCTCTCAACCAACCCCTTCACCCCCCCCCCCTCCCCCCCCCCCCCCCCCCCCCCCCCCCTACCCAACCTCAGGTTTTTCGGTGTCTCCCCTCGAATTCTGCTCCGAGTCTTGTGGAGTTGCGAGAGTTTGTGTCCACGCCCGGCCTCGTGACCGAGAATCCCGAAGAAGCCCGCGAAAAGCTGAAGAGCATCCATGGGTTCTTGGTCCAATATCCACTCTACTTCCTGAGCGAGGAATATCTCCTGCCCCCGCTCAACAGTAAAGAAGGAATGGTTCCAATTGAGGTTTGGACTTGATGAGATTAGAAGATGGCAGTTGGCTGACGCGGCTAGCCAAAGTCTTGCTCCCAACAGATAGTTTGGAATCTTTGGACCAGCCTCAACTCACAAACCTTGCAGTTCTGAACTTCTCACTCAATGTTGTTAGTAACGACCCATTTTGACGGCCAAATGGCAGATCGTTTCTGGATTAACGGACAGTTGGGAGTTGGTTACAAGGCTGTTGACATGATGACCGATTGGAATGGCTTCCTCGGTTGGAGTTAAGAGATCTTTCGTCTCGCCTCTGCTTGCTTCTGATCACCGTGTGGTGCTTGCTGGGAAATCTTGGCGCTGTGGCCAGCTGGTGAGATTCGGCGAGTCTGTTAATAAAGTTCTAGGATGTCTTATGCCGTGCAGGAGACTTTAGAGGCTCTCCAAAGACAGTCCAGCCCGGAAGCCCTGGAGTTGCTACGAAACTGGTTCCGTTCCCTAGCATCATCTCAATTCCTGAATTTCTGCTGCTTCGTCCTTTTCCACGGTGACTTTTTTCTTTTGGAACGCGCGTATGTTTTTACTCTTTGTTAAATCACTCATCTCGAGCCAAAAGGTTACAGGAGCACTGCCGTCAGGAATTCTTCACGCCCACGCCAGCAACTGAGAATTTGAACAAACTCTGGGCGGTTTAGGTCTGGCTTTCAGATTTCAGATAAAAGGGTTGGTTTGGAATTTTGCAAATCGGAACTTTTTTGAAATTTCACATTGTGCAGCAGGCTGATCAGATCTCAAAGCCCGCTGTCTTCCACTCCTGTTAGCAATCGCACTGCCATCTTGTGACACACAAGTTTCTTTGAGAACAGAGTATATTTTAATTTGCGCTCAACACTGTCAAAGTAATTGTCAGCTGTGACTCAGTGGGTCGCACTCTCTCTCTCTCTCTCTCTCTCTCTCTCTCTCTCTCTCTCTCTCTCTCTCTCTCTCTCGCTTCTGAGTCAGAAGGTCGTGGGTTCGAGTCCCGCTCCAGAGACTTGAGTACATAAATCTTGGCCGACACTCCCGGTGTCAGTGCTGAGGGAGCGCTGCACTGTCGGAGGTGCCGTATTTCAGATGAGACATTAACCCGAGGCCCAGTCTGCTCTCAGGTGGACGTAAAAGATCCCACTGGCACTATTTCGAACAAGAGCAGGGAGGGGGGGGAAGAGTTCGTCCTGGGGCCAATATTTATCCTTCAATCAACATAACAAAAACAGATGATCTGGTCATCATCACATTGCTGTTGGTGGGACCTTGCTGTGCGCAAATTGGCTGCTGCGTTGCCCACATTACAACAGTGACTACACTCCAAAAAGTACTTCATTGGCTGTAAAGTGCTTTGGGACGTCCAGTGGTCGTGAAAGGCGCTATAGAAATGCAAGTCTTTTAAGTTTTTGGTTTGAAGGTACCATGGCTGGTGCACTCATTCTGGGGGAGGGAGCCTGTTCACGACCAATACGGCAGGACCTTTTGAGTTACATTTTAATAAAGGATGATTAGTGGTGATTATAACGGGGTACAACACTTTAATAAGACTGTGGGAGTTTAGAATGATGAGTACAGTTGCCACTTTTCTATCGCGCCCTTCACGACCCCAGGATGTCCCAAAGCCCTTTACAGCCAATGAAGTACTTTTTGAAGTGTCGTCACTGTTGTAATGTAGGAAACGTGGCAGCTAATTTGCGCACAGCAAGCTCCCACAAACAGCAGTGTTATAATGATCAGATCATTTTTTTTTAATGATGTTGATTGAGGGATAAATATTGGCCCCCAGGACTCCCCCCCCCCCCCCCCCCCCCCCCCCCCCCCCCCGCTCTTCTTCGAAATAGGGGCCGTGGGATCTTTCACGCCCACCTGAGAGGGCGGATCTCGGGTTTAACGTCTCATCCGAAAGACGGCACCTCAGACAGTGCAGCACTCCCTCAGTACTGGGCTGGGAGGCGAGAGTGCGACCACTGAGCCAAGACTGACCCAGCTCCCCCTTCCTAGCGTGATGCACTTTCTGGTTCTGCTCAGCGTTTTCCCTCTGTTGACGAAGTGAGATCAGGAGCTCACTGAGTGAGGAACCCATGCCTTAGCATTCCATTGTGCAGCATTCCTCACCCGATCCTGCTACCTGCTGATATTTTACTACCGTCTTTCGACAAAAAACACTGCCCGTTTCCATTTTTTGTACAAATAAATAAATCGATTTCCCCCACAGTTGAGTTGCATGTTTTTATTTTAATCCAAGTGGGAATTGTTCGCTTTGAAACTTGTTCAAACATGGGAGAAGATTCACAGTGTGAGATAAGGTTCACAGTGTCAGCTGTGGCTCAGTGGGTAGCACACTCGCCTCTGAGTCAGAAGGTTGTGGGTTCAAGTCCCACTCCAGGGACTTGAGCACATAAAGCTAGGCCGACACTCCAGTGCCAGTACTGAGGGAGCGCCGCACTGTCGGAGGTGCCGTCTTTCGAATGAGACGTTAAACAGAGGCCCCGACTGCTCTCTCAGGTGGATGTAAAAGATCCCATGGCCATTATTTCAAAGACGAGCAGGGGAGTTCTTCCTGGGGCCAATATTTATCCCTCAACCAACATCACAAAAACAGATAATCTGGTCATTATCGCATTGCTGTTTATGGGATCCTGCTGTGCGGAAATTGGCTGCTGCGTTTCCCACATTACAACAGTGACTCCACTTCAAAAGTACTTCATTGGCTGTAAAGCGCTTTGGGACGTCCGGTGGTCTTGAAAGGCGCTGTAGAAATGCAAGTCTTTTTTATTTAAAAGTGAGTTGTGCCTGTGCCGGCTCTTTGAAAGAGCTCTCCGATTAGTCCCATTCCCCCCTGCTCTTTCCCCACAGCCCTGTAACTTTTTTCCGTCAAGTATTTATCCAATTCCCTTTTGAAAGTTACTATTGAATCTGCTTCCACCGCCCTTTCAGGCAGCGCGTTCCAGATCACAACAACTCGCTGCGCAAAAATAATTTCTCCTCGTCTCCCCCTAACTTTTTTAACCAATTATCTTAAATCTGTGTCCTCTGGTTCCCGACCCTCCTGCCAGTGGAAACAGTTTCTCCCTACCTGCTCTCTGAAAACCCTGCATGATTTTGAACACCTCTACTTTAAAACTACTTCAAAATTATTTTAAGCAGGGTGACAAAATAAAATAAATACTCCCACTAGCTGTTACAAGTGGCGGAGACAGAAATGAAGTGATGCCGACCTGTGCCGAAGGACTATGGGGGCGATTTTTCCCAGCCCTGGGGAGGCTGGTTTGGAGGCGGGACTGCCGGGAAAATGGCAGAATCTGGGAGTGGGTACCCATCCCGCCCGCAACCCGCCTCTGTGCCATCTTCCCGCGCCGGGTCCCGTCTCCTCGAGGCGGGAAGGGGATTAGTGCCAATTAACTGCCTGTTGACAGGAAGTTACCAGGCAGTTTTTTGGCTAATCCCTATTTTGCCACCTGAAGTGTGGGCTTCCCGATGGCTCCGAACCTCGCCAGGGTCAGCGAGGTGAGGCGGGGGTCCGAGGAGCCAAAAAGTGCGCTGTGCAGGTGAGTGATTGGTGCAAGTGTGGAGAGGTAAGTTTGTGAGGTGACTCTAAAGTGTTTTAATAAGATTACTGACCTTTGCTTCTTCCTCCAGGCTTCATCCCTTTAGGCTGTGGAGCTGCCTCATCTCACCGGCAGAGAAAGCAGAATGGCCGCTGCATTCTTAAATGCAGCAGCCTTCTGCTTTCTGCTCAGGAAAGCTTTCTAATTGAGTCTTGAGTAAAGGACTCAACTTAGAAGACAGATTGGCAGTGTTTGACAGCTTCGCAGAGCTGTCAAACGATGACAATTCATCTGTCAAAAAATCTTGACAGATGAAACGTCATACGCTGACATTCTCTGTAACCGGCTTCCCCTTAATTGGCCTGCTGAGCCCGCTGGGCGGGCTTAACAAGGTCAATCAAGGGAAAATAGCGTGGGTTGGCCCCAAGTCGATGGAGGCGGGACTAAAACCCGACAAGCAGCAGTCCTGCCTCCATCACGTCCCGATTGGAAAAAAATCACCCCCCCTATGAGTTTCCCAGTCCCAGTGGGGAGACTTGTTTAAAGGGAGGCCACAGCAGTGTAGTTCCATTTCTCCAACTGTTTCCCTCGAGCGGGACTCTCCATTGGGAGAGCAGGGTGTCGGGGGATTTTCCAGGGAAGATCCCTCCTCATTAAAAATAAAGAACTTGCATTTCCATCGCATCTATCATGACCTCAGGACATCCTGAAGCGCTATACAGCCAATGAAATAGTGTGCGTTATTGTTGTAATGTAGGAAACACGACGGCCAACTTGCGCACAGCAAGCTCCCACAAACAGCAATGTGATGATGGGGTTTTTTTTGGTAGAGGGATGAATATTTGACCAGGACATCGGGGTGAACTCTCCTGCTCTTTGAAATAGTGTAACGGGATCTTTAACTTCGACTGAAATCGAAGGGATCTAGTTTACGTCCACCTGAGAGCAGGTGGGGCCTCGGTTTAACGTCTCATCTGAAATTAATAAAAAAATAATGAAATTTACACTCATATATTCATATATATATATATTTATATTAATGACTTGGATGAAGGGACCGAGTGTACTGTAGCCAAATTTGCTGATGATACAAAGATAGGTGGGAAAGCAAATTGTGTGGAGGACGCAAAGGATCTCCAAAGGGATATAGATAGGCTAAGTGAGTGGGCAGGAATCTGGCAGATGGAGTATAATGTAGGAAGAATAAAAAAGCAAATTATTATTTAAATAGGGATAGATTACAAAATGCTGAGGTACAGAGGGATCTGGGGGTCCTTGTACATGAATCACAAAAAGTTAGCATGCAGGAACAGCAAGTAATCAGGAAGGCAAATGGAATGTTGGCCTTTATTGCAAGGGGAATGGAGTATAAAAGTAGGGAAGTCCTGTTACAACTGTACTGGGCGTTGGTGAGACCACACCTGGAGTACTGCATACAGTTTTGGTCTCCTTATTTAAGGAAGGATATACTGGCATTGGAGGCAGTTCAGAGACGATTCACTCGGTTGATTCCGGAGATGAAGGGGTTTTCTTGTGAAGAAAGGTTGAGCAGGTTGGGCCGATACTCATGGGAGTTTAGAAGAATGAGAGGTGATCTTATAAGATTCTGAAGGGGCTTGACCGGGTAGATGCAGAGAGGTTGTTTCCCCTCGTGGGGGAATCTAGAACTAGGGGGTATAGTTTCAGAATAAGGGGGCACCCTTTTAAATCAGAAATGAGGAGGAATTTCTTCTCTGAGGGTCGTGAATCTTTGGAATTCTCTTCTCCAGAGAGCTGTGGAGGCTGGGTCATTGAATATATTTAAGGTGGAGATTGACAGATTTTTGAACGATAAGGGAGTCAAGGGTTATGGGGAGCGGGCAGGGAAGTGGAGTTGAGGCCAAGATCAGATCAGCCATGATCTCATTGAATGGCGGAGCAGGCTCGAGGGGCCGAATGACCTACTCCTGCTCCTACATCTTATGTTCTTATGAAAGACGGCACCTCCGACGGTGCAGCCCTGGCACTGGGAGTGACAGCCTATATTTTTGTGCTCAATCTCTGGAGTGGGGCTTAGAACCCACAAACTACTGACTCCGAGGTGAGAGTGTGACCCACTGAACCACGGCCGAGTAGGATAGCCCATTTCAGGAGGCGTGAAATTGGGCAAAGAGCACAATGGAAGGTTGCCCAGCATCTTGATATGGATGAGAAATGCCATATCAAGACGCTGGGCATATAATTGGCAAATGAAGTTCAACACAGATAAATGTGAGGTATTACATTTTGGTAGGAAGAATATGGAGGTCACATTACTTGGAGGATGCGAGTCTAGGTGGGGTAGAGGAACAAAGGAATCTCGGAGTATAAATACACAAATCTCTAAACGTTGTGACGCAGGTTAGCAAGGCCATAAAAAAAAGCAAACCAAGCATTAGGGTTTATTTCTAGAGGGATAGAATTGAAAAGTAGAGAAGTTATGCCAAACCTGTATCTAACCTTGGTTAGACCACACTTGGAGTACTGCGGGCAGTTCTGGTCGCCATATAGAGACACTGGAGAGGGTGCAGAGAAGATTTACAAGGATGATACCAGAAATGCGAGGGTATACATATCAGGAAAGGATGAACAGGCTGGGTCTCTTTTCTCTTGAAAAAAGAAGGCTGAGGGGTGACCTAATAGAGGGCTTTAAAATCATGAAAAATGTTGATAGAGTGGATACAGAGAGAGTGTTTCCACTTGTGGGGAAGAGCAAAACTAGAGGCCATCAATATAAAATAGTCACCAAAAAATCAAATAGGGAATTCAGAAGAAACTTCTTTACCCAGAGAGTGGTGAGAATGTGGAACTCGCTACCACAGGGAGTGGTTGAAGTATAGATGCATTTAAGGGGAGGCTGGACAAGCATATGAGGGAGAAGGGAATAGAGGGTTATGCTGATAGATTTAGATGAGGAAAGACTGGAGGAGGCTCGAGTGGAGCACAGACTGGTTGGACCGAATGGCCTGTTTCTGTGCCGTATATCCTGTGTAATCTTATGTAGTTCATCCATCCAGAAACATGTCCGCCCATCACTGCATCAGTTTGATTCCAGGGCTATTGATTCCACTGCCTCCGATGGGCGTCCATTCCGCATTCTTTGTGTGAAGAACTCCCTGACACAAGTCCCAGGGTGCAACTGTCCCTGGTTCAAATTCAGCTCTGCTGCGGTTTCATTTAAAGCAGTGTTCTGGATCTAGCTTGTCGAAACTGTTTGCCGTCTTATCGACCTCGAGGAGATCCCCTTTCAGTCACTTCCCTCCAAACATGAAAAGCCCTAGTTTTTTTTTCCTGTGCCAGTCGCGTTCGCGCCTCTCCACAAAACACCTCTGTTCGGGTCTTGCTGCATCCACGTTGCTCGGTTACGCTGCTCTCTAGCTCCCTCTGCAGGGCTGCGGGGAAAGAGCAGGGGGGATGGGACTAATTGGAGAGCTCTTTCAAAGAGCCGACACAGGCACGATGGGCCGAATGGCCTCCTCCAACGCTCCCGCTGAGCTGCACGGCACCGCTTACCCGCTTTTCGATGGGAGATTTTGTTTGGCCACGCAGCCTGTTAAAGGGTCCGACGCACCCAAAAAAAATTAGGGGGAACCTTGGCCTCCTGTGCTGTAGGATTCTACACCGCTCTCTATCTCCCTCTGCTGGTGTCTCTCTGCATCACTCACTGTACTCCATTACTAGGTGGGATTGTGAGCTGTGAGGAGGATGCAAAGAGGCTTCAAGGCGATTTAGACAAGTTGAGTGAGTGGGCAAATACATGGATAAGTGTGAAGTTATCCACTTCGGTAGGAAAAACAGAAAGGCAGAGTATTATTAAAATGGTCAAAGATTGGGAAATGTTGATGTACAAAGGGACCTGGGTGTCCTTGTACACCAGTCACTGAAAGCAAACATGCAGGTGCAGCAAGCAGTTAGGAAGGCAAATGGTATGTTAAGAACATAAGAACATAAGAAATAGGAGCAGGAGTTGACCAATCGGCCCCTCGAGCCTGCTCCGCCATTCAATGAGATCATGGCTGATCTGATCCAACCTCAACTCTAAAGAGCACAAGAAGTAGGAGCAGGACCAGGCCACTCGGCCCCTGGGCCCGCTCCGCCACCCACAGGGCCTTGACCGATCCGAACTCAGCCTCATGTCCAATTTCCAGCCCGCTCCCCGTAACCCCTGATTCCCTTTACTTCTCGGAAACGGTCTATTTCTGTTTTAAATTTATTTAATGAAGTAGCTTCCACAGCTTCCTGGGGTAGCAAATTCCACAGACCCACTACCCTCTGAGTGAAAAAGTTTCTCCTCATCTCAGTTTTGAAAGAGGAGCCCCTTATTCTAAGATTATGTCCCCTAGTTCTAGTTTCACCCATCATTGGGAACATCCTCACCGCGTCCACCTCATCAAGCCCCTTCACAATCTTATATGTTTCAATAAGATCGCCTCTCATTCTTCTGAACTCCAATGAGTAGAGTCCCAATCTACTCAACCTCTCCTCGTATGTCCACCCCCTCATCCCCGGAATTAACCGAGTGAACCTTCTTTGTACTGCCTCGAGAGCAAGTATGTCTTTTCTTAAGTATGGACACCAAAACTGTATGCAGTACTCCAGGTGCGGTCTCACCAATACCCTATATGTTGGCCTTCATTGCAAGAGGATTTGAGTCCAGGAGCAAGGATGTCTTGCTTCAGTTATACAGGGCCTTGGTGAGACCACACCTGCAGTACTGTGTTTTAGTTTTGGTCTCCTTACCTAAGAAAGGATATACAGTACTTGCCATAGAGGGAGTGCAGCAAAGGTTCACCAGACTGATTCCTTTCGGGTGGACGTAAAAGATCCCACGGCCACTATTTCGAAGAAGAGCAGGGGAGTTTGCCCTGGGGCCAATATTTATCCTTCAATCAACATGACTAAAACAGATGATCTGGTCATTATCACATTGCTGTGTGTGGGAGCTTGCTGTGCTCAAATTGTCCAGTGAGTTTCCCTACATTACAACAGTGAATTTACTTCAAAAGTACTTCATTGCCTGTAAAGCGCTTTGGGACGTCCAGTGGTCATGAACGGCGCTATAGAAATGCAAGTCTGTCTGTCTTCTTTGTAGATAGGATATGCACCAAATTGACAGCCCCAAGGAAATGAAGCCCCTGTCCCACCGCCACCAACCAAATGATCAAAAAGAAAGAGTTGCATTTCTATAGCGCCTTTCACGACCTCAGGACTGTCCCAAAGTGCTTTACAGCCAATGAAGTACCTTTTGAAGTACACCTGGAGTACTGTGTGCAGTTTTGGTCTCCTTACCTAAGAAAGGATGTTCTTGCCATAGAGGGAGTGCAGCGCAGGTTCACCAGACTGATTCCTGGGATGGCAGGACTGTCGTATGAGGAGAGATTGGGTCGACTAGGCCTGTATTCACCAGAGTTTAGAAGAATGAGAGGGGATCTCATTGAAACGTATAAAATTCTGACAGGGCTAGACAGACTGGATGCAAGGAGGATGTTTCCCCTGGCTGGGGGGTGTAGAACGAGGGGGTCACAGTCTCAGGATACAGGGTTGGACATTTAGGACTGAGATGAGGAGAAATCTCTTCACTCAGAGGGTGGTGAACCTGTGGAATTCTCTACCACAGAAGGCTGTGGAGGCCAAGTCACTGAATATATTTAAGAAGGAGATAGATAGATTTCTAGACACAAAAGGCATCAAGGGGTATGGGGAGAGAGCGGGAATATGGTATTGAGATAGAGGATCAGCCACGATCATATTGAATGGCGGAGCAGGCTCGAATGGCCTACTCCTGCTCCAATTTTTCTATGTTTCTATGTTACACTGCTCTCTATCTCGCTCTGCTGGTGTCTCTGCATCACTCACTGTACTCAGTTACACCTCTCTCTATCTCGGCTATATTTATTTGTACCACAAGTGGGTTGGACCAGATTTCTGATCTGGTCCCCTTGGAGGACAAGACGCACCCAACAGTTTGTCTGGAATGTGTAATTTGATCATTTGATCCTGCCTGCTGGAGAGTAATTCAAGGTCTCGGCAATGTGCAATTTGATCCAGTCATTGTCACAGGCTGGCTCCTCGAGCCAAGCTGCTCCCGTGCAGCCACGGCAGTGGCATCTACCTGTTAATGTGGTCAGCTGGAAAGGCAAGCTAACTCCGCCACGGCCACGTACAGCCTGCCCTGTCGACCCTCTCCCAATCATCAGTCGAGTGATACAACATAAAACGCTGGAAATGCTCAGCAGGTCAGGCAGCATCTGTGGAGATTGTCGAAGTCTCGACTTCCGAGTAAGACTCTTGAAACAATATCGTCAAAGAAGGCTTTATTATTTACTTGCTTGCAAGGAGAATGCAACCGTAGTCAAATAGCTACGATGACACACTGAAGAATCACAGAAAATGGAAGATCTTATACACTGAAAACACAAGCTTCCCATATCACATGACATGTTGTTTAAGGTAAGCTAAGTTAAAAGTTTAAAAAAAACATAAGAAATGCCTTCCGATGAGACTAGCTAATCTCCACAAAATGGAGTCTATCTATCTGTTCTTCGACCAAGGCCAAGGCACCTGGCTGTTTACTTCACTAGCCCTTGGTTATCTCAAGTTGATTAGAAGAAGCCTTTTTTTTCTCTGTACTAGCAGACTTTGCAGACAGCATAGTCTGCAAGTTTAAATTCATCTCCATGAGAAACATAACAACTTTATCTTTTCCCAAACAAGTCAGAGTTGGCCATTTTGTATCACTCTTGGTGTCCAGGAAGCCATTTTGTGTCCGAGACAAAAACTGCACTTCCACAAGATAGAAGCAGAGTTAACATTTCAGGTCGATGACCCTTCGTCAGAACGTTAACTCTGTTTCTCTTTCCGTCAATGCTGCCTGATTTGCTGAGTGAAATCCAGTGGTTGGAACCGCCGGTGTGCATGTGCAGCTACATCATCGGGTGTCTCTCACTTTATTCAGGTACACAGCGCTCCATCTCTCTCTGCTGGTGTCACTCTATCACTGTACTTAGTTACACACCTCACTATCTCCCTCTGTTCCTGATCTTCTCCCGCCCCCGAGTTCCTGATCTTCTCTCCCCTGAATTCCTGAATTTCTCCCCCCACCGAGATCCTGACCTACTCCCCCCACTCTGAGCTCCTCTCCTCTCCCTCCAAGCTTCCTCACTCTCTCGCTCCGAGCTGCTCTCCTCTCCTCCCTCTCTCTATCTCCCTCTGCTGATGTCTCTCTATCACTGTACTCAGTTGCATGGTCCATGTCTCTGAAGCACACAGCAGGGCGGGTATCACTACTGCTCTGTAGACCATGAGCTTAGGGCCGGGTTTCAGGTCCTGGTCTTCAAACACTCTCTTCCTCAGGCGACCGAAGGCTGCACTGGCACACTGAAGGCGGTGTTGTACTTCGTCAACGACGTCTGCCCTTGTTGACAGTAGGCTCCTGAGGTATGGAAAGTTGTCCACGTTGTCCAAGGCCTCATCATGGATTTTGATAATCGGGGGGCAGTGCTGTGTGGCGGGGGCAGGTTGGTAGAGGACTTTTGCCTTACGGATGTTTAGTGTAAGGCCCATGCTCTCATACGCTTCGGTGAAGGTGTTGACGATGGTTTGGAGTTCGACCTCCGAGTGTGCGCAGACGCAAGCGTCGTCTGCATGCTGTAATTCGATGACAGAGGATGGGACGACCTTCGATCTGGACTGGAGGCAACGGAGGTTGAACAGTTTCCCGCTTGTTCTGCAGATTAGCTCCACTACAGCGGGGAGCTTACTGAGGGTGAGATGGAGCATTGCAGCCAGGAAGATCGAGAAGAGCATTGGCGCGATGTGCCATGGCCCATGTACAGCAGGCACCTCACAGCACAGGAGAGGTACCACCAACGCTGCCTCCACAAGATCCTGCAAATCCATTGGCAGGATAGGCGCACCAACGTCAGTGTTCTCGCTCAGGCCAACATCCCCAGCATTGAAGCTCTGACCACGCTCGATCAGGTCCAATGGACGGGTCACATCGTCCGCAAGCCCGATACGAGACTCCCAAAACAAGCGCTCTACTCGGAGCTCCGACACGGCAAGAGAGCCCCAGGTGGGCAGAGGAAATGCTTCAAGGATACTCTCAACGCCTCCTTGAAAAAGTGTAACATCCCCACCGACACCTGGGAATCCCTGGCCCAAGACCGCACAAAGTGGAGGAGAAGCATCCGGGAAGGCACCGAACACCTCAAGTCTCTTCACTGGGAGCAAGCGGAAGCCCAGCACAAACAGCGGAAGGAGCGCACGTCAACCCAAGCACCCCACCCACCCACCCCTTCAACCACCGTCTGCCCCACCTGTGACAGAGACTGCAGGTCCCGCATTGGACTCATCAGTCACCTGAGAACTCATTTCTAGTGTGGAAGCAAGTCATCCTCGGTTCCGAAGAAGAGAAGTCTCAGTCACACCTCTCTCTATCTCGCTCTGTTGCTCTCTCTCTCTCTATCACTGTACTCAGTCACACCTCTCTCTATCTCGCTCTATTGGTCTCTCTCTCTATCACTGTACTCAGTCACACCTCTCTCTATCTCGCTCTGTAGGTCTCGCTATCACTGTACTCAGTCACACCTCTCTCTATCTCACTCTGTCTCTCTCTCTATCACTGTACTCAGTCACACCTCTCTCTATCTCGCTCTGTTTCTCTCTCTCTATCACTGTACTCAGTCACACCTCTCTCTATCTCGCTCTGTTGTCTCTCTCTCTCTATCACTACTCAGTCACACCTCTCTCTATCTCGCTCTGTCTCTCTCTCTCCCTATCACTGTACTCAGTCACACCTCTCTCTATCTCACTCTGTTGGTCTCTCTATCACTGTACTCAGTCACACCTCTCTCTATCTCCCTCTGTTGGTGTCTCTCTATCACTGTACTCAGTCACACCTCTCTCTATCTCGCTCTGTTTCTCTCTATCACTGTACTCAGTCACACCTCTCTCTATCTCGCTCTGTTTCTCTCTCTCTATCACTGTACTCAGTCGCACCTCTCTCTATCTCGCTCTGTTTCTCTCTCTCTATCACTGTATTCAGTCACACCTCTCTCCATCTCGCTCTGTTGGTCTCTCTCTCTATCACTGTACTCAGTCACACCTCTCTCTATCTCACTCTGTTGGTCTCTCTCTCTATCACTGTACTCAGTCACACCTCTCTCTATCTCGCTCTGTTGGTCTCTCTATCACTGTACTCAGTCACACCTCTCTCTATCTCGCTCTGTCTCTCTCTCTCTATCACTGTACTCAGTCACACCTCTCTCTATCTCACTCTGTTGGTCTCTCTATCACTGTACTCAGTCACACCTCTCTCTATCTCGCTCTGTCTCTCTCTCTCTATCACTGTACTGAGTCACACCTATCTCTATCTCGCTCTGTTTCTCTCTCTCTATCACTGTACTGAGTCACACCGCTCTCTATCTCGCTCTGTCTCTCTCTCTATCACTGTACTCAGTCACACCTCTCTCTATCTCGCTCTGTTTCTCTCTCTCTCTATCACTGTACTCAGTCACACCTCTCTCTATCTCACTCTGTTTCTCTCTCTCTATCACTGTACTCAGTCACACCTCTCTCTATCTCGCTCTGTCTCTCTCTCTCTCTATCACTGTACTGAGTCACACCTCTCTCTATCTCGCTCTGTCCCTCTCTCTCTATCACTGTACTCAGTCACACCTCTCTCTATCTCGCTCTGTTTCTCTCTCTCGATCACTGTACTCAGTCACACCTCTCTCTATCTCGCTCTGTTTCTCTCTCTCTATCACTACTCAGTCACACCTCTCTCTATCTCGCTCTGTTGCTCTCTCTCTCTATCACTGTACTCAGTCACACCTCTCTCTCTCTCGCTCTGTTTCTCTCTCTCTATCACTGTACTCAGTCACACCTCTCTCTCTCTCGCTCTGTTTCTCTCTCTCTATCACTGTACTCAGTCACACCTCTCTCTCGCTCTGTTTCTCTCCCTCTATCACTGTACTCAGTCACACCTCTCTCTATCTCGCTCTGTTGTCTCTCTCTCTATCACTGTACTCAGTCACACCTCTCTCTATCTCACTCTGTTGGTCTCTCTATCACTGTACTCAGTCACACCTCTCTCTATCTCACTCTGTTGGTCTCTCTCTCTATCACTGTACTCAGTCACACCTCTCTCTATCTCGCTCTGTCTCTCTCTCTCTATCACTGTACTCAGTCACACCTCTCTCTATCTCGCTCTGTTGGTCTCTCTCTCTATCACTGTACTCAGTCACACCTCTCTCTATCTCGCTCTGTCTCTCTCTCTCTATCACTGTACTCAGTCACACCTCTCTCTATCTCGCTCTGTCTCTCTCTCTCTATCACTGTACTCTGTCACACCTCTCTCTATCTCGCTCTGTTTCTCTCTCTATCACTGTACTCAGTCACACCTCTCTCTATCTCGCTCTGTTGGTCTCTCTATCACTGTACTCAGTAACACCTCTCTCTATCTCGCTCTGTTTCTCTCTCTATCACTGTACTCAGTCACACCTCTCTCTATCTCGCTCTGTCTCTCTCTCTATCACTGTACTCAGTCACACCTCTCTCTCTCTCGCTCTGTTGCTCTCTCTCTCTATCACTGTACTCAGTCACACCTCTCTCTATCTCGCTCTGTTGGTCTCTCTCTCTATCACTACTCAGTCACACCTCTCTCTCTCTCGCTCTGTTTCTCTCTCTCTATCACTGTACTCAGTTACACCTCTCTCTATCTCGCTCTGTCTCTCTCTCTCTCTATCTCTGTACTCAGTCACACCTCTCTCTCTCTCGCTCTGTTTCTCTCTCTCTATCACTGTACTCAGGCACACCTCTCTCTATCTCGCTCTGTCTCTCTCTCTCTCTATCACTGTACTCAGTCACACCTCTCTCTATCTCGCTCTGTCTCTCTCTCTCTATCTCTGTACTCAGTCACACCTCTCTCTATCTCGCTCTGTTGGTCTCTCTCTATCACTGTACTCAGTCACACCTCTCTCTATCTCGCTCTGTGTCTCTCTCTCTATCACTGTACTCAGTCACACCTCTCTCTATCTCGCTCTGTTGGTCTCTCTCTATCACTGTACTCAGTCACACCTCTCTCTATCTCACTCTGTTGGTCTCTCTATCACTGTACTCAGTCACACCTCTCTCTCTCTCGCTCTGTTGCTCTCTCTCTATCACTGTACTCAGTCACACCTCTCTCTATCTCGCTATGTCTCTCTCTCTCTATCACTGTACTCACTCACACCTCTCTCTATCTCGCTCTGTTTCTCTCTCTCTCTATCACTGTACTCACTCACACATCTCTCTATCTCGCTCTGTCTCTCTCTCTCTCTATCACTGTACTCAGTCACACCTCTCTCTATCTCGCTCTGACTCTCTCTCTCTATCACTGTACTCAGTCACACCTCTCTCTATCTCGCTCTGTTGGTCTCTCTCTATCACTGTACTCAGTCACACCTCTCTCTATCTCGCTCTGTTTCTCTCTCTCTATCACTGTACTCAGTCACACCTCTCTCTATCTCGCTCTGTTTCTCTCTCTCTATCTCTGTACTCAGTCACACCTCTCTCTATCTCGCTCTGTTGGTGTCTCTCTATCACTGTACTCAGTCACACCTCTCTCTATCTCGCTCTGTTGGTGTCTCTCTCTCTATCACTGTACTCAGTCACACCTCTCTCTATCTCACTCTGTTGGTCTCTCTATCACTGTACTCAGTCACACCTCTCTCTATCTCGCTCTGTTGGTCTCTCTCTATCACTGTACTCAGTCACACCTCTCTCTCGCTCTGTTTCTCTCCCTCTATCACTGTACTCAGTCACACCTCTCTCTATCTCGCTCTGTTGGTCTCTCTCTATCACTGTACTCAGTCACACCTCTCTCTATCTCACTCTGTTGGTCTCTCTATCACTGTACTCTGTCACACCTCTCTCTATCTCACTCTGTTGGTCTCTCTATCACTGTACTCAGTCACACCTCTCTCTATCTCACTCTGTTGGTCTCTCTCTCTATCACTGTACTCAGTCACACCTCTCTCTATCTCGCTCTGTCTCTCTCTCTCTATCACTGTACTCAGTCACACCTCTCTCTATCTCGCTCTGTTTGTCTCTCTCTCTATCACTGTACTCAGTCACACCTCTCTCTATCTCGCTCTGTCTCTCTCTCTCTATCACTGTACTCAGTCACACCTCTCTCTATCTCGCTCTGTCTCTCTTTCTCTATCACTGTACTCTGTCACACCTCTCTCTATCTCGCTCTGTTTCTCTCTCTATCACTGTACTCAGTCACACCTCTCTCTATCTCGCTCTGTTGGTCTCTCTCTCTATCACTGTACTCAGTCACACCTCTCTCTATCTCACTCTGTTGGTCTCTCTCTATCACTGTACTCAGTAACACCTCTCTCTATCTCGCTCTGTTTCTCTCTCTATCACTGTACTCAGTCACACCTCTCTCTATCTCGCTCTGTCTCTCTCTCTATCACTGTACTCAGTCACACCTCTCTCTCTCTCGCTCTGTTGCTCTCTCTCTCTATCACTGTACTCAGTCACACCTCTCTCTATCTCGCTCTGTCTCTCTCTCTATCACTGTACTCAGTCACACCTCTCTCTATCTCGCTCTGTTGGTCTCTCTCTCTATCACTACTCAGTCACACCTCTCTCTCTCTCGCTCTGTTTCTCTCTCTCTATCACTGTACTCAGTCACACCTCTCTCTATCTCGCTCTGTCTCTCTCTCTCTCTATCTCTGTACTCAGTCACACCTCTCTCTCTCTCGCTCTGTTTCTCTCTCTCTATCACTGTACTCAGGCACACCTCTCTCTATCTCGCTCTGTCTCTCTCTCTCTCTATCACTGTACTCAGTCACACCTCTCTCTATCTCGCTCTGTCTCTCTCTCTCTCTATCTCTGTACTCAGTCACACCTCTCTCTATCTCGCTCTGTTGGTCTCTCTCTATCACTGTACTCAGTCACACCTCTCTCTATCTCGCTCTGTCTCTCTCTCTCTATCACTGTACTCAGTCACACCTCTCTCTATCTCGCTCTGTTGGTCTCTCTCTATCACTGTACTCAGTCACACCTCTCTCTATCTCGCACTGTTTCTCTCTCTCTATCACTGTACTCAGTCACACCTCTCTCTCTCTCGCTCTGTTGGTCTCTCTCTCTATCACTGTACTCAGCCACACCTCTCTCTATCTCGCTCTGTCCCTCTCTCTCTATCACTGTACTCAGTCACACCTCTCTCTATCTCGCTCTGTTGGTCTCTCTCTATCACTGTACTCAGTCACACCTCTCTCTATCTCACTCTGTTGGTCTCTCTATCACTGTACTCAGTCACACCTCTCTCTCTCTCGCTCTGTTGCTCTCTCTCTATCACTGTACTCAGTCACACCTCTCTCTATCTCGCTATGTCTCTCTCTCTCTATCACTGTACTCACTCACACCTCTCTCTATCTCGCTCTGTTCTCTCTCTCTCTATCACTGTACTCACTCACACATCTCTCTATCTCGCTCTGTCTCTCTCTCTCTCTATCACTGTACTCAGTCACACCTCTCTCTATCTCGCTCTGACTCTCTCTCTCTATCACTGTACTCAGTCACACCTCTCTCTATCTCGCTCTGTTGGTCTCTCTCTATCACTGTACTCAGTCACACCTCTCTCTATCTCGCTCTGTTTCTCTCTCTCTATCACTGTACTCAGTCACACCTCTCTCTATCTCGCTCTGTTTCTCTCTCTCTATCTCTGTACTCAGTCACACCTCTCTCTATCTCGCTCTGTTGGTGTCTCTCTATCACTGTACTCAGTCACACCTCTCTCTATCTCGCTCTGTTGGTGTCTCTCTCTCTATCACTGTACTCAGTCACACCTCTCTCTATCTCACTCTGTTGGTCTCTCTATCACTGTACTCAGTCACACCTCTCTCTATCTCGCTCTGTTGGTCTCTCTCTATCACTGTACTCAGTCACACCTCTCTCTCGCTCTGTTTCTCTCCCTCTATCACTGTACTCAGTCACACCTCTCTCTATCTCGCTCTGTTGGTCTCTCTCTATCACTGTACTCAGTCACACCTCTCTCTATCTCACTCTGTTGGTCTCTCTCTCTATCACTGTACTCAGTCACACCTCTCTCTATCTCGCTCTGTCTCTCTCTCTCTATCACTGTACTCAGTCACACCTCTCTCTATCTCGCTCTGTTGGTCTCTCTCTCTATCACTGTACTCAGTCACACCTCTCTCTATCTCGCTCTGTCTCTCTCTCTCTATCACTGTACTCAGTCACACCTCTCTCTATCTCGCTCTGTCTCTCTTTCTCTATCACTGTACTCTGTCACACCTCTCTCTATCTCGCTCTGTTTCTCTCTCTATCACTGTACTCAGTCACACCTCTCTCTATCTCGCTCTGTTGGTCTCTCTCTCTATCACTGTACTCAGTCACACCTCTCTCTATCTCACTCTGTTGGTCTCTCTCTATCACTGTACTCAGTAACACCTCTCTCTATCTCGCTCTGTTTCTCTCTCTATCACTGTACTCAGTCACACCTCTCTCTATCTCGCTCTGTCTCTCTCTCTATCACTGTACTCAGTCACACCTCTCTCTCTCTCGCTCTGTTGCTCTCTCTCTCTATCACTGTACTCAGTCACACCTCTCTCTATCTCGCTCTGTTGGTCTCTCTCTCTATCACTACTCAGTCACACCTCTCTCTCTCTCGCTCTGTTTCTCTCTCTCTATCACTGTACTCAGTCACACCTCTCTCTATCTCGCTCTGTCTCTCTCTCTCTCTATCTCTGTACTCAGTCACACCTCTCTCTCTCTCGCTCTGTTTCTCTCTCTCTATCACTGTACTCAGGCACACCTCTCTCTATCTCGCTCTGTCTCTCTCTCTCTATCACTGTACTCAGTCACACCTCTCTCTATCTCGCTCTGTCTCTCTCTCTCTATCTCTGTACTCAGTCACACCTCTCTCTATCTCGCTCTGTTGGTCTCTCTATCACTGTACTCAGTCACACCTCTCTCTATCTCGCTCTGTCTCTCTCTCTCTCTATCACTGTACTCAGTCACACCTCTCTCTATCTCGCTCTGTCTCTCTCTCTCTATCACTGTACTCAGTCACACCTCTCTCTATCTCGCTCTGTCTCTCTCTCTCTATCACTGTACTCAGTCACACCTCTCTCTATCTCGCACTGTTTCTCTCTCTCTATCACTGTACTCAGTCACACCTCTCTCTCTCTCGCTCTGTTGGTCTCTCTCTCTATCACTGTACTCAGCCACACCTCTCTCTATCTCGCTCTGTCCCTCTCTCTCTATCACTGTACTCAGTCACACCTCTCTCTATCTCACTCTGTTGGTCTCTCTATCACTGTACTCAGTCACACCTCTCTCTCTCTCGCTCTGTTGCTCTCTCTCTATCACTGTACTCAGTCACACCTCTCTCTATCTCGCTCTGTTGCTCTCTCTCTATCACTGTACTCAGTCACACCTCTCTCTATCTCGCTATGTCTCTCTCTCTCTATCACTGTACTCACTCACACCTCTCTCTATCTCGCTCTGTTTCTCTCTCTCTCTATCACTGTACTCACTCACACCTCTCTCTATCTCGCTCTGTCTCTCTCTCTCTCTATCACTGTACTCAGTCACACCTCTCTCTATCTCGCTCTGTTGGTCTCTCTCTATCACTGTACTCAGTCACACCTCTCTCTATCTCGCTCTGTTTCTCTCTCTCTATCACTGTACTCAGTCACACCTCTCTCTATCTCGCTCTGTTTCTCTCTCTCTATCTCTGTACTCAGTCACACCTCTCTCTATCTCGCTCTGTTGGTGTCTCTCTATCACTGTACTCAGTCACACCTCTCTCTATCTCGCTCTGTTGGTGTCTCTCTCTCTATCACTGTACTCAGTCACACCCCTCTCTATCTCGCTCTGACTCTCTCTCTCTATCACTGTACTCAGTCACACCTCTCTCTATCTCGCTCTGTTGGTCTCTCTCTATCACTGTACTCAGTCACACCTCTCTCTATCTCACTCTGTTGGTCTCTCTATCACCGTACTCAGTCACACCTCTTTCTATCTCGCTCTGTTTCTCTCTCTCTATCACTGTACTCAGTCACACCTCTCTCTATCTCGCTCTGTTGGTGTCTCTCTCTCTATCACTGTACTCAGTCACACCTCTCTCTATCTCACTCTGTTGGTCTCTCTATCACTGTACTCAGTCACACCTCTCTCTATCTCGCTCTGTTGGTCTCTCTCTATCACTGTACTCAGTCACACCTCTCTCTATCTCACTCTGTTGGTCTCTCTATCACTGTACTCAGTCACACCTCTCTCTATCTCGCTCTGTCTCTCTCTCTATCACTGTACTCAGTCACACCTCTCTCTATCTCGCTCTGTTGGTGTCTCTCTCTCTATCACTGTACTCAGTCACACCTCTCTCTATCTCGCTCTGTTTCTCTCTCTCTCTATCACTGTACTCAGTCACACCTCTCTCTATCTCGCTCTGTTGGTCTCTATCACTGTACTCAGTCACACCTCTCTCTATCTCGCTCTGTCTCTCTCTCTATCACTGTACTCAGTCACACCTCTCTCTATCTCGCTCTGTCTCTCTCTCTCTCACTGTACTCAGTCACACCTCTCTCTATCTCGCTCTGTTGTCTCTCTCTCTATCACTGTACTCAGTCACACCTCTCTCTATCTCGCTCTGTCTCTCTCTCTATCACTGTACTCAGTCACACCTCTCTCTATCTCGCTCTGTCTCTCTCTCTCTCACTGTACTCAGTCACACCTCTCTCTATCTCGCTCTGTCTCTCTCTCTATCACTGTACTCAGTCACACCTCTCTCTATCTCGCTCTGTTGGTCTCTCTCTCTATCACTGTACTCAGTCACACCTCTCTCTATCTCGCTCTGTTTCTCTCTCTCTATCACTGTACTCAGTCACACCTCTCTCTATCTCGCTCTGTCTCTCTCTCTATCACTGTACTCAGTCACACCTCTCTCTATCTCGCTCTGTCTCTCTCTCTCTCTATCACTGTACTCAGTCACACCTCTCTCTATCTCGCTCTGATGGTGTCTCTCTATCACTGTACTCAGTCACACCTCTCTCTATCTCGCTCTGTTTCTCTCTCTCTCTCTATCACTGTACTCAGTCACACCTCTCTCTATCTCGCTCTGTTGTCTCTCTCTCTATCACCGTACTCAGTCACACCTCTCTCTATCTCGCTCTGTTGCTCTCTCTATCACTGTACTCAGTCACACCTCTCTCTATCTCGCTCTGTTGTCTCTCTCTCTATCACCGTACTCAGTCACACCTCTCTCTATCTCGCTCTGTTGGTCTCTCTATCACCGTACTCAGTCACACCTCTCTCTATCTCGCTCTGTTGCTCTCTCTCTATCACTGTACTCAGTCACACCTCTCTCTATCTCGCTCTGTTGGTCTCTCTCTCTATCACTGTACTCAGTCACACCTCTCTCTATCTCGCTCTGTTGGTCTCTCTATCACCGTACTCAGTCACACCTCTCTCTATCTCGCTCTGTTGCTCTCTCTCTATCACTGTACTCAGTCACACCTCTCTCTATCTCGCTCTGTTGTCTCTCTCTCTATCACCGTACTCAGTCACACCTCTCTCTATCTCGCTCTGTTGGTCTCTCTATCACCGTACTCAGTCACACCTCTCTCTATCTCGCTCTGTTGCTCTCTCTCTATCACTGTACTCAGTCGCACCTCTCTCTATCTCGCTCTGTTGGTCTCTCTCTCTATCACTGTACTCAGTCACACCTCTCTCTATCTCGCTCTGTTGCTCTCTCTCTATCACTGTACTCAGTCGCACCTCTCTCTATCTCGCTCTGTTGGTCTCTCTCTCTATCACTGTACTCAGTCACACCTCTCTCTATCTCGCTCTGTTGTCTCTCTATCACCGTACTCAGTCACACCTCTCTCTATCTCCCTCTGTTGCTCTCTCTCTATCACTTTACTCAGTCACACCTCTCTCTATCTCATAGAAACATAGAAACATAGAAAATAGGTACAGGAGTAGACCATTCGGTCCTTCGAGCCTGCACCGCCATTCAATGCGTTCATGGCTGAACATGCTACCTCAGTACCCCATTCCTGCTTTCTCGCCATACCCCTTGTTCCCCCTAGTTGTGAGTGTTATATCTAACTCCCTTTTGAATATATTTAGCGAACTTGCCTCAACAACCTTCTGTGGAAGAGAATTCCATAGATTCACCACTCTCTGGGTGAAGAAGTTCCTCCTCAGCTCAGTCTTAAATGGCTTCCCCTTAATCCTTAGACTGTGACCCCTGGTTCTAGTTTTCCCTAACATTGGGAACATTCTGCCCGCATCTAATTTGTCTAAACCAGTCAGGATTTTAAATGTCTCTATAAGATCCCCCCTCATTCTTCTGAACTCCAGAGGATACAAGTTCAGTTGACCCAATCTTTCTTGATATGTCAGACCGGCCATCCCAGGAATCAATCTAGTGAACCTTCGCTGCACTCCCTCAATAGCAAGAATGTCCTTCCTTAAGTTAGGAGACCAAAACTGCGCACAATACTCCAGGTGTGGCCTCACCAAGGCCCTGTACAACTGCAGCATCACCTCCCTACTCCTGTAATCAAATCCCCTTACTATGAAGGCCATCATTCCGTTTGCTTTCTTGACTGCCTGCTGCACTTGCATTCCCACCTTCAGTGACTGATGTACCATGACGCCCAGGTCTCTTTGCACCTCCCCTTTCCCTAATCTGCCACCATTCAGGTAATAGTCCGCCTCTCTATTTTTACCACCAAAGTGGATAACCTCACATTTATCCACATTGTACTTCATCTGCCATACATTTGCCCATTCACCCAACCTGTCCAAGTCACTCTGTAGCCTCCTAGCATCCTCCTCATTGTTCACACTGCCTCCCAATTTAGTGTCATCCGCAAATTTGGAGATATTACATTTAATCCCTTCGTCCAAATCATTAATATATAATGTAAACAGCTGGGGTCCCAGCACCGAACCCTGCGGTACCCCGCTGGTCACTGCCTGCCATTCTGAAAAGTACCCATTTACTCCTACTCTTTGTTTCCTGTGTGCCAACCAGTTCTCAATCCACGTCAACACATTACCCCCAATCCCATGTGCTTTAACTTTGCTCACCAATCTCTTGTGTGGGACCTTGTCGAAGGCCTTCTGAAAGTCCAAATACACCACATCGACTGGTTCCCCCCTGTCCACCCTATTGGAAACATCCTCAAAAAATTCCAGAAGATTTGTCAAGCATGATTTCCCTTTCACAAATCCATGCTGACTTGGACCTATCATGTCGTCACTTTCAAAATGGTCTGTTATGACATCTTTAATAATTGCTTCCATCATTTTACCCACGACCGATGTCAGGCTGACCGGTCTATAATTCCCTGCTTTCTCCCTCCCTCCTTTTTTAAAAAGAGGGGTTACATTGGCCACCCTCCACTCCATCGGAACTGATCCAGAGTCTAAGGAATGTTGGAAAATGATCGTCAATGCATCCACTATTTCCAAGGCCACCTCCTTAAGTACTCTGGGATGCAGACCATCAGGCCCCGGGGATTTTTCAGCCTTCAGTCCCATCAATTTCCCCAATACCTTTTCCCGACTAATAAGGATTTCCCTCAGCTCCTCCCTCTTACCAGATCCTCTGACCCCTTTTATTTCCGGCAGGTTGTGTGTGTCCTCCACAGTAAACACCGAACCAAAGTACTTGTTCAATTGATCTGCCATTTCCTTGTTCCCCATTACGACTTCCCCTGTTTCCGACTGCAGGGGACCTACGTTTGTTTTTACTAACCTCTTTTTACATATTTATAGAAGCTTTTGCAGTCCATTTTAATGTTCTCTGCAAGCTTCCTTTCATATTTTATTTTCCCTGCCCTAATCAAACCCTTCGTCCTCCTCTGCTGAGTTTTGAAGTTCTCCCAGTCCCCGGGTTTGCTGCTACTTCTGGCCAATTTATATGCAACTTCCTTGGTTTTAATACTATCCCTGATTTCCCTTGTTAGCCATGGTTGAGCCACCTTCCCTTTTTTATTTTTACGCCAGACTGGGATGTACAATTGTTGTAGTTCATCCATGCGATCTCTAAATGTCTGCCATTGCCCTTCCACTGATAGCCCCTTAAATATCGCTTGCCAATTTAACCTCGCCAATTCACGCCTCATACCCTCAAAGTTGCCCTTATTTAAGTTCTGGACCATGGTCTCTGACTTAACTGTTTCCTTCTCCATCCTAATGTAGAACTCCACCATACTATGGTCACTCTTCCCCAGGGGGCCTCGTACCACAAGATTGCTGATTAGTCCTTCCTCATTACATAACACCCAGTCCAGGATGGCCTCCCCTCGAGTTGGTTCCTCAACATATTGGTTTAGGAAACCATCCCTTAAACACTCCAGGAAATCCTCCTCAACCGTATTGCTTCCAGTTTGAGTAGCCCAATCTATATGCATATTAAAGTCACCCATGATAACTGCCGTGCCTTTTTTGCACGCACCTCTGATTTCCTGTTTCATACCCTCCCCCACCTCACTACTGCTGTTTGGAGGTCTGTACACAACTCCCACTAACGTTTTCTGCCCTTTGGTGTTCTGCAGCTCAACCCATATTGATTCCACATCCTCCAAGCTGATGTCCTTCCTAGCTATTGCATTAATCTCCTCTTTAACCAGCAATGCTACCCCACCCACTTTTCCTTTTATTCTATCCTTTCTGAATGTTGAATACCCCTGGATGTTCCGTTCCCAGCCTTGATTGTTCTGGAGCCACGTCTCTGTAATCCCAATCACATCGTATCCGTTAACATCTATTTGCACAGTCAATTCATCCACCTTATTACGGATACTCCTTGCATTAAGACACAGAGCCTTTAGGCTTGTTTTATTAACATCCTTTGTCCCTTTAGACTTATGATTTAGTATGGCCCTTTGTGTTTCTTGCCTTTGTTTACTCGGCCTTCCCCTATTGTTTCTCACCCTTCTAACATTTGTTTCTGACTGCATATTACTTCCCCCTGTTTCGCTACATAGGTTCCCATTCCCCTGCCATATTAGTTTAAATCCTCCCGAACTGCTTTAGCAAATATTACCCCGAGGACATCGGTTCCAGTCCTGCCCAAGTGCAGACCGTCCCTTTTGTACAGGTCCCACTTCCCCCAGAACTGGTTCCAATGCCTCAGGAATTTGAATCCCTCCCTCCTGCACCACTGCTCAAGCCACGTATTCAATCTCACTATCCTGTTCTCTCTATTCTGATTAGCACGTGGCCCTGGTAGCGATCCAGAGATTACTACCTTAGAGGTCCTACTTTTTAATTTAGCTCTTAGCTCCCTAAATTCTGCTTGTAGGACCTCTTCCCGCTTTTTACCTATATCGTTGGTACCTACATGCACCACGACAGCTGGCTGTTCACCCTCCCTCTTCAGAATGTTCTGCAGCCGCTCCGAGACATCCTTGACCCTTGCACCAGGGAGGCAACATACCATCCTGGAATCTCGTTTGCGGCCACAGAAACTCCTATCTATTCCCCTTACAATTGAGTCCCCTATCACTATAGCCCTACCACTCTTTTTCCCGCCCTGCTGTGCAGCAGAGCCAGCCATGGTGCCATGAACCTGGCTGCTAGTGCCTTCCCCTGGTAGGCCATCTCCCCCAACAGTATCCAAAGCGGCATAGCTGTTTTGGAGGGAGATGACCACAGGGGACTCCTGCACTACCTTCCTGATATTGCCCTGCTTCTTGGTCACCCATTCACTGTCTGTCCTAGCCTTTACCTGCGGTGTGGACTACTCACTAAATGAGCGATTCACCGAGTTCTCGGCATCGTGCATGCTCCAGAGTGAGTCCACCCGCAGCTCCAGCACCGCCAAGCGGGCTGTCAGGAGCTGCAGCTGGACACACTTCCCGCACACGTAGTTGTCAGGGACACTGGAAGTGTCCCTGGTTTCCCACATGGCACAGGAGGAGCATGAAACGGGTCCGAGACTTCCTCGCTCTGTTGGTCTCTCTCTCTATCACTGTACTCAGTCACACCTCTCTCTATCTCGCTCTGTTGGTCTCTCTCTATCACTGTACTCAGTCACACCTCTCTCAATCTCGCTCTGTTGCTCTCTCTCTATCACTGTACTCAGTCACACCTCTCTCTATCTCGCTCTGTTGGTCTCTCTCTATCACTGTACTCAGTCACACCTCTCTCTATCTCGCTCTGTTGGTCTCTCTATCACTGTACTCAGTCACACCTCTCTCTATCTCCCTCTGTGGCTCTCTCTCTATCACTGTACTCAGTCACACCTCTCTCTATCTCGCTCTGTCTCTCTCTATCACTGTACTCAGTCACACCTCTCTCTCTCTCGCTCTGTTGGTCTCTCTCTCTATCACTGTACTCAGTCACACCTCTCTCTATCTCGCTCTGTTGTCTCTCTCTCTATCACTGTACTCAGTCACACCTCTCTCTATCTCGCTCTGTTGGTCTCTCTCTCTATCACTGTACTCAGTCACACCTCTCTCTATCTCGCTCTGTTGCTCTCTCTCTATCACTGTACTCAGTCACACCTCTCTCTATCTCGCTCTGTCTCTCTCTCTCTATCACTGTACTCAGTCACACCTCTCTCTCTCTCGCTCTGTTGGTCTCTCTCTATCACTGTACTCAGTCACACCTCTCTCTATCTCGCTCTGTTTGTGTCTATCTATCACTGCAAATCCATTGGCAGGATAGGCGCACCAACGTCAGTGTTCTCGCACAGGCCAACATCCCCAGCATCGCAGCTTTGACTATGCTCGATCAGCTCCGATGGACGGGTCACATCGTCTGCATGCCCGATACGAGACTCCCAAAACAAGCGCTCTACTCGGAGTTTCGACACGGCAAGAGAGCCCCAGGTGGGCAGAGGAAACGCTTCAAGGACACTCTCAAATCTTCCTTGAAAAAGTGCAACATCCCCACTGACACCTGGGAATCCCTGGCCCAAGAACACACAAAGTGGAGGAGAAGCATCCGGGAAGGTGGAGAACTCCTCAAGTCTCTTCGCCGGGAGCAAGCGGAAGCCAAGCGCAAGGAGCGCACGTCAACCCAAGCACCCCACCCACCCGCCCCTTCAACCAGCGTCTGCCCCCACCTGTGACAGATACTGTAGGTCCCGCATTGGACTCATCAGTCACCTGAGAACTCATTTTTAGTGTGGAAGCAAGTCATCCTCGGTTCCGAGGGACTGCCTAAGAGAGACTTAGTTACACCTCTCTCTATCTCCCTCTGTTGGAGTCTCTCTATCACTGTACTTAGTTACGCCTTTCTCTATCTCCCTCTGTTGATGTCTCTCTATCTCCCTCTGTTGGAGTCTCTCTATCACTGTACTTAGCCTTTCTCTATCTCCCTCTGTTGATGTCTCTCTATCTCCCTCTGTTGGTGTCTGAGGGGCTGTAATATTGCGAGGGCAAGTTCTGAGGATCATCCATCACAATATGAAGGAACAATACAGATTCCTGAGTCTGACAAAATATTAGTGAACGTATCGGAAAAGAGCCTTTGCCCGAGGTCACATTAACCTTCACTCCCTGTGTGACATAACACAGACGAAAATGGATACTTAGTTTTATAGAAAGGACCCAGAATGTAAAGGTTGTTCCAAATAACTATTTAACATTAAAGGCCCACTGTCGTCTGATGGTTACATAGAATTTACAGCACAGAAACAGGCCAACTGTTCTATGCTCCATTCGAGCCTCCTCCTGCCTCTCTTCATCTCACCCAACCAGCCTAATCTTCTATTCCCTTCTCCCTCATGTGTTTGTCCAGCCTCCCCTTAAATGCATCTGTACTATTCACCTCAACCACTTCCTGTGGCAGTGAGATCCACATTCTCACCACTCTCTGGGTAAAGAAGTTTCTCCTGAATTCCCGATTGGATTTATTAGTGACTATCTTATATTGATGACCCCCTAGTTCTGGTCTCCCCCACAAGTGGAAACATCTTCTCTACGTCTACCCTATTGAATCCCTTCATAATTTTGAAGACCTCTATCAGGTCACCCCTCAGCCTTCTCTTTTCTAGAGAAAAGAACCCCGGCCTGTTCAGTCTTTCCTGATAGTTAGGTTCCGATTGTGATTACACCACCTAGTTTGGTACAAGCCCCACTTCAGGACTTGAGTACATGAGCCAGGCCGGCACTCCCGTTGCAGTAATAAGAACATAAGAACATAAGAAATAGGAGCAGGAGTAGGCCAATCGGCCCTTCGAGCCTGCTCCGCCATTCAATAAGATCATGGCTGATCTGATCCTCACCTCAAATCTAAAGAACACAAGAAGTAGGAGCAGGACCCGGCCACTCAGCCCCTGGGCCCGCTACGCCACCCACAGGGCCTCGACCGTTCCGAACTCAGCCTCATGTCCAATTTCCTGCCCGCTCCCCGTAACCCCTAATTCCCTTTACTTCTAGGAAACGGTCTATTTCTGTTTTAAATTTATTTAATGATGTAGCTTCCACAGCTTCCTGGGGCAGCAAATTCCACAGACCTACTACCCTCTGAGTGAAGAAGTTTCTCCTCATCTCAGTTTTGAAAGAGCAGCCCCTTATTCTAAGATTATGCCCCCTAGTTCTAGTTTCACCCATCCTTGGGAACATCCTTACCGCATCCACCCGATCAAGCCCCTTCACAATCTTATATGTTTCAATAAGATCGCCTCTCATTCTTCTGAACTCCAATGAGTAGAATCCCAATCTACCCAACCTCTCCTCATATGTCCACCCCCTCATCCCGGGGATTAACCGAGTGAACCTTCTTTGTACTGCCTCGAGAGTAAGTATGTCTTTTCTTAAGTATGGACACCAAAACTGTATGCAGTATTCCAGATGCGGTCTCACCAATACCTTATATAACTGCAGCAATACCTCCCTGTTTTTATAATCTATCCCCCTAGCAATAAAAGCCAACATTCCGTTGGCCTTCTTGATCACCTGCTGCACCTGCATACTAACTTTTTGATTTTCTTGCACTAGGACCCCCAGATCCCTTTGTACTGCAGTACTTTCCAGTTTCTCGCCATTAAGATAATAACTTGCTCTCTGATTTTTCCTGCCAAAGTGCATAACCTCACATTTTCCAATATTGTATTGCATCTGCCAAATCTCTGCCCACTCACCCAGCTTGTCTATATACCGTTGTAGGTTTTTTATGTCCTCCTCACTTTCTACTTTCCCTCCCATCTTTGTATCATCTGCAAACTTTGATATGTTACACTCGGTCCCCTCCTCCAAATCGTTAATATAGATTGTAAAGAGTTGGGGACCCAGCACCGACCCCTGCAGAACACCACTGGCTACTGGTTGCCAGTCCGAGAATGAACCATTTATCCCAACTCTCTGCTTCCTGTTAGATAACCAATCCTCCACCCATGCCAGAATATTCCCCCCAATCCAGTGATTTTTTATCTTGAGCAATAATCTTTTATGTGGCACCTTGTCGAATGCCTTCTGGAAGTCTAAATACACTACGTCCATTGGTTCCCCTTTATCCACCCTGTACGTTATGTCCTCAAAGAACTCAAGCAAATTTGTCAGACATGATTTCCCCTTCATAAAGCCATGCTGACTTTGTCCTATCAAATTATGTTTATCTAAATGTTCCGTTACTGTCTCCTTAATAATAGACTCCAAAATTTTACCCACCACAGATGTTAGACTAACTGGTCTATAATTTCCAGCTTTCTGCCTACTACCCTTTTTAAATAAGGGTGTTACATTAGCAGTTTTCCAATCTGCCGGGACCTTTGCTGATTCCAGGGAATTTTGGAAAATTATTACCAAAGCATCCACAATCCCTATTGCCACTTCCCTCAAGACCCTAGGATGTAAGCTATCAGGTCCAGGGGATTTATCCACCTTGAGTCCCATTATTTTACTGAGTACCAATTCCTTAGTGATTTTAATCGTATTTAGCTCCTCCCCCCCTAGAGCCCCCTGTTTGTCCAGTGTTGGGATATTCTTAGGGGTAGAAATTAGGTCGCGCCCCATTTGGGGCGCAAATATCGTCCGGACGCAAATATTAGCGCCTGGCGCTAATTATCGGCACTGACAGGAAACTTCACTTTTACCGCCCCGGGAGGTGAGTGGAGCGCTAAAGCAGGCGGGCACACCTGTCTTAAGGCGCAAAGGCCAAGGAGTGAGGCGCTGCTGCCAGTTAGCGAGGGAACACAGACACACTGGCGCCGGACACTTCTTAAAGCAGGGGGGGCCACTTGCTCCCCAGCCACACCCTGCTCATTGCAGCCTTGAATCTCAGCCTGGAGAGACCTGTAATCCATTTTGCTGCCAAGCATGGAGAGGGTGAGAGAACGCGCTCATCGCTTCACCGAGCGGGCCTTGGATGCTCTGGTTGACGCAGTGGAGCGCAGACGATGCATGCTGTTCCCGGAGAGTGGCAGGAGGCCTTTGCCACGCGAGTTCAGAAGAGTGTGGAGGGAGGTGGCTCAGAGCGTCTCCTCCAGGAGCATGGTGCCCAGGACCCATGTTCAATGCCGCAAAAAGTTCAACGACCTCACTCGGGTCGTCAGGGTGAGTGGCTTTTTCTCAATACCTCTCCATCCCTCCATCTCAACCTCACTCTATGGCCAGAGGGTCTTAAAACCCCAATGCACAACACTCATCCAACACCTATGGCCCTTTCATCAAACACACACACACATTCTACACTTTGCATACAGTAAGGGCTATTCACCTATGGGAGGCACATCAGGCAAGACCATGGCTGTATATTGTAAGGGCTATTCACCTATGGGAGGCACATCAGGCAAGACCATGGCTGTATATTTACTCAGATGCTGTCCTTTTTCTTGCAGGCTAAGCTGGCTCATAATCGGAGACAGCAGCAACGGACGGGTGGAGGGCGGCTTCAGCTGCAACCCCTCAGCGATCTGGAGGAGCGCGTCCACAGGATTGTGGCAAGCCGGGTGATCGGTCCCGTCGCCACTGGAGACGCCGACCCCGTTGTGGACAGCAATGGTAAGGTCATCACCTTTTTGTCCTCTGTCCTTCCACTTGTCCCTCACAATACCAGCCTTTGACACTTTCAATCCAACTTGCTAACTCGCTGCACTTATTCCTCCCTTACTGCCACCCTGTCCTCACGCTAAAGCCACTCTTGTACCTCCCTGCTTTCAGATGGTGATTCACCAGCTGAGGAGACGGGCCCTCAAGCTGCCACTGGGAGTGATGCTGCAGCCGAGGAGGAAGAGGAAGCCGGAGCATCAGTGCCACCCTCTCCCGAGGAAGCCCATGCCCACACTGGGAACACGCCTTCCCCGGAGGGGAGCAGGGGGGAAGGGGCTGATGATGGTGAAGCTCCAGGACCCAGCGGGCTGCAGCAACGCCATGGGGGGGGGTAGGGAAGAACGGGGGCCTTCTCCCCAGAGGGAGAGTATGCCAGACACTCCTACTGCAATGGACGCAGAGGAGGAGCGGCTGATTGCAGAAATGAACACCCAGGCGGTGGGCATGCACACTGAGCTCATGGGTGCAGTGGGAAGGGTGCCCAAATGCATTGAGTCACTGGCAAGGAGTGTGGAGCACTTCGCTGTAGCACAGGCGGATGCCACACTAACGCTTAGTGCTGCAATTCAGTCACTGGCTGCCATGATCCCACCTCTGACTGCTCTCATACAGACTCAGATGGAGGCCACGCGAGCACAGACTGCTGCCAACCTTGATGGTTCGTGCACATGTCCCCGGGGCTGTCACCGCGCCGCAGCAGGCCAGCAATCTGTTCTCCGGCAGATTGCTCCGGATGCTGAAGTGCTGCCCCGTGGGAGTGCCAGTGTGTCGGGCGAGCAGGGAGTTGCTGTCCTCTCTCACGATGACAGCATTCCTGCTGCCAACACTGTCACTTCTCCACTGCACTTGCCACCGCCTGTAGGACAGACTGCTGCCGCCCATGCAGAGTTGGTGCAGTCTGCAGCCGGGCCCTCCAGGCCCAGAAGTGGTCGAGGCCGTCCTTCAGGGGCATCTGCAGTGTCAGGGTCTGACGAGCAGCAGCCTTCCACCAGCCTTGCTGCAGCCACTGAGGTCCCATTACGGAGGAGCAGTAGGGTTGGAAGGGGGGAAGTGCGCAAGGGAAGGAGATCACCCTCGAAGGGCAAAAAGTAGGAGGTGTGCCAAAATGCTGGTCATTTTTTTATTAAAGGCCGAGGGTCGTGGTCCAACTTTTGTTTAGTGTTTTGGACATTATCTCCAGGTTGTGAGAACCAGTTATGTTATTGACTGTTTTTTTGTGTTTATTTCTATGAGTTTGTCATGAGGAATTGACACACACAGAGTTTGTAAAATAAATAAGTTTCTGTTTTCAAAATATACATGGCTGGTGCTTGGAATTATTGGTGCCTTGGCCGGCTTAGGGGTTGCGTGCTGGGTTGATTAGTGTTTGTAGCAATGGCAGGGGCCCTAGAAGCGGCTTGCTATTAGTCGTTGACGGACGGCCCTTGCAGTTTGACCATTGTGGGCCGCCCTCCCGCCTTGGTGCTGCTGATGATCATCGTCCTCGTCCTCTTCCTCCTCTTCCTCCTCCTCCTCTGGTGGTGCTACAAGGCCTGGTGGCATTGGCTGGGTCCTGAGGATTGCCATGTTGTGCAACATGCAGCACACGACTACGAAGTTCGAAACTTGCTCAGGCGAGTACTGCAGGGCTCCTCCGGAATGGTCCAGACAGCGGAACCGTTGTTTCAGCACGCCGATTGTGCGCTCAATAATGTTCCTGGTTGCTTGATGGCTTTCATTGTACCGCAGCTCAGCAGGGGTGTTTGGCGTACGGAGCGGTGTCATCAGCCAGGTGCTCAATGCGTACCCCTTGTCCCCCAGAAGCCAACCAACTGGCTGATGCGGTGCCTCGAAAACTTCTGCCACAGTAGTCTGGCGCAGGATGAAAGCATCGTGGCAGCTGCCCGGATAGTGGGCATTGACAGCGAGTATCACCTGTCTGTGGTCACAGACCAACTGCACATTCAAGGAATGGAACCCCTTCCTGTTCCTGAATTCCTCTGCATTCTCTCGCGGAGCACGCAAAGCCACATGCGTGCAGTCAATGGCGCCCTGCACCATGGGGAAGCCCGCTACCCTCGCAAAGCCCAGAGCACGGTCACGCTGCTTGTCTGGGGTCATAGGGAAAGAGATGAAGTCTCGTCTCCTTCTGAAGAGGGCATTGGTGACCTGACGGATGCAGCGATGCACCGCAAACTGGGAGATATTGGCGAGGTCCCCAGCAGCAGCTTGGAATGAGCCAGTGGCGTAGAAATTCAAAGCCACTGTGACCTTCACTGCCACCGACAGAGACGTCCTGGACCTCAGCTGAGGCTGCAGATCTGGCTGCAGCAGGTGGCAGAGCTCAGTGACCACCTCCTTGCTGAATCGCAGCCTCCGCAAACACAGCTCCTCGGACATATGGATGTAGGAGAGCTGTTCACGATATACCCTGGGAGGGTAAGCTCTCCTGTACATGCGCCTGATGGCCCTCCTCCGTCTGGCCATCATTGCCACTCTCTGTCTGCGTCTCTGTATCCTCCGATTCAGCTGGAGCAGGACGACGCCCCCAATCATTGCAGCCCCCATATTCTCTTTGCCAGAAAAGTAATGAGGTACAGCAACTAAAGTAGCAACAAAGTTAGGATGAATAGGCAAAACTACCTCACAAAGCGTTGAGTCAATGTAGAAGTCTCTCTCTCTCTCTCCCCGAATCTCTCTCTCTCTCTCAGAACGAGTGGTGCATAAATGTCGACCACAGAAAAAGACAGGAAGAGGCCCCCTTTAAATAGCGCCCCCCCCAGCCCCACACCGATTGATAACGTTCCAGTCTTCCGGTCGTTGGAAGCGCCAGGCGGTAAGGCAGGGGGCGCCACTCAATTTCCGCTCCGGGGCGCCCCAAGGGCGTTGCACCATGGAATGACGTCACAATCTGCGCGCGCAGGTGGTCGCAGCGGTAAGTTTTAGCGCCGCCGCACAATCTCAAGTTAAGTTCTCGAGCGGCGCAAACAGCGCTGCGCCCAGGCGTTAGCGGCTTAACGCCCCATTAGCGCCCTCTTAAGGCGCTAACGGGAGGTGCAACCAAGTGAATTTTTACCCAATAGTGTCCTCTACCGTAAAGACTGAAACAAAATATTTGTTCAGCATTTTTGCCATCTCCATGTTTCTCACCATTAATTTCCCGGTCTCATCCTCTAAGGGACCTACGTTTGCCTTAGCCACCCTTTTTCTTTTTATATAACTATAGAAACTCTTGCTATCTGTTTTTATATTTTTTGTAATGAGGGAGTGCTGCGCTGTCAGAGGTGCCATCCTGCCGATGAGAGCTTAAACCCAGGCATCACGTGCCAGTTCCGGTGGCTGTTACAGATCCCACGACCCGAGTTGAAAGTGGAGTTCTCTCGGGTGTCCTGGGCCAGCATTCTCCCTTGGGCCGACACCATCAGAGGTAGAGGAACCGGCCGTTCATCTCATTTGCTGTTGTGTGGGGTACTGCTGTGTGCAACATGAGTACTTACAGAACACTGACGGCGCTTCCACATAATTCACTGGGTGTCGAGCGCCTTGAGAGATGTGAGCAGGAGGTATCCAAATGCAACATTCTTCAGATGGTTTGCCATTTTTCCCAGCTTCTGTCCCTCTTTACCTGAAGTGCAGATTAACTAGAATACATCAAGACCGTGCAATATTATTATACCTCATATATTGGTCAGAGAAGCCAGTTTCTCTCGGCTCACTGCTGTGTTAAAGGGACACTGTCACCTGTTCAGGAGCAACAATGAGGACACAACCACGTCCCCGATTGTTATCGGCCTGACAGTTTCCAATTCAAGAACTTTTCATACATTTATCACCGCCACATTGATACATTAATGTGCTGTGGTATGAAGCAGCACTCTGCGGGCTTGTGTCTTACAGATGATTCAGCATAGAATGAGGACATTCGGCCCTTCATGTCTGTGCCGGCTCTTTGAAAGAAAAGTCCAATTAGATCTTATTATATCCTCCCGCCCTCTTCTGGCTTCGAGAGAAAAGGACCAAGGCAAAGGTCACATGCTTATCCATAGAGGGAGAGCAAATCAGAGGTACTCATGTATCTGCTGCTGCCCAGGCCTGTCTTTGTACTAATGGCCAGGTTTGTCTACCTACTGAAGCCCAGACCTATCTACCTACTGATGGCCAGGCTTGTGTACCTACTGATGCCCAGGCTTGTCTACCTATTGATGGCCAGGCTTGTCTACCTACTGATGACTAGACTTGTCTACCTACTGATGGCCAGGCTTGTCTACCTACTGATGCCCAGGCGTGTGTACCTACTGATGCTTAGGCTTGTCTCCCTACTGATAACCGGGCTTGTCTACCTACTGATGCCCAGGCTTGTGTACCTACTGATGCCCAGGCTTGTCTACCTACTGATGGCCAGGCTTGTCTACCTACTGATGGCCAGGTGTGTCTACCTACTGATGCCCAGGCTTGTCTACCTACTGATGGCCAGGCTTGTCTACCTGCTGATGCCCAGGCTTGTCTACCTACTGATGCCCAGGCTTGTGTACCTACTGATGCCCAGGCTTGTCTACCTACTGATGCCCAGGCTTGTCTTCCTACTGATGCCCAGGTTTGTCTACCTACTGATGCCCAGGCTTGTCTACCTACTGATGCCCAGGTTTGTCTACCTACTGATGCCCAGGCTTGTCTACCTACTGATGGCCAGGCTTGTCTACCTACTGATGGCCAGGCTTGTCTACCTACTGATGGCCAGGCTTGTCTACCTACTGATGGCCAGGCTTGTCTACCTACTGATGCCCAGGCTTGTCTACCTACTGATGGCCAGGCTTGTCTACCTACTGATGGCCAGGCTTGTCTACCTACTGATGCCCAGGCTTGTCTACCTACTGATGGCCAGGCTTGTCTACCTACTGATGCCCAGGTTTGTCTACCTACTGATGCCCAGGTTTGTCTACCTACTGATGGCCAGGCTTGTCTACCTACTGATGCCCAGGTTTGTCTACCTACTGATGGTCCAGGCTTGTCTACCTACTGATGGCCAAGTTTGTCTACCTACTGATGGCCAGGCTTGTCTACCTACTGATGGCCAGGCTTGTGTCCCTACTGATGGCCAAGTTTGTCTACCTACTGATGGCCAGGCTTGTGTCCCTACTGATGCCCAGGCTTGTCTACCTACTGATGGCCAGGCTTGTCTACCTACTGATGGCCAGGCTTGTCTACCTACTGATGGCCAGGCTTGTCTACCTACTGATGGTCCAGGCTTGTCTACCTACTGATGGCCAGGCTTGTCTACCTACTGATGGCCAGGCTTGTCTACCTACTGATGGTCCAGGCTTGTCTACCTACTGATGGCCAGGCTTGTCTACCTACTGATGGCCAGGCTTGTCTACCTACTGATGCCCAGGCTTGTCTATACTGATGGCCAGGCTTGTCTACCTACTGATGGCCAGGCTTGTCTACCTACTGATGCCCAGGCTTGTCTACCTACTGATGGCCAGGCTTGTCTACCTACTGATGGCCAGGCTTGTCTACCTACTGATGCCCAGGCTTGTGTCCCTACTGATGGCCAGGCTTGTCTACCTCCTGATGGCCAGGCTTGTGTACCTACTGATGGCCAGGCTTGTGTCCCTACTGATGCCCAGGCTTGTCTACCTACTGATGGCCAGGCTTGTCTACCTACTGATGGCCAGGCTTGTGTCCCTACTGATGCCCAGGCTTGTCTACCTACTGATGGCCAGGCTTGTCTACCTACTGATGGCCAGGCTTGTCTACCTACTGATGGCCAGGCTTGTCTACCTACTGATGGCCAAGTTTGTCTACCTACTGATGGCCAGGCTTGTCTACCTACTGATGGCCAGGCTTGTGTCCCTACTGATGGCCAAGTTTGTCTACCTACTGATGGCCAGGCTTGTCTACCTACTGATGGCCAGGCTTGTCTACCTACTGATGCCCAGGCTTGTCTACCTACTGATGGCCAAGTTTGTCTGCCTACTGATGGCCAGGCTTGTCTACCTACTGATGCCCAGGCTTGTCTACCTACTGATGGCTCATGTTTGTTTTACGGAGTTTAAACCACAGCCATGTGCTGCCTCCCTGCACCCTTCACTATGAATGTCATGTGGTGCAGAGATATGATTAAAAACTGGTTGGCTCTCTGAGCACTGTCCATGTAGAATCTCGCGAGTGTTCTGTCACATCTTCCATGGGTCCCATTGCAAGCTGGCGGAGTCTGATTGCGGACTAAGACTCTATTTTTAAATATTTTACTCGATGTAAAAAACCTACTCACTGATCTGAGGTCAGAATGCGAGAAGGTGTGGATTGCAATGCCCCAGTGATGGCTTTGGCATGAGAATAACAATGTTGACCAAACCTTGTCTGGTCAACTGCAACTTTCCTTCTACTGCTAATCCATGGCTGCTCTTTGAAGTGAGTGATTCAGAGGTGTCTGCAGGATTGCCGTACTCAGCATCAGTCGCTCTTTGCCCAAATATTGTCACTTCAATAAAGGCCCTATACTTTGATGTGTGAACACAGCAATTATAAAACGGAATTTGTGATCTGCCTACCCGACATACTCCTGGTGCACGCACCCAGCACCGAGGCTAATGCCCTCACCAAGATGGCATCCGCTGTGGCCCGCACCCGAATTGTGCGTGCTCGGCCGCCATTTTCTACCCAAAACGGCACACTTGCAGGTCAAACAACGACGCTGTGCAATCGAATTTTAACACCCCTTGTCTCTCTCTCTCCCCCCGTGTCTCTCTCTCTCCCCGTGTCTCTCTCTCTCCCCCACCCCATGTCTCCCTCTCTCCCCGTGTCTCTCTCTCTCCCCCCGTGTCTCTCTCTCTCCCACCCGTGTCTCTCTTCTCTCCCCCGTGTCTCTCTCTCTCCCCCGTGTCTCTCTCTCTACCCCCGTGTGTCTCTCTCTCCCCCCCGTGTCTCTCTCTCTCCCCCCCGTGTCTCTCTCTCTCCCCCCGTGTCTCTCTCTCTCCCCCCGTGTCTCTCTCTCTCCCCCCGTGTCTCTCTCTCTCCCCCCCGTGCCTCTCTCTCTCCCCCGTGTCTCTCTCTCTCCCCACCGTGTCTCTCTCTCTCCCCG